>OY284473.1:383556-445263 GCA_958336335.1 Dilophus febrilis
TTTATATGATGATGAGTATGTTAAGGTATTAGAATTTTTGTGTTACGGGCGGAGCACGGACGAGGGTGTGATTCGATTCGAACCTTTCTTTTATGAACTTCTTATATATAAAATGTAATTAAAATAAACACATTAAATTATTAGCATTAATATAATTGGAAACACAATGAACAACACAATGAATTATAATATTTGCCAAACTTTACCCAACAAAATCCATAGAACAAAAAAACCTAACATCAGCACACTTTATACAGAACAGACTGATTATTAATCTCACTCTGATCAGATGCGCACGACATTTATTTATGTCGTTTTTGAATGCTCGAAATTCTATTCTACCATAATATATGTTTGCACCAATGCAATACATTTTAGTAATGAAATTGAAAAATATAATGTAGTGGAATTTTTCTATGGATGAGTGAATTGATTAATAAACAAAAATGAAGCTAAAACTGTTTTAAACAGATGGAGTATAAAAAGATATAATTTTTGAAAATAGTTGAGTATTTTTACCCAAATTGTAGTAAAAAACAAAAAAGTAGATTTTTGATTGAAAAAGTGTAAAAAATGTAGTGCATTTTCCATCAAAATCGAGTAATAAAAACATTATATACAATGCTAAAGAATCCGCGAAACTATTTGAACATAAATCACTGTTTCGGCTGGAAAATTTGTCGATTTATATACACAAACCCTACAACATTAAATTAAAAGGGGTGGCCACTGGCCACCGTGGTCATTAGGTTCTCATTAACCCACTTTTTTCAAATAAAAAAAATAATACTGCGATTCCATGATTAATGGATTATCTTTATTTAATTAATATGCAAGTTATATATATCTTAATTACAGTTGTACCTTATAGAAATATATGGTTTTCGTTTGACCAAAGTATGGTGGAAAGAAAAAGAAAACCTATAAGTTAAAAATGTGCAATTGCGAATATAGTGTATAACGTCAATAAATCATTTATGTATATTGAATAGTAGTAAGATGATGATATTATAGAGATGAAAAATAATGATTGTGTTTTAACTATATATACACATGGAATTTAATAAAGCGCTTACAGTCCATCATCATCATCATTTAAACCACGTTTTTTTGTTTTACTAGCTGTTGATGTACTGCTGGAAGTTCCAGCATCACCGCCACTTGCACCATTGCCACGGCTAGTCTCAGCCTGAGGGTTGCTTCTAGCTGACGCTGCCGCTGCTGCTGCTGCTGCGGTTGCCGCTGCTACTGCTGCTGTTGATAATGGTTGACGGGCTGTATCCGATAATAATCTATTAAATATATCCGGATTCAGATTGCCTATATAATCCGCTATTACATGTCCCCTGTAATTCATTTATATATAGTAAAGTATTGATATTTTATATTCATGAAATGTTAAATCTTTTAAAATGTACTTACTGTTCATAAAAATCATTAAATTGTTCAAAAGCATTCATTACCGATGGATTTTGTAGTGCGTGCATGGCCAAATTCGTAAGGGGATTAGCAAATCTGGGATCATTAATGTTAATAGTGTTGGTGTTATTTGATTCTGCAGCAGGTGGTTCAGTGGTTACTGTATTGTTCCAAACGCGTCCATTTGAATGATTGCTGCCAATAGTATTAGTATTATTATTATTACCACTACTGCTAGCCGTTGCAGAACTAACTCTAAAACCAGTTGAATTATTATTATCAACACCTACACTAGCATTGGATGCACCAACAGCACCATTGCCAGATCTTGCAGATGTAACAGCCGCTGTTAATAATAAATTCAAAATGAATGAAAATGTATACAAAGGCGCAATAAAATTAAATATTTATATATAATACCTAAACGTTGTTCAGCTAGTTGTAAATTATTATGATAATCAACATTTGTTGGATCTAAGCGCAGTGCATTTGCATATGCACACATTGCCATATCTTCACGTTGTAAACGGGAATACGCCATACCAAGGCGACCATATGCTTTACTATAATTCGGATCTATACGTAATGCTGACCGGCAATCAACAGCGGCATTTTTGAAATCACCAACTCTACTATAGGCAGCCGCACGATTACAATAAAACATAGGATTTGATGGATTTAAGTTAATAGCTTTGCTGTACGCAGCAATCGCATCATAATATTGTTCGACATGCATCAAACGATTCCCTTCAAGTTTAATTGTTTCAGCTTCATTTTTAATATCATTTTGTATACGAATGCTGCTGCAAAACAAACCAAATAGATCAATACGACTGAATGGATCAGTGGGAGAGTCATCGTAAGATAACGCTTGTAGTGATGATCCCACTGCGCCAGCTGGTCCGATTTCCATAGGAGCACCATCCGTTTCATTAAATATTTTGCTTACACCACGAATGCATTTCTCTTGAATTATATGTAAACGTTTCAACTCCTTATCAAATTCAGAGCTTTCTAAATTAAATACAGATTCAAGACACTGTATAGCAACTTCTAAACTTTCTAAAGCATCTTTTTCAAATTTACGTTCATCAATTTGTTGGTAAATAAAACGCACAAACGATTGGACCAACCTTTGTGCCACTGCATTGTTGCTCATCTTGTAATTTGAAAAATAATTGAGAATGATAATTTACTAATACCACAGGTAACAAAAAAAAATACTAGCTAGATCTTTCTTTGCACATTCAACCACATAAACACTGAAGGAAACTGCTCTACACACTACAAACAGAACACATAAAACAGAACTGACCAGTGCCCATTGATCAACACAAATTATAAATTTTGTCTACTCACTAACACCGTACACATTTAGAAAATTCTGTGTAATGCACCTAATTTATTATGGCAAGTGAAAAATGAATGGGCGAACGAAAATGAATTTCGTTTTCACGACGATAAAATTCCTTTCATTGTTAATTTTTCCTATTCAATTTTCCTGTTCTCGCATATAGACAGCGCATAGCTATATAAAGTTATGATAAAAATTTGTCACTCATTAAAAATGGCTGAAAATATCAGACTGATGGCGACGGCCATCATTTATTTGTTGTTTTTTTTGTTGGTTTATTTTGTTGGAAGGTTAGCTTTTTTTTTTTTTTATTATTTAGTTTGGTGATTATTATAGGAGTGTTTTAGTGATAATTGTTTGACTCTATTATTTTGGGAATTTGCATTCCTATTACTAGTGATTCCCGGTGACCAGTTTTAAAATTGTATTTTAGTGGTGAATCGGATTAATTCAATTTAACTGAGTGGGAAAACATAAAAATAAAGGTAAAATTTATAAGAAGAAGATAATTATGGAATGAAGAAAAGATTCTGTCTGATTAATTTTTATTTACAGCTTGGACGTCGACCGCCACACGGAAATGGATTACAATTAATGATGATAATTGTGGTGTTTGTCGCAATATATTGGAGCGTTGTTGTGATGATTGTAAATTGCGGGGAGATTATACGGGTGATAAAATATGAATTCAATAGATGATCTTCAAAGGGTTGTTCCAAGGTAATCCCAGTTGATAATCATTTGCAGATTGTTAGCAATTAAATCAGAGGGTCAAAGACGTGTTTTGACCCTCCCTCCGGATATTTTATCTCCAATGGTTTCCATACAGTGTGATGGCCTAAAGTTGATTCTACATGGAAATTCCGAAAAAATTCAATTTACTTTGAATTAAATTGTGTTGTAATAGAATTGAAATTGTGAAAGAATTGTGTTTACTACATGCAATACATACCGGAAGTCAGATCTCTATGGTTAAAAAACCGAATTTTACGATTTTTCTACTTGTTGATAAAAAAAATATGAAACTTTTTATACATTTATAAATTGGGCGATCCTGCAAAAACGGAATCACCTGGAGAAAAATTTTCTATTGCAAAAATACCATAATTATCACCGCTATCAACTTCCGGTTGAAAAAAGATTTTTTTGATTTTTTGTCAAAAAATTGGAAAAATCGGAAAATTTGGTTTTTTTCCAGATAGAGATCTGGCCGTTTGGTATGTGTTAGAGGTAGTAAAATGAGGAAACTTTTGTTCTACCACTTTGCTATAACACTTGGAATACGCCCAGGAGAGTAAAAAGAATTTTTTCTGAATTTCCCAGTAGAGTCAACTTTGGACCACCACTGTATGGAAACCAGTTGAGTTATAATAACCGGGGTAGTGGCAAAACACGTCTTATATCCTCTAGTTTAATCGCTGAAAATTTGGGAATGATCATGTACCGGGATCACCTTGGAACTAACCTTTGAAGTGCATCGAAAATTGATGTTTTTCGATGTTAAAGGAAAATCCGCAATTTTCATCGGAAAATTATCCGGCCAATTTCATTTGAAAGATCAATCTTTTACCTTTCCAATGACGTTCTAAAATCTCAAATGAAGCAACTCCTTCATATAGTAATAATTCACGGAATGAAGGTCTACTTGGGATATCCCAAATTTCAACCGAGCCTCCTGACCAAACCAATGGGAATATTTTCATGGGGTTACCATCAATCGAAAGGTATTTAAATTGCCCATCGACTTATGGTCATCGCGATGGATCGGCCAGAACAAAATAAAAAGTTATGGGCGATTGAAAATGCGAAAAACGCGATTTTCAAGGGCAGATGGTGGGGTTCCTGGACCACCCACCAAGGTCATATTTTTGGAATCAACATTCTCGGGGATGGTCTACAACGTGGTAATAAAATAAAATCCCTAGGACGACATGAACAAAATTTTTACAAGAGTTAACTCTTGTATTTTTAGGCCAAAATTTAGCAAAAAAAAAGCAAAAATTAATCTTTTCCCTTTTTTCCTTTTTATTTCTCACGTATCCCAGGTCGTTAGAAAACCACCAACACTGCTGAATCAAATGATTTTCATATGAAAATCACTTGAAATACATCAAAATATAATCGGCGGTTTTTTCCCTCCGAATGGATGGCATCGCTACCAACTCGACCATCATAACATGTAATATATGAATGTTTATTTTTCAATCACTTTATTAGAATACGAATTGTAAATTTATAGGATTTATTTTAAGGTTTTAAGGTGATAAAAAGAATAAATTCCAATTGATTTCATTTTATTTTCATGTATTTTTTTATTAAATTTTTCCTAAACTAATCAAAAAATGCGCCACATAGCGAAAATCCCTTGCATTTATCCATTTATTAAACATTTGAGATAAATAAATTGGTTTACAATTTGCTAAACGATAAAAAAGATAACATTTATAAGTTTTATCAACAAAAAAAACCTCTAAAAATTTAAGAGGTTTTTTTATTTGAGATAAAAAAAACTTTCAAAAATTGGGGTGAATTTTATTTGAGATAAAAAAAAAGCGGTTCAAATGTTGCTAAAAGATAACATTTTAAAGTTTTATTATGGTTTGAACCGATGCTAAATACCTAATATTTTTAGGCATCCAATTTGGCTGAAAATTTACAGGCTGCCCCTTGGACGTTCCCGGAACGTTGTGTTAAAATATGGCGGGGTTCTGACGGCCGGTTCCCAAGATATAACGTAAAAAAAAATAATTTTTTTAATAATTTTGAAAAATTTTCTGGAATTTTGACACAAAAATTAATTTTCATGACTTCCGATTTGGCTGAAAATTTACAAGCGATCCCTTGGCGACCTCCTTAACGTGCTCTTAAAGTTTGAGCAAATTCTGGCTGCTGGTTTCTGGGATATAGCCACCAAAAAAATTCACAAAAATTTGCCGCATAATTTTGAAAAATTTTCTGGAATTTTGACACAAAAATTAATTTTCATGACTTCCGATTTGGCTGAAAATTTACAAGCGATCCCTTGGCGACCTCCTTAACGTGCTCTTAAAGTTTGAGCAAATTCTGGCTGCTGGTTTCTGGGATATAGCCACCAAAAAAATTCACAAAAATTTGCCGAATAATTTTGAAAAATTTTCTGGAATTTTGACCAAAAATAAATTTTTATGACTTCCGATTTGGTTGAAAATTTACAGGCGATCCCTTGGCGACCTCCTTAACGTGCTCTTAAAGTTTGAGCCAATTCTAGCGGCTGGTTTCTGGGATACAGCCAACAAAAAAATTGCACAACGATTTGCCGCATAATTTTGATAATTTTTCAGTGTTTTTGACATCAAAAATACATTTTTTATATTCAAAATCTTTAGAAAATTGGCAGGCGATCCCTTGGCCACTCCCTTAACGTGCTGTAAAAGTTTGGGCAATGTCTGGCGGCTGGTTCCTGGGATACAAACTAAAAATAAATTAAAAAAACAATCAAAATTTCACAATTTGAAGTTTACCCAAAAGAATTTCGTTAATATAGGAATATTGGTTGAAAATTAATGCATCGCCCCCACCTTGGGCAATCCAGGAATGTGTTGTAAACATTTTAAAAGCCTCTGTCAGCTGGTTCCCGGGGTAGCATCTTAAAAAGATGATCAAAAAAGAAAATACAATAAAAAACATACCAAAATTTTTATTTTTCCATTCAATTTTTCCCGTGTTTCCAATTGATTAATCAATTATTTACATGTTTATGGTTTTGTTTAATTTTCTATTGGTTTTGGCTGTGATAATTTTACTGGCAAATGATTATTTTGAAATATTTTGTGACGATCCAAAAGAAATCCACGTGTTTATTCAACCAAAACAATTTTTTTTTAATAAAACATAACCTAAATAATGCAAAAAGATTGTTTTATCGATAATTTTTCCTATTCAATTTTCTTGTTATCGCCAATAGATGGTGCAATAAAATTAAAATGGGGATAAAATATTTGGCATTTATTAAAAATGGCGAAAATGTCAGACGCCATGATGGCGACGGCCATCATTTATTTATTTATTGTTGTTTTTTTTTTGTTGGTTTGTTTTGGTTTATTTTGTTGGAAGGTTAGTTTTTTTTTATTAAGTTTGTTGATTGGCATTAAAAGATAGTGGAGTGTTGATGGTGTTCTAATGATAATTATTTGATTCAATTATTAATTTGGGAATTTTCACTCCTATTACTAGTGAGTCCCGGTTATTTAACTGAGTGGGAAAACATAAAAATAAAGGTAAACATTTATAGAAGCGAAGATAATTTTGGAATGAAGAACAAATGCGATTGATCTGATTTATTGTTATATATACAGTTTGGACTAGGGCCGCAACACGGAAATGGATTAAAAAATGATGATGATGATACCAATTGTGATGGGTGTCGGAATATATTGCTGAGCATTGTGTTGTGATGATTGTAAATTGCGGGGAGATTATGCTTGTGATAAAATATGAATTTTTTTTGATGATATTCAATTCAAGTTCAAATTCCAAGGTAATCCCATTTGATGATCATTTCCAGACTATTATCAATTAAATTAGAGGATATTAGACGTGTTTTACCACTACCCCGGTTATTCCAACTCAAATGGTTTCCATACAGTGACGGCCCAAAATTGCCTCTGCATGGAAATTTAATTTAACGATCCTGCGAAAACGGGATCACCTAGAGAAAAGTTTTATATTGCAAAAATACCATAATTATCACAGCTATCAATTTCTGGTTGAAAAAAAAAATTTTGGATTTTTTGTCAAAAAATTGGAAAAATCGGAAAATTTGGTTTTTTTCCAGATAGAGATCTGGCCGTTTGGTATGTGTTAGAGGTAGTAAAATGAGGAAACTTTTGTTCTACCACTTTGCTATAACACTTGGAATACGCCCAGGAGAGTAAAAAGAATTTTTTCGGAATTTCCATGTAGAGTCAACTTTGGACCACCACTGTATGGAAACCAGTTGAGTTATAATAACCGGGGTAGTGGCAAAACACGTCTTATATCCTCTAGTTTAATCGCTGAAAATTTGGGAATGATCATGTACCGGGATCACCTTGGAACTAACCTTTGAAGTTCATCGAAAATTGATGTTTTTCGATGTTAAAGGAAAATCCACAATTTTCATCGGAAAATTATCCGGCCAATTTCATTTGAAAGATCAATCTTTTACCTTTCCAATGACGTTCTAAAATCTTAAATGAAGCAACTCCTTCATATAGTAATAATTCACGGAATGAAGGTCTACTTGGGATTTCCCAAATTTCAATCCAGCCTCCTGACCAAACCAATGGGAATATTTTCATGGGGTTACCATCAATCGAAAGGTATTTAAATTGCCCATCGACTTATGGTCATCGCGATGGATCGGCCAGAACAAAATAAAAAGTTATGGGCGATTGAAAATGCGAAAAACGCGATTTTCAAGGGCAGATGGTGGGGTTCCTGGACCACCCACCAAGGTCATATTTTTGGAATCAACATTCTCGGGGATGGTCTACAACGTGGTAATAAAATAAAATCCCTAGGACGACATGAACAAAATTTTTACAAGAGTTAACTCTTGTATTTTTAGGCCAAAATTTAGCAAAAAAAAAGCAAAAATTAATCTTTTCCCTTTTTCCTGAATGAATTCACACTCATAGGAAAAATTTCTGGGCGATGCGATCGGTGGGATTTGAACCGGGGTCCGTGTGGTGAATGATGTGCGTGCATACCAATATGCAATAATATCATACGATATGGATTTTGCTGTTTAGCGATCATATGATATTTTAGAGATTGTAGACGAAAGTTTTTATTTTATATTAAATATTTTTCTATAATTTTCCTTCTAGCCAGAATTTTGAAGGAATAATAAATTTTAATTGAATATAACAAAAAACAAAACACAATTGAATAATAATTAATTTTTTTTTATTTTTCATTTATTTTAAATATAATTTTCTTATAAAATATAAATATATAAATAACATTTTTTTCCATCGTATTTTCTTACTTTGTTTTTTTATTTTTTTGAGTCTATGATACAAATAAAATATAAATATAATATTCTTAATTTATATAAAATAAAAAAAAAAAATAAAATAATTAATAAAAATTCAAAATGCAAATGTAAATTATTATTATTATTATTAATTTTATGTTCTAAATACTTTTAATTTCATGAATTTTTTTTTATTAAAGACTATTTTAATATTAAATAAATGTGTATGTGTATACAAAAATAAAATAATAATCATAATAATAATAATATTATAAAATAATTAAAATGAAACCAAAAAAAGGAAAAATTATCAATTTCTATTTCAATTTTCATGATGATTTTTCTAAAAACAAAAATACAAATTATAATAAAATAAAATAATAATAATAATACATATAATATTTTCGTTTATATTTAATTATGTTTATCACGTTTTTTTTTTCTTCTCCCTATTATTTAACATAATTTTCTTTATTATGTAGGACGCAGAGAGTGGCGACCACCCAATTGTTTTTCCTTGTTTCTTTTCTTTAATTTCCATAAAAAATATATATAATTAACCTCTTATTTTTTCTTTTTTTGTTTATGTATAATAATAATAACAATAAATAAAGTACATACAAAAAATAATGCTAATTGCAAAAAAAAAAAATATTGATATTGATTATTTATAAATATATATATAAAAAAAAACATTATTACAAATATTACGGCTAAACAAAAGTTTCAACGCAATTGTTTTTTTTAAATAAAACACATGTCCGAGTGTCCGAGTACATAAAAATATTAAAAAAGTATTTCTTATTCAATTTTATTCCGAAATTCAACCGATTAAAAGACACTTCGGGACTGTCTCCCCCCACCGATTCATCCATCAAAGAATTATTATTGTACGGTTGTTGCCGTTGAAACGCTTGTTCCATTTGTATTCAAAATCATCATATTTTTTATGGTGGCCACTTCCGATTCCAATCGGGCAATTTGTGTTTTTAAATGAATATTTTCTTCTTTATCGTTATTCGTTAAATGTAAATGTTGATGATGTTGTTGTTGATGAAGTGGTCGCAGTAAATTATTATTATTATGATGATTATTGTGATTAATATTATTATTATGGTAATTATTGTTGTTATTATGTTGTAAATGTGACTTTTGTAATGTTAATGGATTCAAAAGATGTTGACGTTGATGGTGATGATGGGCTATGACAGATGACGGCGATGCTAACGTTCCTGATGCTGATGCTGCCACTGCTGCTGCTGCTAATGCTTCTGCTACCGGTGCTGTTATTATTGTCGAAGTTGATGATAATGTAAGACTATTAGTACGATGTTTTATTGTGTGCATTGGTTGTTGTTGTTGTTGTTGCTTGGCGGCAAATAATGCTGCTGTCATCATACTAATTGAAGAATCAGCTGATGTTTTTATTGGAATTTCTTTTGGCAACGTTACCGGGGAAGAGGATGATGATGACGAAGATGATGATGATGAGGATGATGTTGATGATGCATCATCATTGGTTACCGATGCAACAACGGCTACTGTCACTTGTGTCGGTAAATTATGTATAATTGAATTTACATTTTGTGGTGATGCAATTGAAATATTAGGCCCAGTTGCCGCCGACGACGACGACGACGATGATGATGATGATGATGGTGGTGATATTATTGCGGCGGGCCAATCACAATGACCACCACCACTACCACCACCACCACCGGCACCACCAATTGATATGCCTGAATCACGTTCATCACTTGAACCACCATCACACGCATCCCACGGCGGTGTTAAACGTGATATTGGTTCTTGTTTAATGTGCTGTAATGCTAATAGAGCGGTAGCCGCATCTTTATCACCCAAATGTGATTTATGACGTAATTTCAATGGTAAACTATTGTTTAAATCGATCAATGGTTGATTATCACAACATTCCTCACCGGAAATTGTACCGCCAATTGAGCCACCCGTTGAACTACCACCACTATTTATAATTTCATATCCGGGTGGTGATTGACGATCATTTACATTTTGTTGATGATTATGATGATGTATATGTGAATGGTTTATTGTCGAATGTTGCATAAGTTGATGATCGTGATCAATTGTGGTTGTGGTTGTAGTTGTTGTTGTGGCTGATTCATCTCTAGTATTTTCACCACCACCACCATCGGCCAAACCACATCTCCTTGATAAATTTAATACATTTGTCAGATCTGTTGCATGATGATGATGATTTTCATTCCTTTGTTTTCCTGCGTAATTCATACGATTTGAATTTTTCGCCTTTTTCTCAACATTATCATTTACGTCTTCATCATCAATATCATCATCATCATCATCATCATTATGTTCATCATTAGCGTGATCAATATCGTCATCATCCTCGTCGTCGTCGTTGTCATGCGGATCACAATTGGTGACCAATCCAATTAGTTTTTTACCAATGCGATTTACCGTACCGTGTTGTAAAAGTGTGGCGGCAAATCGATGCCGATGACGATGACGTTGACGACGATTACGTTTACTATTATTAATACCATTCATTTTTATTCGATTATCAACAATAAGGACAGCAGCAGCATTACCATCGTCATCCGCTTTATCATCAGCATTTTCAGCATCATTGTGATCATCGTCGTTATCGTCATCATCATCATCATTGTCGGCATGGTCGGCATCCTCGTCTTCATGATGGTCTTCATCATCAATATCATCTTCATCACTACGAACTAATTTATTATTGTTTATATTTTTATTATTTTTAGAATGATTTAGTTGATGGACTTCCATGATGTTGCTGCTACCGTTTTCATATACAGACGTATCATATACAGATGATGTATTGACACCAACACCGATAGCAGTAACCGTATTATTAACATTACCAGTTGTATAATACGAATGATTACCATCATAATTATCTGCATGTTCCCTTAATTGACTTATTTGATTAAATTGTAAACGATCAACTTTTTGTAATTCATTTAATACCAAATGATTTTGTTGGGATTGATTTTGATGTAAGCCATTTGGACTTAATGAACGTTGACGTAAAAATCGTTGATGAAAATGTTGGGGTTGTAATAATTGTTGTTGTTGTTGTTGTTGTTGCTGTTGCTGTTGATGATAATATTGTGCATGATGCGGTGACAATTGTTGCTGCTGTTGACGATGTGCTGTTACTAGAGATGCAGCTGCGGCAACTGCAGCAGCTGCTGCACTAGCCGATGTTGACGTTTGTCCCGTTGTAGATGTTGCTACACTCGTTCCTGTTACTGTGTTACCATTATTAAATTGTAATGCTGCGGCAGCTGCAGCTGCTACAGTGACAACATCCACGTGACGTTGATGATGTTGTTGTTGTGGATAATGATTATGGTGTTGTGGTTGTGATTGCGATTGTTGTTGCGGCGCTTGTTGTGGCCCAATATGATTTGAATTTAATTGTAAATGTGAATGGGATGTTGAAGAAGCCGTAGCAGAAGCAGCCACAGCAGCAGCTGCTGCGGCAGCCGAAAATATAGTAATTGGTGTTGGTGTTCCAGCTGATGCTGTTTGTTGTTGTGCTTGCTGTTGTGAATGTTGTTGATCTGAATGCGGTTGCAATACAGAATTTGTTGATAATTGTGTTATATTTTCAAATCCATTGAGTACTGAAGCCGCGGTAACCATTTTAGGCGTTGTCGTTGGAGACACAGGCGATTGTGATGCCATTGATGAAGCTGAGGATGGCGGTGATGATGATACTGATGATGAAATTGATAATGTGGAAACGGTATCAATGGATGTTTGTTGATGTACGGCGGCGGCGGCTGCTACGGCTGCTGCTGCTGTTGTTAATCCACCATTGAGCAACGTTGATGTTGCAGCAGATGCGGAGGATAATGATGTACCAGATGGTAATAATTGTGTCATTGTCGTGGGACTTGGCGATTGTGGATAGATGATTGTCGGTGGTACACTATTACTTAATTTTGCCCGTTTTGTTATGCTTAAAACTTGTTCGGTGGTCGGTAACGTTGCCATAATTTGTTCAACACTCACCAAATTCTCACCGCTTATATTATATTTATCTTTAATAGCATCCAATTGTGATTTTAATACATGATTTTCTTTTGTCAATTCGACGACACGTTGTTCCAATACCATATCGTTAAAACGACGTTTTTCACGTGATCGTTTAGCCGCCTCATTGTTACGACGCCGACGATCCCAATAACTATCATCCTTTTTATTATCTGGTATAAATTCACGTTGTTTACGTTGTGTGAATAGATCCTTATGCTTAACATTGTGCTGCGAGGACGATGAGGATGACGACAAATCATAACCAATTGGATAATCATCTTGGCTATTCGTTGGACTGACTGAACCTCGGCCGCCACCACCACCATCATTATATGTGGAACCATCGTGTAAATATCCGGATGGTGATATTGAACGTGAACGATGTGAATTTAATAATAAATGTGATGATAATGGTGGTGGTGTTATTGTACCACCATTATGCTGATTATGACGATTATGATTATGATTATTATTATTATGTTGTTGTGATTGATGATGATGATGATGATGATGATGATGCGAATAATGTCGTAATTCTGAATCGGTATCTGAATCATTACCATTATTATGTCCATGACCGGTCATTGGACAATCATGTTGATGTTGTTGATGCTGCTGCTGATGCTGCTGATGTTGTTGATGATGATGTTGATGGTGATGATTATTATTATTATGAATATTATGATGATTATTATTAGTATTAATATGAGTTTGTTGTCGATTGGTTGATATCGAATGAATTCGATGATTTGATGGTGATAATCGACCGGCGCTAACCGGCGAATCATTTTGTTGACGTGTCACAAATTCAGATACCATTTTCGATGGATTTTGATGAATTTCGGGCGACGACGATTGTTGTAATTATTCTTATTGTAATAATTGATCGATCTGTTTGATTAATTTAAAATAAAATAAATAAATTATTTGATATGGCAATTGAATGTAAAAAAAAATTCTTAAATATTTATATAAATTAAATGTACAGAATCTCAATCATCAGAATAGAATAGAATAGAATAGACAAATTTGTGCAAAAGGAAAACAGTTCAGAATTGAATTTCTATCAATAGAAATGCATTTAAATGTTCAAAATCTCATCAGAATCGAATCATTGATTATTGTTTAGTAGAAATCATCTCTGCAAAAATTTAATTTTTGGTCTGTATTCGCAATTATGCTTTTAAACTATATAAATAATAACAAATTTGTTGGATATTGTATATGAGACAATTATCAAAATAACTCTAACAAAATATTAAAATTAAAATAATAAACAACAAACAAATAAATAAAATTAGATAATAGATAAAATAATTTACGAAAA
The DNA here is from genome assembly GCA_958336335.1 of Dilophus febrilis. Classification (NCBI taxonomy): domain Eukaryota; kingdom Metazoa; phylum Arthropoda; class Insecta; order Diptera; family Bibionidae; genus Dilophus; species Dilophus febrilis. The sequence continues at coordinate 397,726 of OY284473.1, forward strand.
AAAATTAGGTCATTCGTGATATCACATGCGAGTATAAATATATTATTTATTTATACAAGCACATTCTTTCTTTCTATATTCATTCATTCATTCATTCATACATACTATTACTATTATTATGATTATGATTATAATATTACGATTATTATTATTATTATTATACAATATCAAAAATATGTTATCATATAGTCGCGTTAATATAATCATCATCATCATATCGCATCATCAACACAATATATATTTTAAAAAGAATGCGTATATTTTATATGTTAATCACCGTAACACCATTTCATTTCATTTCATTGTCAATTCCTATATAATAATAATAATTCATTTGTCTGTCGCCCCCGCACAATCGTTTCGGCGGCGGATACAATATCACTTTATTTATATATACCATATATTCTATGGGGACGACAGGTAAAAAAACAATTCAATTAATGCTTAAACGAATGGAAGAGAATGAAAATTTATTATAAAAACCAAATTCTAATGTGATTTTACAGAAATAAAAATAAAAAATAAAAATCTTGAGCAAATAAAATCTTGAGCAAAAAAACTTAAAAAAATAATAAAAATAGCAAAAATATAATAATTGCGTATTTTTATAATTTTTTTTTATTTTTTGTCATTGGCCTGGAAAAGAAATTGAGTTTGATATTTTATTTATTTATAAACGTTTTTTTTTTTTTATTGTCTATTTTTATTCTATTGTATTTGTAAATAAAATATATAATATTAATAAGTGGTTATGCTAAAGGATTAACTCAAAGCATTTCAGCATAATTTTTTTTTTAATAAGTTTCCTGATGGTGATTCCTCAACAAACAACACACCAACCCACCCAACCACCCATTAATGAATGCGGTTAATTATATAATTTTTTGAATTGGTAAATTGGGACACCACCTGAGACACAACGCGTGAATTAAATGTCATTGCGACATTCATATATCAAGTTAAATATAAATAATTCATGGTTTTTTAGTCATGGTATGCAGCAAATGCATCAAAAAAAATTAATTGATTTTCGTCGCTGCTTTTCTTTTTTGAATTGGTACAATAATAATAATAATAATAATAATAATAATAATAATAATAATAATAATAGAGAGCAAAAGAAATATCTTTCTAAAATATATAAAAAAAATATGTAGTACAAATAAATAAATAATAGAAAATTATAAAAAGAAATTTTTTGATAATTCTCTAAAATAAAAAAAGAATCATCATCACCACATACAAAGTTTTTTTTTGTTTCCCATCATCATTATTATTATTATTATTTTGTTTTTTGAATTTTGTTCTACTTTTACAAAACAATTTTTATTTTTTTATTTATTTATTTATCTCATTAAGTTGTTACAACAAAGAAAGAAAGAAAGAAAGACAGAAAAAAGTAGTTATATTTATTTATTGTTTGTGTATAGAAAGAAAAATAATTAAAAAAAAAAAAAAATTCAAATGATTCACTTTCTCTTCACGACGCCGACGATGAGGATGAGGATGGATGATGAAGATGACGATAGATCTTTGGAATATATAGCATTTAAATGAAAAGAAAAATACAAAACACTAGTAAAATAATACAACACACAATAAGTGAATGCGTTAATTGTGCAAAGACTATATCATCATCATCATATAGCCTCTATATATACCTATATCTTATAATATCTATCAATTTAATATTTCTAATATGTGTGTGCGGTGAACTACTTTTCCAATCATCGCATATTTAATATTATTATTGATAATTTATTTAATGTTGTATTGTATATATATATTCGATTACCACCTTATCATCATCGTCATCATAATACAAAACAAAAAAAACCAAAATTAACTTTTAAGAAAAAAAAAATTGATATTACCTCAATTTCTAACTGTCTGTTTGTCTATTTTTTTTGAACTACTTCTTCTTTGCGGTTGTATGTATATATAGATATAGATAGATAAATTAAAAAAAAAGTCCATTAAACTCTTGCTTTCTCCTAAATATGCAAATTTATTTAAACCATTTAAACTAGATTTTTTTTTATTTTTAGTATTTATTGTATTTCTTTCTATAATTAATTCATTTTTTTTTTTATTTTTTTTTGTTATTTTTAAATATACAAAAATTCTAATCATAATCCAAATATAATAATAAATAATATTGTTGAATATGAAATGAAACGGTGAGTGATTTCGTTGACACGATAATAATAATTTATCATAAATTAATTATACGAATAAAGATTTTTACATCAATTTCTAATCAATTACTGACTGACTGATTTTATTAGATTATTAATTTTAACGCAAAAAAGATGATCTCTATCAAAAATTTATACAACTAAGAACAACTACATTTGATTAATTTTTTTTTTTTTTTTAATCAGATTTTAATTCGCAGAATTGCAATTATTATATTCGCATAGAAAAAAGTTATTTTCCAACTCCCAACATTTTCTGATGGTGATTTGTTACAAAAATGCAATCTTTTTGAAAACGCGTTTTTTTTTTAAAACACCCAAACATTGATGATCTCTAACCAAATATATATTAGACATTCTTCCCTTGGAGGATGAATCAACTCAGAATTTTATGGATATATGTCGCATTTTTTTTCCTATATGAAACGTTTATTTTCTGGATGCTGATATTTCTTCAAAATTCATTAATAAATCTTTTATTTTTAATTTTACCCACGTTTTTATAATACCCAAAAAAAAAAGAAAAAAGGATGATATCTAATAAACAAATATATGAATACCGCAGATTTCTTTTGGGTGGAAAATAAATGTCTCATAATTGATGAATTTTTTGGATTTATGATTGTTTTTTTTTTTTTTTATATGAAAAAAATATTATTTTTAATCAATTTCTTATGATTTGATTTTGACCTCTCTAACAAAATATTAGAGTACATTCTCTTGGTCAGATGGATGGATGGAATCAAAATTGATTAATTTTTTCGGATTTTTACTCTGTGTTAATGTATGAAAAAATTTGATTTTCCATTAATTTTTGATGGTGATTTCTTCATAAAAATTCATAAACATTCATATATAGACATACAATATATGGAAATGGTGTAGTGTGTTTTGAAAATAAAATATTAATAATTATTACTATCGAATGTGTATGTATATAATTCATATAAAATTATCAATAAACAAAATCAATAAAAAAAAAACAGATTGAAATAGATAATTGCGATAGATTGATTGATTGATATTGAATAGGTTTTAAAAAATATAATATAACAAAATAAAAAATATGTGAAAAATATAAAAATAGAAAAACTCACCAGGAAAACAACAAAATAAAAAGAAAACAACAAAATAAAAAAAAAAAAACCCCAAAGAAAATATAAAAAAGAAAATCTATATTTCTATTTTGTTTTTTTTTTTTGTATAAAATATCTGTTAATTTAATTATTCAATTAATTAATTAATTATAATTGATTGAGTTGAGTTTTTTCAGTTTCAGCAGCAAATTGACTTGAGAAAATAATTAATAAAAAAAAACACTTTGGTTTTGTAGACCGCGAAACGCAGCACACAGCTCAATAGATATATATATATATATATATATTTATTTGTATTATTTGTTTATTTGGTTATTTGTTTTTTTGTCATTTGTTTTGTTGTCAAATTATAATTACTTTTATTATAATTAATTTAAATTGTAGGATATATATAAAAAAAAAAAAAACACACTCACAAACAGAAAAAAAAAAAACAAAAAATTTTACGTTTTTTTTTTTTGAACCAATAAGTCACATTTTTGTTTTTTAGGTTGTTTTATAGTTTTTTATTAATTTTAAATCAATTATAATTTTATTGTATTTTTAAATATTGAATTTCAATAAATAATACACAAGTAAATTAAAAATTCACGGTTCCTTCTCATACAATTTCATTGATTGATACTATAAAAACAAACTTAAACTTATTATAATAATAAACATTATTATTATTATAATTATTATTAAATTTTCAAAACAACAAATAAGTCATTTTATTTATATTATTTATTTTGTTTGATTTGATTTCTATGTGAATGTAATAATAATTTTTGGACAATTTACAGTTCACACATTTTAATTAAAAAATAAATAAATTAAATTTAAATGATAAATGATTTTTTCGTCTATACACACACAAAACACACTAGTAAATAGTAAAAATAGTAATTAAAAAATTAATATTTTAAATACAACGAATAAATAATAAATCATTTATTAAAAATTATATTTAAATCCAAAAAAAAAAAAAAAAAACAAACGAAAACGTTGCGTTGTTCTGTACAATATGAAAATCGTTGATAAAATGAATTTTAAATTTTCAATTTTGTAAATTCAAACAAAATATATAAATTCTTCGTCGTATATATAAAATGAAAATACAATACACAACTCAATCGTTTATGTAGTATATGTATATATATATATATATATATTATTAAATAATTTATATATATATTCGTATACCATCATAACAACTCAACTCAACTCATTTTCTTTTTTTTTATTATTACATATTACCAATATGTTGTGAAAAACTATATATATATAGAGAAATGAAATTATGCAAAAATTAGTAATTATTTAATAAATACTATATAAATTTTATTATCTGTTTGTGCGTTGTTCGAATATGCTATACCAAACAAAAACCAAAAAAATATTAAGAACCACGTCGTTATATATAGATATATAAAGATTCATCACCACATTTCCTCGTCGTCGTCAATTCGTCATACATCTTCATATACATCTTCTTATTTATTATATTGTATATACACATTTTCTCTTTATATGATCTAAATATACCTGTTCGTAGTCCGTACTTTATTATTATATATAATTTTGTAAAGTTATAAATCGCGGAGAGATTTTTTTTTATAGTATTTTGTATCATTAAGACACCTGATAAAAAAAAACGTACGTGTATATGATGAACGTATATACGTAGTATAAAATTGATTCAAGTAAATTGGTATTTGAAAACAAAAAAAAAACCCCGCGGATTGGTATTCAAAGACCGTGTGGTTGGTTGGTTGATGGGCGAACTATTTAAAGATATATTCATCATCAATGTGTTGATTAATTTTATTAGAAAAACAACAAAATAAAAATCAAATCAACACAACAATCCAAAAAAGAAAGTTTCACCAAAAAAAAAAAAAAAAAAGAAAAAAGAAAAGAAAATATTAAGTAATTTTTTGTGTTTTTGTGTATCACAACAATGAATTTTGCTTTCTTTCTTCATCTTCATCTATACTTTTCTGTTTTTTTTTTATGTTATTTAACCAAACAATTTTCTTTTTTTCACATTATATGAAAAAATTTTTTTTCACATTATATGAAAAAATTTTTTTTCAAGGTATTAAACTTTTTATATATTATTTATTTTACTACTATACTATATAATATATAAAACAGAATATGAATGAATGATGATAATCGTGTATATATAGTATTTCTGACAATGACCTTTTTATTTATTTTCGCCCATTATATATATGTTTTATGGTTTTTTGTTTATTTTTTTTTTATCAAATATAAGTAAATTTATGTATATGTTTTAAATAATCAAAATTTTCGTACTGTTAATAATAAAAAAAAAAAAAAACATATTCAAATTTCGATACGCAAATTTATATATTAGAACCTGACCTGTCTCAAGAAAATATAAATATGCAAAGACGACGACGACGATGACGACGGCGATGATAAAGGAAAATTATTATAAAAAATTAATTGATAATGGAATAATAATCTGTATTGACAATTTTTCACAAATATAGATTTTAACTATAGAATTTGTTCTACAAGCCCATTTGTTATGTAAGATAAGGTTTTAGAGAATTTAATTATCTTTCGAATGATGGTCTGCCCATCATTCTATCTCAACAGATTCCTTAGTTATGGCATTTTTACTATACCACTTACAAAATAAAAAGTTATTTTTTCATCAATCATGGGCCCAAATCAACCACTAATCATTCAATTTTTAAGGGTGATATTTCCATAAAATGGTATTGATTTTAATGATGAATCTTAAGTAAAATAAGCTGAATTTTCCGAATTTAAAATAATATGAAGGGGTGTCCATACAAAGAGTATGGTAAAATGGACAATTTTTCACAAATATAGATTTTAACTATAGAATTTGTTCTACAAGCCCATTTGTTATGTAAGATAAGGTTTTAGAGAATTTAATTATCTTTCGAATGATGGTCTGCCCATCATTCTATCTCAACAGATTCCTTAGTTATGGCATTTTTACTATACCACTTACAAAATAAAAAGTTATTTTTTCATCAATCATGGGCCAAAATCAACCACTAATCATTCAATTTTTAAGGGTGATATTTCCATAAAATGGTATTGATTTTAATGATGAATCTTAAGTAAAATAAGCTGAATTTTCCGAATTTAAAATAATATGAAGGGGTGTCCATACAAAGAGTATGGTAAAATGGACAATTTTTCACAAATATAGATTTTAACTATAGAATTTGTTCTACAACCCCATTTGTTATGTAAGAGAAGGTTTTAGCGAATTTAATTATCTTTCGAATGATGGTCTGCCCATCATTCTATCTCAACAGATTCCTTAGTTATGGCATTTTTACTATACCACTTACAAAATAAAAAGTTATTTTTTCATCAATCATGGGCCAAAATCAACCACTAATCATTCAATTTTTAAGGGTGATATTTCCATAAAATGGTATTGATTTTAATGATGAATCTTAAGTAAAATAAGCTGAATTTTCCGAATTTAAAATAATATGAAGGGGTGTCCATACAAAGAGTATGGTAAAATGGACAATTTTTCACAAATATAGATTTTAACTATAGAATTTGTTCTACAACCCCATTTGTTATGTAAGAGAAGGTTTTAGCGAATTTAATTATCTTTCGAATGATGGCCTGCCCATCTTTCTATCTCAATAGATTCCTAAGTTATGGCATTTTTACTATACCCCTTACAAAATAAAAAGTTATTTTTTTACCAATCATTGGCCAAAATCAACCACTAATCATTCAATTTTTAAGGGTGATATTTCCATAAAATGGTATTAATTTTAATGATGAATCTTAAGTAAAATAAGCTGAATTTTCCGAATTTAAAATAATATTATGGGGTGTCCATACAAAGAGTATGGTAAAATGGACAATTTTTCACAAATATAGATTTTAACTATAGAATTTGTTCTACAACCCCATTTGTTATGTAATAGAAGGTTTTAGAGAATTTAACAATCTTTCGATTGATGGTCTGCTCATCATTCTATCTCAACAGATTCCTAAGTTATGGCATTTTTACTATACCCCTTACAAAATAAAAAGTTATTTTTTTACCAATCATTGGCCAAAATCAACCACTAATCATTCAATTTTTAAGGGTGATATTTCCATAAAATGGTATTGATTTTAATGATGAATCTTAAGTAAAATAAGCTGAATTTTCCGAATTTAAAATAATATTATGGGGTGTCCATACAAAGAGTATGGTAAAATGGACAATTTTTCACAAATATAGATTTTAACTATAGAATTTGTTCTACAACCCCATTTGTTATGTAAGAGAAGGTTTTAGAGAATTTAATTATCTTTCGAATGATGGTCTGCGTATCTTTCTAACTCAACAGATTCCTAAGTTATGGCATTTTTACTACACCCCTTACAAAATAAAAAGTTATTTTTTTACCAATCATTGGCCAAAATCAACCACTAATCATTCAATTTTTAAGGGTGATATTTCCATAAAATGGTATTGATTTTAATGATGAATCTTAAGTAAAATAAGCTGAATTTTCCGAATTTAAAATAATATTATGGGGTGTATGGTACAAAGAGTATGGTAAAATGGACAATTTTTCACAAATATAGATTTTAACTATAGAATTTGTTCTACAACCCCATTTGTTATGTAATAGAAGGTTTTAGAGAATTTAACAATCTTTCGAATGATGGCCTGCCCATCTTTCTATCTCAATAGATTCCTAAGTTATGGCATTTTTACTATACCCCTTACAAAATAAAAAGTTATTTTTTTACCAATCATTGGCCAAAATCAACCACTAATCATTCAATTTTTAAGGGTGATATTTCCATAAAATGGTATTAATTTTAATGATGAATCTTAAGTAAAATAAGCTGAATTTTCCGAATTTAAAATAATATTATGGGGTGTCCATACAAAGAGTATGGTAAAATGGACAATTTTTCACAAATATAGATTTTAACTATAGAATTTGTTCTACAACCCCATTTGTTATGTAAGAGAAGGTTTTAGAGAATTTAATTATCTTTCGAATGATGGTCTGCGTATCTTTCTAACTCAACAGGTTCCTAAGTTATGGCATTTTTACTACACCCCTTACAAAATAAAAAGTTATTTTTTTACCAATCATTGGCCAAAATCAACCACTAATCATTCAATTTTTAAGGGTGATATTTCCATAAAATGGTATTGATTTTAATGATGAATCTTAAGTAAAATAAGCTGAATTTTCCGAATTTAAAATAATATTATGGGGTGGATGGTACAAAGAGTATGGTAAAATGGACAATTTTTCACAAATATAGATTTTAACTATAGAATTTGTTCTACAAGCCCATTTGTTATGTAAGATAAGGTTTTAGAGAATTTAATTATCTTTCGAATGATGGTCTGCCCATCATTCTATCTCAACAGATTCCTTAGTTATGGCATTTTTACTATACCACTTACAAAATAAAAAGTTATTTTTTCATCAATCATGGGCCCAAATCAACCACTAATCATTCAATTTTTAAGGGTGATATTTCCATAAAATGGTATTGATTTTAATGATGAATCTTAAGTAAAATAAGCTGAATTTTCCGAATTTAAAATAATATGAAGGGGTGTCCATACAAAGAGTATGGTAAAATGGACAATTTTTCACAAATATAGATTTTAACTATAGAATTTGTTCTACAAGCCCATTTGTTATGTAAGATAAGGGTTTAGAGAATTTAATTATCTTTCGAATGATGGTCTGCCCATCATTCTATCTCAACAGATTCCTTAGTTATGGCATTTTTACTATACCACTTACAAAATAAAAAGTTATTTTTTCATCAATCATGGGCCAAAATCAACCACTAATCATTCAATTTTTAAGGGTGATATTTCCATAAAATGGTATTGATTTTAATGATGAATCTTAAGTAAAATAAGCTGAATTTTCCGAATTTAAAATAATATGAAGGGGTGTCCATACAAAGAGTATGGTAAAATGGACAATTTTTCACAAATATAGATTTTAACTATAGAATTTGTTCTACAACCCCATTTGTTATGTAAGAGAAGGTTTTAGCGAATTTAATTATCTTTCGAATGATGGTCTGCCCATCATTCTATCTCAACAGATTCCTTAGTTATGGCATTTTTACTATACCACTTACAAAATAAAAAGTTATTTTTTCATCAATCATGGGCCAAAATCAACCACTAATCATTCAATTTTTAAGGGTGATATTTCCATAAAATGGTATTGATTTTAATGATGAATCTTAAGTAAAATAAGCTGAATTTTCCGAATTTAAAATAATATGAAGGGGTGTCCATACAAAGAGTATGGTAAAATGGACAATTTTTCACAAATATAGATTTTAACTATAGAATTTGTTCTACAACCCCATTTGTTATGTAAGAGAAGGTTTTAGCGAATTTAATTATCTTTCGAATGATGGCCTGCCCATCTTTCTATCTCAATAGATTCCTAAGTTATGGCATTTTTACTATACCCCTTACAAAATAAAAAGTTATTTTTTTACCAATCATTGGCCAAAATCAACCACTAATCATTCAATTTTTAAGGGTGATATTTCCATAAAATGGTATTGATTTTAATGATGTATATTAAGTAAAATAAGCTGAATTTTCCGAATTTAAAATAATATTATGGGGTGTCCATACAAAGAGTATGGTAAAATTGACAATTTTTCACAAATATAGATTTTAACTATAGAATTTGTTCTACAACCCCATTTGTTATGTAAGAGAAGGTTTTAAAGAATTTAATTATCTTTCGAATGATGGCCTGCCCATCTTTCTATCTCAATAGATTCCTAAGTTATGGCATTTTTACTATACCCCTTACAAAATAAAAAGTTATTTTTTTACCAATCATTGGCCAAAATCAACCACTAATCATTCAATTTTTAAGGGTGATATTTCCATAAAATGGTATTGATTTTAATGATGAATCTTAAGTAAAATAAGCTGAATTTTCCGAATTTAAAATAATATTATGGGGTGTCCATACAAAGAGTATGGTAAAATGGACAATTTTTCACAAATATAGATTTTAACTATAGAATTTGTTCTACAACCCCATTTGTTATGTAAGAGAAGGTTTTAGAGAATTTAATTATCTTTCGAATGATGGTCTGCCCATCTTTCTAACTCAACAGATTCCTAAGTTATGGCATTTTTACTATACCCCTTACAAAATAAAAAGTTATTTTTTTACCAATCATTGGCCAAAATCAACCACTAATCATTCAATTTTTAAGGGTGATATTTCCATAAAATGGTATTGATTTTAATGATGAATCTTAAGTAAAATAAGCTGAATTTTCCGAATTTAAAATAATATTATGGGGTGTCCATACAAAGAGTATGGTAAAATGGACAATTTTTCACAAATATAGATTTTAACTATAGAATTTGTTCTACAACCCCATTTGTTATGTAAGAGAAGGTTTTAGAGAATTTAACAATCTTTCGATTGATGGTCTGCTCATCATTCTATCTCAACAGATTCCTAAGTTATGGCATTTTTACTATACCCCTTACAAAACAAAAAGTTAAAATGGTATTGATTTTAATGATGAATCTTAAGTAAAATAAGGTTAAATGTATTTATTTTATATTACTATATAACCATACACACACACATATATATAAGAAATTCCTCAGATGTTATCCAATTTTTAATTAACAATAATAAAAAACTTATTTTTGTGCAATCAAAAATAACTTCAGAAATGTCTCGCGGTTATGGTATTTTTTCAATAAATAAACACAAACAATTTTCTAATTATAATTGAAATGCTAACTAACGACACGATAATCTTTTTCTTATATTTATTTGAAAAAATAAATAATAATATGTTTATTTTTTTCGTATTATGACGAATTGGCGTTCAAATTGTAAATGGAATTATATTTTATTTATTAATTTCTTTAAATAATACTTATTTTATTATTATTATTATTTCGAGTTCATTGAATGGACATTTATAATAATAATAATAATAATTATAATAATATAAATAAAATATGCAACTATAAAAAAAATAAAAAAAAAACTGCATCATTTTATATAATATATAATATATTGAAAACAAAATTGCATTTATACAAAACGAAAATAAAAAAAGAATTAAAAATTATAATTATGAAATAATTTTATTGTACGTATGACTTTTTTTTTTGCTGCAACAAAGTGCAATGACATTCAACAATCGCGTATAACTTTTAAAAAATATTTAAAAATCAAGGCAACAACAACAACGACAACAACACCACCAACAAAATTTGTGCAGAATAAACACAAAAGTGCAAAATATTAATTAACCAAAAATAAACCAAGCATATGATAAAAAAAATATATAAAGTTATTGAACGATAAGGAAAAAAAAAGCAAATGCATTAAAATACATTTTTAGATATAGAGGAATATGCGAAATTTTATAAAGAGTGTTTTTTTTTGTTATATACAAAACCAATAATATAACGATTTTGATAATAATAAAAGTATATTTAATATACTTTTAATAATTTTGATAAAAGTCGGCGACGACGACGACGATCGATCAACGACCGACGCGCGATTGCCTAATAGAAAAATTTTGTCGCCAATTTGTAATTGCACAAAGAAGAAATGAAAATTGGCATTTTAATAATATTTGATAAAAAAAAATTGTTTGTTTGTCTTCATCCGCTACATGCAGTTTTTTTTTCTATACAATTTTTAATGTGTTTCTTTTTGTTCAAAAATTATTGATTAATTACTCATTGCACTATACAACAAAGCAAAACCAGCAGACCAGACTCAAAAATATTGAAGATAATTTTTTTTTTGTCTCCACATTAATCATGAGTTTTTTGCAAGAATTTTTTGTCAAACAAATCGCTCTTCTTCATCTATATGTTCCTTTTACAATTTCCCAATTATTCGTTTTAAAAAATCTTACCACTTTGAAGGGGATCCAAAGAGATTATTACAAAAGACATCTGTTTCTATATAATCGATTCAATGAAAATTTTCAATCTTATGGGTTTTTGTGGAAAAATATATATAATAATATATAATCCAGAATATATGTATTCATTATTCGCACATTATTCTAGATTATAGAGACGAGACGACCGAACACACACGCACGCACAATAAATGTATCCTATGTTTTATAGAAAATATTTTATATATATATATATATATATATATAAAAATGCAAAAAATTTCACAGAGACTCAATGCGATTAGTATAGTTACACATATAGATGTTTTTTTTTATTTATTATTTTTAGTTCACTGACGGCGTTGGATTTTTACTCATTCTTTCTTTCTTTCTTTATATTTGTACAATTATAGTTATTTCATTGATCTGAATGCATCGCGAGCCCGCGATTTTTCTTTTTTCAATGTTATTTAGTAATATTATATATTATGCACAACTCTTAAATGAATAATATTCAATTTGATCGTATATCGTATGTGTATGTTTATAGAGACGATAATCGTCTCTAGCGTATAGTAATCGACTTATGAGATAATTCCACCTCAGGAATCATCCTATAATCGAAAGATATTTCTGAGATTTCTGAGAAATGATTCAACTTTTGGTTTTTACTTTTTATATTTGGGAGATTTTGGTATTCTTATATTATTCTTTTCAATATCATTCGTCGCTTTTATACCCTTTATACGAAAATCACTCGTAAAATTCAATTTAATTAAATTAAATATATTTTTAAATAGTTTTTTATATGTGATATAATAATAATAATAAAAAAAAATATTCTTAAAAGTAAATAACAAAAAAAAAACACAACAACCGATTACAAAACGCAATTGCAATTCGTTTTGTGTGCGTTCATATATACGTTCGTTCATTAACCTCGCAAGTTTAATAATAATTTTTTTTTTTTTGATATTTTTAATATACAAATTTTCACCCACATTCTCTCATTCATTCGTATTTTTGTATATATCTTATTTGTTTGTTCGTTTATTATCAACACTTTTTTTTTTTATTTATTTATTTGATCACATTATAAAATTATCTTTGGATTCGCCAAAAAAAAAAAATGCATCATTACAAAATACATACAATCATATAATAAAAAAAAAATTATTATTCATTTTATTATTATCGATTTTACCATTATCACGGCTATTGCAATAAATGATGAAAGTATGTTTTTTGTTTTTTTTTTAATATATAAAGAAAATAATCAAATCAAAATTTGATCTTCTCTTAAAATATAATATTATTTAAAAGAAATGTAAATTATTTGGAAAATCCTTCAATTCTGACAAAGTTCTGCCAAACAAACCTATATAGTCTAATAATTTTTTTTATAGTCTAATCCATAAAAAATTAATGTCTATATATATATATATATATATGATTATTGAAAATCACAATGAGATGTACAGGCACAGATTATCTATATATATATATATATAATTCTGTACATCTCTGCGAAAAACAAAAGGTCTGCACATATTGAAAATACGCGGCTTAAATGTGTTTTCCTTTTTTTGTCCAAAAACCTTTTTTGTCAATACTATAAATATTAATATTTTGTGTGCGTACTCACCAAGTGATTAATATCTGGAATATGACTTCAGGAACCGCAAAACCGGTGACCACCGGTTATTTTTATTATAAAAAAAATCAATAGAATACGATGATGTATTTTTTGTAATATTATAATAATTATTATTGATATTAATTCAACTACAAAAAAAAAAAAAAGAAAAAAAATGAAATTTAAATAACATTCCACAACAAAATATGTATTGGTTTTTTAATTTAGTTTGCATTAAAGTTTTTTTTTAGTGGATTTATTGGCGGAATGATCTCTATTATCAAAAAATTTCAATTTAAATCGATCATCTACTTATATATAGATATACTATCTAAAGAATTAAAAGTCGTAGTATATTGCAAAATTTGTTTGTTGTGGTGTTGTTTTTATTGCAATTGCCTTTTTGTTATTTTAAATTTTTTATTTATTGTCTGCGATGATGAGGTTTATTTATATATTTATTATAAAAGAATATTGTTGTAATAAGTAATAACAAAATGTGAGTTCGCGTTCTCTTATGTGTGTATGATTCAAAAAATAATTTATTTGTGTAATAAACAAATAGACATTATAAAGTTTTTTTTTTTTTTATAAATATATATATCGTCTATAAATATATATTATATATGCGTTTATATTTTTTTCTTTATACATATATATCTATATAGATATATTATACTATATATATATATATATATATATATATATCTATATAGATATATTATACTATATATATATATATACGGACTGCAGTCAGTGACACAACGCAAGGCCGTCTGCGTTTATAAATACATTTTTTATTATTATTATTATTTCTTCATATATATACACATTCATTTATGTGTATCTATACTACACTATAGATAGCTAAAGCTATATATCTCTAGCTAGAGCTACACCCCATCCATCCATATATATATATAAATAATTATTTGCAAAAAAAAAAATCGAAAAGATGTGTAATATATGTGTTTGTATGCGATTTATTTTTTACGCATATATATCTTTCAGTTAAATATAAAAAAAAAAAAAAACTTTGTTGCAATTTTTTTTAGACATTTATTTATATCTATATATATATATAGATAGTGTGTTGTTTATTTGTATACAGCAAAATAGCAACACCACCACCAAACGAACTATATATGCACTTTATAAATGCAACCACAATAATTGTGTATGCATTCGTGTGCGTATATATATATAGCTTGGCGATAAATGATTTAGCAATTCTTCCTTTGTTATTCCTTATACATATATGCAAATATCGGTTGTTGCATTTTTTTTATTTTTTTTGATTTATAATGTTTAAAAATTATTTGGTTTCATTTATTTATACGCGTAGCTATTAAAAGAATAAAAAAAAGGATTTCCTTAAGCATATAAATTATGGAGAATTTTGTTTTAACAAAATTTGATTTAAAAGAAAATTTGATTGAGGATTTCATTATTATTAAGAAAATTATCCAGAATTTCCTTAAAATTTCAACCCCCCATTATAATTATAATTTTGAAGTTAATTTATGATAGAATAATCTTATTTTCGTTGAATTATTATTTATTATAATGAATAATGCGAGCATTCAGTAGTTACAATATTTTTTTTTTTTGTGATATATTCCTTCAATTTATTTATTATATATATATATATATATATTATCATTTCCGTGTATTAATAATTTTTTTGTAAAAAAAAAAAAACAGGCTTTCGCACTGTTGCATATCGATCGAATATTATAAATATATATATTGTAGCATAATACATAATAAATAAATATACGAGAGAGAACAAAGAATTTAAATATACGTTACGTTTTTTCTTTTTAGTTTTAGTCTTGTATTTATTGTATATAAAACGAAAATTTTATATTATTATTAATAATAATAATAATAACAAATCAATAAATATATATATATGTAATGATTTACCTTGAACGTGTGTTTATTTTATTATATACCATTTATTGTAATAGTAATAATAATAATAATCATAATAAAACACGATCACCTTTTTTATTGTTGTTGTTGTTAATTGTTTTAAATGTGTTAATTTTTTAATTTTATTAATACAATTTTTCAACGATTTGTATATAAAAAATAATAAAAAAAAAAAATAAATAATATATAGGATATATTTATACAATATACATATTTTAAAAAGATAATGTCTTTTTGTGCAACATTTAAAATTATGTTTATATATTCAACGCATAACAATAATTATAATAATAATTTATTTTTACAATCACAAATGATTAAAAGTCTCTTTTATATTCCATAATATGAATACGAATAGTCTTGTTACAGGGCATTACATATGAACCTCATATTATATGACCCCGAACCATAAGGAATTGTAAATAACGCGAGGAACTGTCTATACATTAATAATCTCATCATTGCTCGGTCATCTGCTATATTGAACGAAACGAGAACGAGAAAGAAAAAAAAACAGTAGGAATCGCAAAGATTTCTTTAACAACTTTCGCAAGAAGACACACATCCACCACTTCCAATGGCCAATATATGTATATATATATGGTAGATAAATCATCTTTAAACAAATACTTTTTAACGGAACGACGATTCATTCAAGTATATTTCATAAAAATATCTAGACTATTTTTTAATGATTTATAGAAAATTGCGCTGACCAAACAACAGGATAACATTTGTGCAATAAAGTACAAAATACATATAAGAAACACAACAAGAAGAAGAAGAAGAAATCTAGTTCATCAGATCAAATAAAAATAAAACAATCTCTTCTATATATACAAAATATACAATAAATTTTTTACACAGTTGTTAAATTTAAAATAATTCACACAACATGGGGAAAAGACTTTTTTTTTATTTTTATTGTAATTTTAATTATTGTTAAAAGTACGATAAAGAATAGAGCTGAGATGCTGCGTTGCGGCGGCACCGATGATCATGATCATGATCATAAATAAATGAATGGAAATAATAATGTATATTATTGTGGTGGTGATGGTAAAAGTGTTTTTTTTTTCTTTCATTGCATCGCTATATTATGGTATGGTATAATTTTTTTTTTGATGATCAATATCAAAGATGAAGAAACGCATCGCAGCGTACATTCTCTCTATCTATCTATATACATCTAACTAACTAACTAACTATTAACCGTGTCAATTTCTTTGTATATATATTTATTACAAATTATTATTACATTTGACATACTTTTTAGTTATTTTTAATATATACATTCAACAAACATTCAATTATAATAATATAAAATTTCCATCTTTTACAAAACAAAAAAACATATACACACTTTCTTATATATCATACAATACAAAATTTCATTTCATATTCACCATCATCTAAATTTTATCTTGTTTTTTATTATATATAAACTATTAACACCACCATCATCATCATACATCATACATCATCATCAAATCTGTATTATTATTATTATTATTATCATTGTTATAGTTTGTATCTATCTATATATAAATAATAATAATAAAATACAGCCGCTGCAGCGGAGCTTGTCATCGCAGATTTTCTATACATAACTCAAACTTGACCTCTATTATTATATTTATTTATTAGATTGATTTGGTACGTTGTTGCGTATTAATTACATCAATATGAGGGATGATGGATTTTTTTCATAGCAATGTTTTTTTTTTTTGGGACAAACTGATCAAAAGGAAAATTTATCGTACCGCTAATTTTTGGATTAATAGCCAAGTGTTTCCTTAAGAAGAAAACATTCTCAACAACAAATGTTGCTGAATATATGGTATATTATTCTATTTCCTGTGTAAAAACTCTGCAAAAATTATCCAATTGATGATTTTTGAATGATTTTGCTATGAACATCAAATTTTCTACTACTACTACTATAGGAAATTTGTTCAGAAAATTAATTATTCAGATTTTTTATTATTAGACAATTTTCAAATTGAAGCAAAATATTCAATTAAGAAAGAAAATTCTATTTTGGGAATCGATTAAATGATTAAAATTTTCCTATAATATTATTTTTATATATAAATACAAACTTTTATTTGATCAAGAATCAAGAATTCAGGGGTGATTTAACAAAAAAAAAATAAAAATAATATTAATAATTTATCATGAAAATTAAGAACATTTACCTTTACTAAAACTTTACTAATGATGATAATAATAATAATAATAATAATAATAATAATACAGGATCGGCATATTCTAAATTGAATTGTTTATTTATTATATGATGGTTTTTAAAATAATCTAACGCACGCACGAAACGTGTATATCAAAAAAAAAAATACACCAAAACTCACAACAAAAACAATCTTCTTCTAATAACTTAACTTATATTAGAATTTAATTTATATATATGTATTTAATTAAATTGAAATATTAATTTATTCTAATTCTAAGAGTTCTTGTTCTTTTTTTCTCCCTTATTTTTGTGTTCATCACTCCAAAAAAAAATTAAATTAGAACTTTAATTTTGATTTTATTTTTTTAAATTCAATATATACTAAAAAAAACCAATGGTGAGTTCAAAAATTTTTTATAAACTTAACTAAATTAAAAAAAAAACACTTTTGCTATATAATAATTTATTGTTGTTTATTTTTTTTTATCTGTTATCATAAAATTGTCCATAGTTTTTTTTTGTCTTTCAAATTACCACAAAAATTACCACACAAATCAATAAATATTTTTTTTTAATTAATTAATTGTATATACAAAAAGATCTCCTGACTGACGAGACACACAACATCTATATATATATATATATATGAAAATGAATAACAAAACACAAAGTTCAACGATAAAAATATATACACCGCAGCAGTTCAATTATATACTACTGAACGAACCGTACAATGCTAAGGATTGAATTGCAATAGAAACATAAGCGAAGATAAAATAAATTCAACGGACAGTATAATAATAATAATATTTGTTGTATATATAAATTCACCAAGTCAGTTTATAATAATAATAATAATAATAATAGCAGTATTAAGTGTATATTATAAAAATAGTGAGAAGTGAATTTTGTTCAACGATGCAATGACGATGATGACTACTTTTATATATTTATATATAGAAATATATCAGAGTGGTATTAAAATGTTTTGTCGTATTACATGTACAATAAATGTATAATAAGTAGTAATATTAGATATGAATAAACATTAAGCAATTCTTTTTATATACTTTGTGTGTGCATATATATACACGATGTAAGGTTCAAGTCGCGTACAATAACATTGAATTTTCATAATATAATTATATGTAAATATATTATATATATATAAATATTATAAAACTAATTACAATTACATTAAACTATATATAATATTTTTTGTTGTGTATTAGTTAATATATTTTTATAAAATATAATAAAGAGAAAATATATATATATATATTAAATGATGTATATTTGACAATCGAATTTTTTAATATTCAAACTGTTTGGCAAATCCCATATATTCCTTTAATTATAATCTTTGTATTACTTTACTTTCCCATATATGAATTTTTACTGATTTATATTCAAACAATTATCCAGATCATAATCAATAATTAAATTTGTATTTTATTATTAAGTTAGGAAAAAAATTTGGCACAAACAATTTAAAAAGACTCCGCGATCGCCAGGCATAAAGTAAAAAATTTATTAATTGAAACATTATTTCATTATTTCCAAAAAAAAAAAAAAAAAATAGGTCATTATATTTTTTTGTTTTTGTGTATAAGTTCCCAAAAAATCTCTCTCTCTAAAAATAATATATAAATTACTATACTTGATTATCGACGATGTTTTTATTTTTAAAAGCAATATTATTATAATAATAAATAATAAAAAAAAAAACAAAAACGAAAGAATAAACCACGTGCAGTGAAAAAAATAAAAATAAAAACAAAATTCATATTATATATAATAAAATTGACCCACTTTTACGTAAAAAAAATACATTTCATGAATATATATTTATTTTTTTTTTTTGTATAGTACTAAACAAAACTTTCTTCTTTCTTTCTTTCTTTTTTTTTATCAAATAGTAATAATTTAATAATTTTTTTTATTGTATTTATATAATATTATATAAAAATTAATACAGCATATTATAATTTAATATATATATACATATACAATAAAAAGACCAACAAACAGAGCGAAAAAAAATAAAACAATAAATAAAAAAGGGTGAAAAAAATTTCCAAATTTTCTATCAATAAATACGATTTTTCTTTACTTGGGAAAATTGAACAGAAATTCTTATGCTATGATTTTTGAATCATTAATAGTCATTTTTCTGGCAATTTAATAGATTTTCTTCTACGGAAAATTATCCCGATATGTCTCTGTTATGATTTTCAATCATTAATGAAGATTTTCTATACTAATAAAATGATTTCCCTCTATTGAAAGTTGTCCAGATATGCATGTGTTATGATTTTCAATCATTAATGAAGTTTTTCTATACTAATAAAATGATTTCCCTATATGGAAAGTTGTTCAGAAATGCTTGTGTTATGATTTTCAATCATTAATGAAGATTTTCTATACTAATAAAATGAGTTTTCTCTACGGAAAATTATTCAGAAATGTCTCTGTCATGATTTTCAATCATTAATAGCCATTTTTCTGCCAATTAAATAGATTTACCTCTATGGAAAATTATCCAGAAATGTCTGTGTTATGATTTTCAATTAATCATAGCGATTTTCTATCAATCAAATAGATTTTCTTCTACGGGAATGTCTCTGTTATGATTTTCAATCATTCAGGAAGATTTTCTATACTAATAAAATGATTTCCCTCTATGAAAAATTATCCCGAAATGCCTGTGTTATGATTTTCAATTAATGTGATAGCGATTTTCTATCAATCAAATAGATTTTCCTCTAAAAGAAGAATCTATATATATATATATTCCTCAACATATAGAAAAAATTAATCTGATTGAGATAGGCAAGTATATTGTATTGTATTGTATTGTATTATTATAATTGGTTTTAATGTGAATAAAAAAAACAAAATCATTGTAATATTTTAATTTATATAACATTCACTATATATATATATACAATATATAACATTATATTATGTGTAAAATGGAAATTGTTATTGTTTTTTTTTTTTTATATTTCATTTATTGTTGTGTAATTTGTTGTGTTGTGTTTTATTATTGAGCACAGAGAAAATGCCATAAATGTATATTGTATTGTATCATATATGCTTTTTTTATTTTTGGTTTCGTTTATATATTTTTATTTTTTTTTTTGTATATACAATAATTTCTATAATATATTAATTTTTTAAACTTTATGTATAGTTAAGATTTACCCGCGTAATAATTCTATTTTCTTTTCCATATCGCAATAAAATTATATTTTGTTAATAAATTTAATTTGATTTATAGTATAATCCATCCATCCATATGCTTATATATGCGGATGGATATATGAAAGTATATAGGGATATGTATATCTAGAAAGAATTGCATTGAATAATTCATCAGCATGCAGCATTCCGAGATTTATATACATATATATATATTAATAGAAGATAAATGAAGATAGTTGATCAGCACATATTTTTGTGTTTTCATATTTTTAAAAACAAATATTATAAATAAATAGAATAGAAATAAAGAAAGAAAATAAAAGAAAGGAAGAAAGATGATTGTTGAAAGTAAGTACTTATATATATATTTGAGAATAACAAAATTAAACTATTTTTAAATATTTATATCATAAAACATTGCACACACAATTTATTATTATTATTATAGCGATTGTGGGTGCAAAAAAAAAATTTACAAACATTTACAATGCAAGAAAATAAAATAATAATCGCATTTTATTATTTATTGTAAGAAAAATATTTGTGTAATAAAAATTGTGTAAATTTTAATATATAATGTTATATAAATTTTTTTATTAAATTGACCTCCAAACAGGTCTCAGACCTTTTCCTTATTCCTATATAATATATAAATAAATAACCGCATACACAATTTAAACATTACATATACTATAAATAAATATATATATATATAAATTACAAGCACTCATTCATTCAAAGCACACGCAAAAATAAACTTTTCTGAACATTTTTCTGTTAGTCGTCGTCGTCGTCGCATATTTTATAATATATCTGGTGATATTATATAGTAGGTTTTTTTTTATTGAATCGCAATGCACATATTATAAAAAAAACAAATATCAACAACAATTTATTCAATTATTTAATATTGCATTCATCAGAATACAAAACACACAAACGACGACAATCTTTATATAGAGAGGTTGTTATTATTAATTAAAAATGATTTATAAATATAAAAAAAATATTTATTAATATTCATATTCATTAATTTATTAATAAATATATTGGAAAAAATTCTGAATTCAAAGTTCGTCCTATAGGAAACCCTAACCAAATATTTTGCACAGATCATCCTCATATGAGATCCTCATGAGAAACTCTCGTATAAAACACTCTTCCGTACCCAATTATCAGAATTTGGTGATACCTGACAAAATTTTTGATAAAAAAAAACCTCAATTATAAGAATCATTATAAGAATCTTCTCAAAATTTACCCGGATCATTGTTAAAGCAAAAGTAATATCGCGAATCTGAAATGTGTGTGGGTTTTTGGACAAAAAACCTGATTGAAATCGAAAACAAAAAAGAAAAAAAAACTTCCAATATACTTATATATAAAATAATACATTATACAATAAATCATTTTACATAATTACGGAGATTTTTTAATTTATATATCATATATATAGTGTATAGTGTCTCTATCCATCCATATACATATATATAAAGCTAAATACCAGCAAATCTTTTTTTTTTTAATATTATTATTATTATTACAATCAACCAACAAACCCGACGCGATTATCGCAATCATCGTCATATATATATATAAATAATATATATATGTCTAATCTATATATATATACATCGTTCGTTGTTGTATATATATACTTTTTTTTTATTCTTAAAAACAACGAGAAACAAAAAAAAATAAATAAATAAATGTATTTATTTTTATATATGGTACATATACATTATAAAGAAACTGACCTAGATAACAAATAAAAATTAGTACAACAATATGGTAGCATGGAGGACAGCAAAATATATACAAAATATGGAATGGAATGGAATTGAGTTAATCTCACGATGGATGACGCAGATCCATACTGGTTTATTTATTTTCTTTTTTCTTTTTCGGAAAATCGATCTATATTTGAAGAAAATTGTATATTGATAATCATTTTAGTTGGCGATTTTAATTTGGAATCCATTATTGAGGGATTAGATTAAAAGGATTATATAATGCGATTATAAAATGGACAAAATTAAAACACCATTATTAAAGAATACCCCCCAAATAAATGAGAATAGCCGGGTAGAGACAAATGAACTATATTTCGAAGAGATCTCACTGCGACGTATTTTTGTTGAACTAAATATATATATATATATAAGATAATATGAAGTAAAAAAAAAATAAGGAAAGACAAATAAAAAAAAATAAAAGAAGAAAAGTTGAAGATGTCTATAAAAAATAAAATATAATCTTGTATATAAAGAAAAATGAAAGAAAAAAAAATAAATATGTACGTACGTACGTCCGTACGTACTAACAACAAAGAAAGAAGCTCTCGATCCAAGTAATTGCGATCGCAGGTTAATGATCGTGCTTAAGGTCATACCTGCAAAAATAATATATCAAATGCAAAAAAAAAAAATTGTGTTTCTGTGAGGGGGAGAGACCAATAATAATAATAAGTAAAAGAAAAGATAAAAATATGTCTATATATATATACCAATCGAATAAAAGAATGTGTAATAATACACAATAAGGAATATCGCAATATAGAAAGAAACACAACGAATAAGTTTTACGAAGGGTATTTATTTTGTTCGCAGAATGATCATCATTTTTAATAAATATTTCAATTACATCAGATATATGATAATAATTAAAAAAAAACAAACGTAATATAAGTAATACTATAATGTGATTAGTTTCTTATAAACGTTTTTTTCTTGTTCTTAGCCTGAATTTTCAATAATAATATAGTCTTGTTCTTCGCCTCAACATCATCCTCAATAATATCCAATATTCAACAAACCCACCTAGTCAACCTCGTCAACCTAGTCGTCTAGTAGTAATATAAAATGATAAAAAAAATTCTATATAGTCTGTATAATGTGCTGAGCAGCGTTCGTTCTTTATGTATATATATATATAACAATTTTCATTTATTTTTTTTACACTTTGTATAAATATTTTGCAATCTGTTTGTTGTCTGTCAATGTCTGGTTTACATTTATATTATTACTATATTGTGTAAATAAATTGCTATATAATTTATCGAACATTACTCTCTATACTATAGATATAATAATAATAATAATCGATTTAGTCAATGTTAATAAATAATAATAATAACAATAATAAAAGGGGGCTGCTGCTCTATCATCATATTATGTCTATATATTTAGTTGTTAGAATATATAATTGAATTAAATTCTAAAAAAAAAACTTAATAGTCTGACTCTTTGAAGTCATTTAGAATATGGTCAGAATAGATAGTGAGGATCTAATCAAATCAAATTGACTGATCAACTATAAATAACCATCTCATTATATAACTATACTATATATAATTTATAATATAAACGTACCGGAATATGCGGTCATTAATTTATTATTAACATCCAATTTTTATTTATTTATAAATACCACAAATTGTTGGTGGGGTATATATAGACTAGACGATATTTTTTTCCATACATATAAGAAATTGATTTTTGTAAATATTTTTCATATTAAAAGAAAAAAAAATACATTGAAAAAATCCTGGAAAATGCATGGAAAATTCACAATTCTGACAAAGTCCGTCTATAAATCTACAAACTCCCCATCCAATATTTCCAGACAGAGCTCATTCCAGACATGTATTATAATTCAAATTAAAAATTACTAGAATTGCATGAAATTTGTTATGCAAATACTGCCCCTGTGTACATCTGCTATTTTGTACAAAAAAAAAATTCAAACAATGGAAATTATTTATATATCTGTTGTTGTCTTATGCCTCCATACTACGATATTCTTTATATAGATATATTCAATCCTTTGAATGCTTTTACTATATATATATACTTATATTATTTATTTATTTATGTATTTTGTGTGTGTGTTTGTTTGTTTGTTCTTAGTACGTTTTCAAAACATTCAAACATTGTAATAATAATTTTTATAACAAAATAATAAGATATAAGAATTAAATGCATTCATGAAATATTTCTGTTCTGTATTCAGCAGCAGATATTTATCTTTTATAGAAATACACATTTCATCATATATATATATATATGCAATGCATATGCATATGCATAAAGGAACAAGTCGTCTAAATGGCCTTGGGCTGTCACTGACCCTGTACAATTTGTTTTTATTTCTGCATGGCGAACAAAAACACGTACAATTCACAATTTTCTGCATTCGCTATGTGTGATACAGAATATATATATATATATATATATATATATATATATATGATACAGAAATAACTATATCGTCGTCGTCGTCGTATTCGTAGTCGTATAGCTAAATTAGGAAATTATAATGCCGATGTTTTTGGTTTATTTTTCTTTTTGCAAGTAGGTTATTTTAAGTTTTAATATACCAAACAAGTAAAAAAAATACATTTAATTTGTCGCTATATTCCCGTAAGCGGTAAATATAAATAAATATTTTTCCTATTAAAAAAACTCGCTTCTCGCTCTGTGTTATATATTTTCATACAATATATGCGTGTCTAAAATCTCTATATAGCCTTTTTCTTTATAAATTAAAAAAAAAAAAATTTTCATTTTCTTTATACTATTTATATATATACAATATACATATATCAATAAATTAGAACACTCTGTTATTTAATTTATTATTGCCTTTTACTTTTTTCTTTTTTTTTTTTGCATTGCATTGCTGTTTGTCTGCATCTTTAACAAAAATACATATTTTATTTATATAAGATAATACATATGTTTATACATATAATAGAATATATATAAGCGCACAGACCTCTGATGAGATAAAAATAATAAAGGATTTGATCATCATTTCTTGATGATGATGATGATATAAATTATTTGTGAGTATGCGAAACTATATACTGTGAATGGAATTTTTATTTTAATAAAATTTATTATTATACAATTAATACAAAATATAATCAATATAATTGATTTACGATTTCCTTATTTCCTTATATTCAATATCTGTATTGAAATATATCTGTGTGTGATGATTCACTTGAACTGTAAACTGTTGGCATCACGAATGCACATTACAGGGATGGTCTTTACCAAAACAAACAAAAAACAGATAAAAAACAACAATACAAAATTATATTGATTCATTGCTGTCTCCCACATTTTATCAATTCCCTGACTTAATCAAAACTAAATGATGTCTGGCGTATTATATATATTTATTGAGTGTGGTTTTTTTTTTGCTGTTACATTTATGCATTATCGGTTTATGTTATACAATAAAAAAAAAATAAACAAACAAAATAAATAAAAATAGAACCCCAGACAGGAATTTTGTTTTGTAAAAAAATATATACACACATAATGCGATAATAATTATAAAAGTAATATAATTAATATCAATTAAATGAATGAATAATAATAATATGAATTATAACACAAAAAAAAATAAATAAACAAGGCCAATATACACGTCGTTATCGTCATTATTTTTTATATATCTGTCGTTTTTATTAAACTTTGCATCATCATCATCATCCACATTTATTTATTTTTATTATTTTACCATATTATTTTTTAATATTTATTGGTGCCTTAACAAAACTGCGGCTTTAAAATATTATTATTGTTAATACGCGTACTCATAAATGCATAAAGATAATAAACAAAAAAGAAAAATTATGGAAAATTCTCAATTCTGACCAATTCCGTATACCAAGGAAACTCCAATCCAATATTTGACAGAAATGATCATCTTTTATGCATTATAATGATACTTGGTTTCAAAAGGATTCAATTATAAATTTTCAAGGCATCACCTCATTCAGAAAATTTCACATTTCACTCAACGTCAGAATGAATATCAGAATAAAATTATAAATGATATTATTATTCACTATACAAACAACAAACTATATACAGATTTCTTATAAATATAAAAACTCTTATTCATCAAAAAAACAACCAGAAAACGAGAAAACGCGATTATTTAATAAATTGAAACACTTATTTATAACATATATTTTGCTTTGCTTCAATTACCCAAAATTATGTCATTCAAAATTAACAAAAAAAAAACAGAAATATATAAAAAGAAATGAAAAGAAATGAAATGAAATGAAATGAAAAAACGTGTGTTCATTTATTTTTTACGTTTTCTTTTCTTTTTCCAAAAAAACATTTATGTCATCATTCTACTATTAAATATATATATATATATAAAACAACAATGTTTATAACAAATAATTAGTGAAATAATATAAATGAAATGCAAAGTTATATGTATATAGTAAGTATATAATAGTCATATATATAGTTTTATTAGTACTCTCACAATCGAATTCATATATTTTCGATTTTACATCAATAAAAACCCGACCCAAGATCATCAGATTGTGATTGTGTGTCGTATTGATATTATGTATTATTTATATTGTATATGAGGATATTATTCAAAAAACAATCATATAACAAAGCTATTTTCCATATAAATTTATATAAACTTATTAAAAACACCTCAACTCCTCACTCAGGTCAAGTTCAATAACAATATACCATCATACACATAAAAATGTATTACATTAAAAATAATAATATATTATTTCAAAAACAAAAAAGTACAATGACTACAAATTGATGATAATGATTATTTTTTTATGTTAAACGCAGCTTTTTAAAAAGTAGGATTTACAAAAAATAGAATTGATGAAAAAACTTTCTCATAATTATTTATTTTTTAGTATATGCGGTATATATAATTTATTGTGTATATGCTGATTTGAAATACTTTTTCTATATAATACATATATATATATATATATATATATATATATATATATATTTTGCACAGTAAATCACCTGTGAATTAGTGAAATTTCTTTTGAATGTTAAATAATTTCTTATTATTATTAAAATAAAAGTATCAATTGTAATAATGATCTTCGTTTTTTATATTATATTATATTTATTTGTTGTTGTTGTTTACTTATTAAGCGAACAAACAGAAACACAAACAAAATAACAAAAAACAATCGGAATAATATATTGGTTAAAAATATTTCGTTGATCCGGTTATCATTTATTTTTTTGTTTAATTTCGACGACTTTATTTGATAATCATAATAATAATAATAAGCCAAAAGAGAAAAACAACAAAATTGCGGTCAATGATCGATCAATATATATATATATATATATATATTAATCGTTCGTTCGCCAGCGATGGATGGCTTTTACACGATACAAACATTTTTGAAAATAGAAAGTTTTTTTTTATATATTAGCTTTTTTAGTCATTCATAAAAAAATATTAATAATAAAATATAAAAACAACAACCACGACGACGACGACCGATAACAAAATTGGTTATTCAATCATTAATATTTTATACGCACACATATTAAAATAATAACCATTATTACGTGTGTGGATCTTATATTGGTAAAATATATGCATGCATGCATATGAATATATTAAATAAAAAAATGAAATGAATAAATAAAAATTTTTGTTAGTTTTTTTGACTTTTTAGTACATTGATTTTTTTTTGTACGTATAATAAATTTGCATAAAATCAGATTGAATTTAATTTAATCGTTTTTTCAGGGTTGTTTACCAAAATAATAAAAATAAATAAACCGGTTAATGTAAAAAATTAGAATATGGCAATAGAGCAAGGATAATGGCAAAAAAAACATATAAATAAACAAATAACTGAAACACCTGATTGATGCACATATCTATTATTATATAATAAAATATATGCACAGACAAAATGTTGTATTGCTGCACCGTGATCAAAGATCGAACAAATACAATGCATAATTATATATCCCTATATAAATATTGAATTTAAAACAATATAAACATTCATTCATTCATTCTACATTCCACTTACCAATAGAGAAAATTAAATAGAAATGCCTTTAAAAAAACAAAAAAGATTTTCGTCTAAGAAAAATGGTCCAGAAATGATTTTCAATTAATAATTGAGATTTTCTATCAATCAAATAGATTTTCCTCTAAAGAAAGTCATCCAGAAATCTTTGCTCTGTTATGATTTTCAATCATTAATGAACAATTTCTATAACCCATCATCAAATAGATTTTTTTTTATATGAAAAATAATACCCCGGAAATTCATCTGTTACGAATTTTCCGTCACTATATAAGAACGAATCTCATTGAATAGAAAAAGAATTTATCGTTTATCGTTTATTAATAATAGTGAATTTATTTATCAATAAAAAAAATGCCTATATTATGATAAATTCCCAAAATAGAATCAATTTCCTATATACAACAGGCTGCTAATTGCGTCCAGAAAGTGTCAATAATCCAATACAGCAATGAATTTATATTAGAACTTGAATAGTAAATAATAATTAAAATGAATACCGCATATATAATAATTTATATTCATTAAAATAAAACAGACACTTTCTTTTAGTTTATCGATTAGTAACAGCGTATGTATCGATCAATAGATTATCAAAAAGATTAAAAATCTATATCATAGATAGTATATTGAGAGTTTTTGTTACCATCGACTAATTTGTTGTTTTTTTTTAATTATTTTATTTGTTAAAACCAAATTCATGATCAAATTGTAATTGAAATTGAAATGAGATCATTAGTGAAAGTTATTTTTGCTATTAATCGTAATTATTTACTGGGTGTAGCTGCTACTTTACTGCTTTGTAATTGTAATAATAATAATAATAGAGAATTTGTTTTGTTTTCTTATTTGTTGTTCTGTTGATTGTTTTTGTGTTTTATTTGGAAGCAAAACAAAAAAACCAAAATAACGAATGTGAATGTACAAAATAAGTATGATTCTAATAAAATATGCTTTACACATATAGATAGAATATTGAATGGTGGTGGTGTAAAAATGCAATTTTAAATTGATAATTTTGTACGCGGAAATGATATCAAACATTCATAAAATACGTGCGGGGGTCCTCTCATTCAGATATAATATAATATATTTTAAAAAGTAGATTAATTCATTATTTACATCATTCTTCTTTCTTTTTTTTAATACATAACATATTGCGTTTGTTGTTGTTTTTAAATTTAAATTTCTTTTCTGAATACGCGTATTGTTTATTTTTTATTTTAAAAATATTTTTTAAATTCCCTTTCTTCGCACTACCGCATATACGATGATGGATGGATGGATGATGACCCAGTTTTAAAGTAAAACACAAAAGAAAGAAAAAAGAAATATTGTATATCTATCAGATATATATATAGATAGTGTATGTATGTATATATATATATAAATAAATCTAACCCATAAGAAACATGTTCGGTCGTTTGTTTGTTTGGTTTATTTTTTTTATTACATTTCTTTTACATTTTCAACAGTGGGTTTAGTGTTGTTGTTCTTCTATACTATACTAAATTGTCGATCTTTTGCCTTCTCTTAGTTAGTATATTTGTGTATCTTTTATCTATATTTATATATTTATAATTTGTGCTGTTTAATATATAATTTTGTAAGTTTCTTTGGAGTTGATTACTTAAAATTGAAATGCATCGATCCACCATCAACCAACCACCACCACAATCGCCGCGAATCCAATCGAATTGTATTGATGATGATTATATGATCATTACATATACCATTGAAACGATAATAATTACATGATTATTTCATTGTCTTTACATATATATTTTACTGTGTTTATTTATTATTATTATAGAAAGAAATTTTTTAACAACTGCTATTATATGAATCGAGCTATAATATTATTATTATTATACTACACCTTTGTATTATTGTGTATTATATTATATAGTAATTATATGGTGAAGTAAGCAAAAAAATATATAACTTTCATAACATACAAATTTCTAGGTCAACACTCACACATACCAAACATAGAGATATATAATACATATGCATGCATATAGATAAAAGTTAATTTGAACGTAATAAATTACCTATTATAGATAATAATAATAGTATAAAAGCATTTATAATGTATAAACTTGACTTTGTTTAAATTATTGAAAAAGAAATGCAACGCGCGAGATATAATAAAAAGATGAAATGTATGCCAAATAGAAGAAAGGAAATTATATTAGATTTGTCCTTTTTGTATAATAACTAAATAAATGGATGGATTAGCAAAATATGGAATTTGATGGATATCTTGTAGTGTACGAATAAGAAGCTTGTTTTAGGGTTTGACAACCCCCCGGGGTGTTCCTATCGAATAGAATATTCAAATGAATAATGGTTACATATATACTTATATTTTCCGTCAAGGAAAATGTGATCTTTAAAATCATATTTACATATTATAGTTCTTGTATATACTAAAAATAAATAATCCAATAGATTATAAATAGGTAATAGAATAATAAAAGGTAATAAGAAACAATAACACATCATTTTTTTATTTGTAGTCCATTCATTCGGAATGAATGCTACCAAAACCATATATCCTAGTCGTCATCATCATTAATTTCAGTATACATTTCTCATTGATATTGATAGGACATAACTTAATATAGATTATTATAATGATCTCGTTCATATAGTAGACATAATTGACAGTGCATGGTAATTATATCAATTATTATAACTTAATATAATTATTAAAACTTAATATAACTTAATATAAGTATTAAAACTTAATATAACTTAATATAATTATTAAAACTAAATATTACATTCTAAATTAACACAATAAAATGGACCCAATACATGTTTTAAAACCAAATGCGTGTTATAATCTTATATTTATAGATATTTGTTTTTTATAAATTTTATTCTACTCACCCCCAAACATTCAAATGGTTATTAGAAGTTTCAGCAATATCAACAGCAACAACAGCTACAACAGCGACAGTTTAATGTAATATTGCCAAATGCGACTTAAATATGATCATAATATTAAATAGGTAATAAGAAGGAATAATAGGTAATAAGAAACAATAACACATCATTTTTTTATTTGTAGTCCATTCATTCCGAATGATGGCTACCAAAACCATATATCCTAGTCGTCATCGTCATTAATATATACATTTCTCATTTCTCATTGATATTGATAGGACATAACTTAATATAGATTATTATAATGATCTCGTTCATATAATAGACATAATTGGCAGTGCATGGTAATTATTTCAATTATTATAACTTAATATAATTATTAAAACTTAATATAACTTAATATAATTATTAAAACTTAATATTATTATTAAAACTTAATATTACATTCTAAATTAACACAATAAAATGGACCCAATACATGTTTTAAAACCAAATGCGTGTTATAATCTTATATTTATAGATATTTGTTTTTATAAATTTTATTCTACTCACCCCCAAATATTCAAATGGTTATTGGAAGCTTCAGCAATATCAACAGCAGCAACAGCTACAACAGCGACAGTTTATTGTAATATTGCCAAATATGACTTAAATATGATCATAATATTAATTAAAAATTAAATACTAAACAAAAAAAACTATTTCGAATTATAAAAACGCGCACTTTTTACATATATACAATTTTTTTTTATCTGTAAAATAGAAAAAATTAAATAAAAATTGTTAGTTAATCAATCAGTGCAATTTGGTAAAGGAAAAATAATATCTAATATGAACATTTAATGAAATTCAAATATATTTTTTACAATATCGACACGATGAGTATAGAAAACAATTTATACTACAGTCAAAATGTGTGTGAAATCGATGAAATACACTTTATATAACAACCATCTATTATTCAGGTCGATTATTATTTTCATTGTAAATATTATTCCGTACACATTTCATTAAAATGTTCATAATGTATATTCGATACAAAATGTACTATATTAAATAAAGTATTTTTTCTTAACTCACCTTTATATTTCTCTATATATATATACAAATTTATATGTATTAGCAGGTGATCCATCCATCCATATACAAAAATAATGTTGTTTATTGATATAGTTTATGGATTTTCATAACTGCGGACTTCCCATTTCGAGAACGTTGGTTATCTGATTATCTCCTATTGAAAAAAGGTAAAGGACATTTTAGATTAATATATTATGATACAGGACATTATAGTTTAATATATTATGATAATAAACGATTCAATTTGTTCAACACAAATAGAGAAATGCAACAGATAGTATTATAATAATGGGTAGTTTATATGGCAGTATTATCTACTAGGTCTTATAATTCAATTTGTCAATAAAAAATGCATTCCATGATTATTAATAAAGATAAACTTACCTCAAATTGCTGTTGACAATGCATTTTTCTAAATACAACTGTATGCGTGTATTTAGATGAGGTGATCCATTCATACGATTATTTTTACATCAATAATTTTAATATATATTAACTGCATGTATGTACTGCATTCCCGGTATACGTTGAATAATTGCAAAACGTTGTATAATAAATTGTACCATCGTTGATAAAATTACAATTTTTTTTTTGTGTTAACCTATAGAAAAAAAATTCTAGGTTACATTTTTTTTAATTGCAATTTTACCAATAAAAATAATTAGTTGATTTTATTAAATGCATGATTAATTTGTTTAAAAATATCCTTATTTAATGATGGTATAGGTAAAATTTCATTACTTTTAAAAAAAAGGTTCATAATTTTCATCAAAAAGTGGCGTCTGATTTCCTACAAAACCAGCCGCATACACACACACACACACA
This sequence comes from Dilophus febrilis, assembly GCA_958336335.1. Taxonomy (NCBI): domain Eukaryota; kingdom Metazoa; phylum Arthropoda; class Insecta; order Diptera; family Bibionidae; genus Dilophus; species Dilophus febrilis. Next base: position 431,585 of record OY284473.1, read on the forward strand.
CAGTCATTGTACCTGTCAATATAATTTCTATCACCGATCACACATTTTTTATGTAATTATTATACTTAAATCTATACTTTTCTTAAAGTTTAATAGCTGGTTGACACAATTTAATAAATAATTAAAGCTAATTATCTTAATTATATTTTAATTAAAATAAACTTACCTTTTAATTTTTCTTCAATTTTACTCGCCGCCATATTGCATTTTTTTTGTTCCTTTGCCAACCGACGCTATCTTTGTAATGAAAAAATCTCATACATAATTTCAATTTTCATGTATACGCGCACGCAGTCCACGTCCACCACCCACATTCCACCCAATCTTATATGATTTTCTGTCTGACATGAGAAATGCACTGCTTTATGGTTTGGTGATACATTTATTAATAGCGTTTTTATTTAAATTTTTACAATAGAACGTTTTATTATAGAATTCGTCAATAATATTTAAATTAATGATTTTAATTGATATGTTATCATTACAAACATTACGCGAACTCAATTTTTTAATTTATAAGATTAATTTAATTATTATTTTAACTATTACCAATTCATTAATTAAGAATTATTTTTATAATAGAAATCTTCAGTTGGAAAATGTGATGAATATCAACAATTGTCCAACGAATCTGAGCACAATTTCAAATGAAAAATACCCGCCAGATAATTTTTTACTCACTGTACCACCCGTATTCTTAGTTTTATATTTTTTGTAATTAACAATACCACTGTTTAAACAATTTATTAAAATTATTCTAATAACTATATTGACCAAAGGTAAACAATCACTATATTTTATTTGTTGACAATATTTATATAAAAATAAAATATTCTGAAATGGTATTATGGTAAGAGAGGGTGTTTTTGGGTAACCTTTTGAATAAAAAAGCACTGTAAATGTTAAACACCATACATATATTAGCAAAATGAGGGGAACATTTTCCAAATTCAAAAAGGTATAAATATAAATAATATGAACAAATGAACAAAAATGGGTGAATTATTATAATTTTTCTCCAAAAACGTGGATATTTTTCCACTTTTAAATGGAATTATTTCTCTTGGCGGCGAAATTGTTTAAAAAGTGAATGTTTTTTTTATTCAATATGAATACTGTTGTTTTTTTTTATTGAAAACATATAAAGTTGTATAAATAAAATAATTTTGTTTGTTTACCTTTGGACAATTTAATTATTAAATTAATTTAATTAAATGATTTAAATAGTGATATGGTTGATTACACAAAAAAAAATAAAAAATGAAAATACGTTTGTTACAGTGATTAAAAGTGATCTAGTGTTTACCGTTTTAAATTGTAAGCCGGTATAATGGCTGGTGACTCATGTGCCATTGTTGATATTCATCACATTTTCCAACTGCAGATTTCTAGTACAAAAAGTAAAAAACTTTTCATAAATGCATAGGAAATAGTTAAAATAATAATTAAATTAATCTTATAAATTAAAAAATTGAGTTCGCGTAATGTTTGTAATGATAACATATCAATTAAAATCATTAATTTAAATATTATTGACGAATTCTATAATAAAACGTTCTATTGTAAAAATTTAAATAAAAACGCTATTAATAAATGTATCACCAAACCATAAAGCAGTGCATTTCTCATGTCAGACAGAAAATCATATAAGATTGGGTGGAATGTGGGTGGTGGACGTGGACTGCGTGCGCGTATACATGAAAATTGAAATTATGTTTGAGATTTTTTCATTACAAAGATAGCGTCGGTTGGCAAAGGAACAAAAAAAATGCAATATGGCGGCGAGTAAAATTGAAGAAAAATTAAAAGGTAAGTTTATTTTAATTAAAATATAATTAAGATAATTAGCTTTAATTATTTATTAAATTGTGTCAACCAGCTATTAAACTTTAAGAAAAGTATAGATTTAAGTATAAAAATTACATAAAAAATGTGTGATCGGTGATAGAAATTATATTGACAGGTACAATGACTGTGTGTGTGTGTGTGTGTATGCGGCTGGTTTTGTAGGAAACCAGACGCCACTTTTTGATGAAAATTATGAACCTTTTTTTTAAAAGTAATGAAATTTTACCTATACCATCATTAAATAAGGATATTTTTAAACAAATTAATCATGCATTTCATAAAATCAACTAATTAATTATATTGGTAAAATTGCAATTAAAAAAAATGTAACCTAGAATTTTTTTTCTATAGGTTAACACAAAAAAAAAATTGTAATTTTATCAACGATGGTACAATTTATTATACAACGTTTTGCAATTATTCAACGTATACCGGGAATGCAGTACATACATGCAGTTAATATATATTAAAATTATTGATGTAAAAATAATCGTATGAATGGATCACCTCATCTAAATACACGCATACAGTTGTATTTAGAAAAATGCATTGTCAACAGCAATTTGAGGTAAGTTTATCTTTATTAATAATCATGGAATGCATTTTTTATTGACAAATTGAATTATAAGACCTAGTAGATAATACTGCCATTTAAACTACCCATTATTATAATACTATCTGTTGCATTTCTCTATTTGTGTTGAACAAATTGAATCGTTTATTATCATAATATATTAAACTATAATGTCCTGTATCATAATATATTAATCTAAAATGTCCTTTACCTTTTTTCAATAGGAGATAATCAACGTTCTCGAAATTCGAGTTCGCAGTCAAATAAATCAATAAACTATATCAACAATACAATATCAATTGACACGGAACGTCGAAACCTCTCCTAATACATATACATTTGTATATATATAGAGAAATAGCAGTTGAATTAAAAAATACATCATTCAATATATATGTAAAGATATTATCGAATACAACAAATATGTATAGAATATATTTACTTGCCAAAATAAAAATATAAATCGACAATGTTTATATACACTAAACATTTTGTTATTGTTGCGGTGGCGGTTCAAATGATTGGTAAGTAAAAATTATTCGTTTATCACTGTTTAATCCCACAAAACTGTTTACACTTCTTAGAAATATATTCAGATATATTGTATATAATTATAAAACATGCAAACACAAAAAAAGAAACTTGTTGATTAATTGAATACATAAAATAACTTAAGGCTACTCAAAAATTTGTAGTATAATATATATAAATATATATATAATTAATATATTTTTTAATTTTGCCTAATTTCAGGTGATCAGAATTATACCGATCTGTTTTGTTTGTAGTATGTTATTTATTCAAACTTACAAAACAATGTATATCACAAAAGAATTATTATTACGATCATCAACATGTGTTTCGTTTCGCGGCGATCAATTGTAGCAATTGTTTTTCGGAGGAGATTGTACAGAAAAAAATTTTGGGGTGAGTAGAACAATTTCTATTTATTAAATTACACATTATATATATAAATTACACATTATATATATAAATTACACATTATATATATAAATTACACATTATATATATAAATTACACATTATATATAAATTACACATTATATATAAATTACACATCATATATAAATTACAAATTATATATAAATTACACATTATATATATAAATTATACATTATATATATAAGTTACACATTATAAATATAAGTTACACATTATATATATAAGTTACACATTATAAATATAAGTTACACATTATATATATAAGTTACACATTATAAATATAAGTTACACATTATAAATATAAGTTACACATTATATATATAAGTTACACATTATATATAAATTACACATTATATAAAAATTACACATTATATATATACACAAGTCCAAATTTGGGCAATTTATTAATTTCAAAACATATATATATATTACATTTGTTGTTTATAATAAGGGTATTTATATATTTTACCATAAATTAAGATTATTACAAAATTATATACACACAATCAATCCCTTACATACATTATAACATTTATTGGTTGCGTTTTGGCAATTGAACAAGCAAACAATCATCAAATAAGCGGATTGTTTTGAATTTTTATCTATATAGAAAAATATCATTTATTGTTATCGGAAGTTTATATATGATATGAATTAATTATAATATTAAGCACTTATAATAATAAGCACAAAATTACTAAATCTATATAAATAACTATAAATATATATATATATATATCGGATGCTTGTGTGGTGTGTGTGTGTGTATATCTGAATATGTTAACCGTTTTGCGTATATAATCACCTCGGGTGGTGTATCTAATGGACTAGTCCCATTCTCTATGGAATGATATTTGAATTGAATATCGCATATCGCAATTATTCGAATGTCATATATATTTATGTGGTGGTGGTTTATTATTTATGATTTAGGAGCATGCACATTCCAATACCCGCATATCACTCCAATTGGATACCTTCAATTTTGAATTATCGCTTTCGTCAACGTGCAACACCTCCAATTCAACCAATTTGGATGGGGCACAACACGGTCGCGGTACCTTTGTTTTATCCTTTTTCCATATCAGACTTTGTAGTACGGCATGATGATGGGCAGGATTATATCGAGGCGGACATTTACCACGACAGTATCCAGCATCGAAGTTTTTCGGTTGTATGATAAATTCAAATCCTTTAATTTCTTTAAAGACCACATCCATATTGTGACGACAACACCGTTGATTATTCTGTTTACTACATTCTGGTGGACGTCGTGTTGTCCGTCGTCCACTTAATCTTGTGCTATGTGCCGATTGTTGTTGGTGTTGCTGCTGCACCGAATGACGATGTTGACGTGATCGTTTTTCACGGTGTATCATTTTTCCAATAATATTTAATATTGGACTTAATTCGGGTGCGTCTATGTACGGTGACAGATCATGAACAATATGTAAATTATATTTTTCACAACCATCACAATGTATTATAAAGCCTAGATTTTGAAAGTTACCGCCCTGTTTTTGCCAACTTGTAATCGCTCGATGTACATCAAATTCCATCCAATTACTAAATAAACGTAATGATTTTTGTCCATCGAATGCCTTTGATAAATCAATTCGTTTTGTATCGAGTAATTTCCGTTGATAGGGTTCAATTAATTGATAAATTTTTAATGTTAAGTAATGTTCTTTGGTGATGATTTCTCCCTTTTTCTCCCTTCCATCATTATTATTATTATTATTATTATGATTATGATTATGATTATGATTATTACTATTATTATCGTCGTTATTGCTTTCATGCTGACTTTTGTCACCATCGAAATGATTATTCGTTTGTTTACTACTACTACTACTACTACTAATATTCGACATTGATGATGATTTCCTGTGTTGATGATGTTGATGATGATGCTGCTGATGATGATGATGATGATGTGGACGATGTTGGTGATGTCCAATTGTACTAGAAGGATTACTTTTTATCATAAAACGTAATGTTGATTCATCTATGATTGGTTCTAATTCATCCAGACTTAAATGAAATCTCAAATAAACTAAATCATTATTATTATTATTATTATTATTGGATGCTGCTGCTGCTGCCTTATGATAATCATCATCCGTATCATCACCATCATCCACATCCATATCATCATCATCGTCTCTATTATTATCGTTACCATCATCATCATTATTATTATTAATATTACTATCTATTGTTTTTTTTGTTTTGATTATGTTACGTTTTCGTCGACGTCGAAATCGAAAATCAACTGTTTTATCTGCAATTAAATAATATATTGGATAAATACACAAATAATAGATAAAAATTATTAATTAATATTTACTTTCTGATGTCGCTGCTGAATAGCTGTACAATTTTTTTGATGAATTTATTCGATCAAATAAATGCATTTGTTGTTGTTCTTGTTTTTGCCATTGTTGTAATTCACTTTTTTCACGTTTCCTAACCTTATCTAAATATAAATTATATTTTTTGGTGTATTCTTCATGACTGATATTCATCTGTATATATATATTGATTGAATGATTGAATGAATGAATGATTCGGAATGAATCGAGATCCATCAGCGACAACCAAAAACAAATAAATAGAATAAAATTTAATAATATAGTATAAATAATATAAATTATATATATAGATGATACAAATATATAGATTGGGATAGTTTATTCTTTAACTTATGTTATCATTGCGTGGGATTAATGCATATATATATATATTTTAATAATATATGTATAATGTTATCCGTATGGTGTAATGTGTAATAATTTCCAATAATTAATATTCAAATAAAAATATAAATTTTCCAATAATAATAGTAATAATAAAAACAATTAAAAGAAAAATCACAACCAACCACCCACACCTAAATCTGTATTTTTTCATCATATGATTTTTTTTCTTTGCAACGGTATTTGCAAACCACCGCCCTCGCACCAAAATTAAATTTCAATTTCAATTTTATAATTGGATTTTTCCTTTTTAAATTTGCTTCATCACTTCATAATAATAAATTATTATGGTGTATATACAATAATAAAAGAGGAAAGAAATAAAAAAATAACCAAATCACATTTTCCTTATATACCATAATATATATATATATATACATAATTTTTCACAATAAACAAACAAATGAAAATTCCTAAGAATTTTTCTCTTCATAAATGTTTTCTCAATGAAAAATTGTGTTATTCGTTTTCCTTAATATACTTATACATTTGTATATTATCTATCTTCTACCTATACTATATATATATATAGTGTATAGGATATATTTACTAAATTGTGTCTGTGATTTATCTGGAATTTGGAAAATATGGTTAACCAAAAAACAATTTTTGTTTATATATATATATATATATATTTTGGTTGATTGTGTTATTGGTTGTGTGTATGTTCATTTTATTTTCTGTTTACATATTAAAATATAAAAATTCTTAAAATAAACTATGAATATAATTAGAAAATTTTTGGTTTTATAAAAAAAAAAAGAATATAGAACTTTGTATATCGTTTTGTATATATATATATATATATGATTCAATCCGCACACACAGAACATATATATTAATAAGACAACATTTTAAATAAACTTTCCGGTTTATTTATTTAAAATATATATAAAAATCGAATCACACGGTTAACATTCCTCCAAATTAAAAAATACCGCATATTTATGTGTGTTATTTTGGAAAAAAAAATTTTAAAATATTTTTTCTATATGCAATTCTTTCTTCTCTATATATATATAATATATATTATATATTGTATATATTTATTCTTATTTTTAATATTAGTATCATAAAAATACACAAAAGAATTTCTGTTCTATTATGAAAATCGCATTCATTGAATATTTCTTCTTAATTTTGAGGAAAAATTCTTTATATATATATATAAATTACTATTACCATTTTCTCGCATATATACCTCTATATATATAATATAATTATAGGTAATGTTTTTTTTTTTGGGTTTTGTTTTGATTTTTTTGTTTTTATTCAATGGGTTTTTGATTGATTATTTTAATTAAAAAAAATGTATACAAATGCAGAGAGAGAATAACAACACGCGCTTAAGCTTAAAACTCTAAAAAATTTATATATATATAAATTATACTATAGCAAATAAACAAACAAACAAACGAAACAAACGAAACAGAACAAAAAAAACGAATTTATTGATTAAGGAATTTCCAGGTTTTTTTTTCTATTATTATTATTATTATTAATATTATTTTACCTACATAATTATAATAATAATAATCATTTCATGACGTAACTCTTTCATTGCGACATTATTTTTTACAACTATATATTTATATATATATAATTGTATAAGATTTTTCGTTAATAAACGGATCTTTATAATAATAATAATATTAAGATGAGAATGATATGTTTTTTATATATATATATATATAAAAGAAATCAAAGTGTATCGACAAACAAAACACCTGAAATTAATGAAATTGTAATAAAGTTCCGGTTTTATTTTATCTTATATATTAATTTAAATTTTTTTGTTTTCTTTTTTGTTTTGTATCTATATATATATATATATATATATATGATTGTTTGGGAGATGATCAATAATAAATAAAATTAAAAACTACAACAAAAAAAAGATCGAAAGATCAAAATAATGATGATAAATTGGTGTATTTATTTCTTCTTCTTTTTCTTATATTTAACATATATATAAACTCAAATTTAATTATTGTATTTGAATATTACTGTGTGATTGTATATATATATTTTTTTTTATGACATCATTTGGTTAAAATTGGAAAATGATTATAATAAATTGAAATGTGACAAATGAAATATGAAATCTATATATATATATATAATTATATAAATGAGCAACTTTTCAATATACACAATACAATTCTAATATATATATATGCATGTGCCTTTATAATCTTTTCGGTAAACTAAATTATACTATATATAAGATAAATATATAAACACATTCCTCTTATTATTATTATTATAATATATTTATATATTTTTTTTTTTATTTTCCTTTTCATATATTTGGTGATAATTGAGAATTTGCTTATAATGATTATAATAATAATAATTGATTGTTGCTAATTAATTGTTTACATGTGTGTTGATTTGATATTGAGCGGTTATTGATTAATTACTATATATAAATAATTTTTTGTTTCTTATAAAAAAAAACAGAATAATAATAATAATTTAAAGGATATATGAGAGGGTGCGACTATATATTGACTAGATCCTTTAAAAAATAAATATAATTTTCATCGTTTTAAAATCATAAATTTATAAATTATCCAAAGGATGATCTCATCATAATCTCCATATACATATATATATATCAAGCTAATATTATAGAATATATAGGCTCATCTTAAATATACCTTTTTTTTTTTTGAAGAATTGATATGGATTTCATAAAATATTTTAATATATGAAAAGTTTAATTAAATTAAACTGCGATGCTGAGATTTTATCATATATAAAAATCAATAAATTAATCGCTTTGAAAGGTTTATCATATTTTAATAAATATCCGCGCGCAAAGAAACATGATGAATTATTAACTACTTAGAATTGAAGGTGTTTTTTATCAGAATTTTCTTACTTTATCCATAGTTTTTATATGAATAAATAAATAAATATTTTATATATGTATATGTATATAAGAATTACAAAAAATTAATATTAAAAATGAATGATTGAGCGGTATTTATTTCATTTTTTTTTCGTTTTGTTAAATCATATGCCAATTTTTTATTTTTATTATTATTAATTTTTTTTATTAATCAAATCAAAAATATATACGGTGGTGGCCTTTCCTCATACATATAAATATAAATAAATAACAATACCGCATAAAAAAATTGTATTTATTACAAATCTATGATTGAATTTTTTTTTTTTTTTTTTGTTATATATTTTCTTATCAAAAACAAAACAAAAACATTTTTTCCATTTAAATTTGCAGTAAAAGAATCCTTATATTGTATTGTATATGAGTTAGTATATGTTTGTTGGTATCTTGGTATATAGAAAATTTACTTAGTTAACGTCATATGATTTCATATCATAAAATAATCCCTTTTTTTTTTTAAATTATAAAATATTATATATATATATATAATATAGGAAGGTGGTACTTTGACCACAGTTAATTCTGTTTATTTTTTGATTTGATTTGATGGTGGTGATGATAAATATATATAATTGTACAAAAAAAAAAAGTGAATGTTTAAAAATATGTTTGTTTTTTTTCATATAACTATTTTATTGGTTCCGGCAAATCAATATATATATGGATGGTAATGAATGGTATATGAAAATTGTATATTGTATATAAAGAAATCACAATTAACAGCGAAACAAATTCAATTTTGTATCGTTTTTCCGTTTATTATTATTAAATAATTTTAATGTCCATTGTGTGTATATGTAATAATAATAATAATAATAATTTGGAATATATAAATTTGGGAATTTCTATATATACTTATATTATTCATTATCTATAGCTATATAGATATATAAAGAAATTGTTCTATATATATATTTAAAAAAAAATAAAAAAACCGCAATGCCATTTGTTATATATTTAGATTTTTCCTATATATAATAATAATAATAATACAAAATGATGATAGATGACTAATAGTAAAATTTCCCAATTAAAAGGATATATATTCATATTTTACTTCTTCTTCTTCTACCATTTATTATATCCTTTTATACATAATATATATAACATATATATATAAACATAATATATATAACAATAATTCTTATATACAACAATAATTCGAAATATGTGAACACCGGAAGTTTTTATACAATCATTCTGGGATAAGATAAACTATAAATTTTCTATTGGTTGGAAAAAATTATCGTATGATTTTTTTTTTGTTTCTTTTGTGATCATAGAAAAATACAATATACTAAATAATAATAAAACAAAATTCTATTCTATATATATTATTTGATTGTTCGATATTAAAGATCGGAAAGATCACGTTAAAAAAAATGAGATAAGGATAAAAATCAATAACAATCACCACACGCGTGTTCTTTTTGAATAAACCTTTTTCTTTTTTTGATCTTTGATGTTTCTAAAGATATTATATTGCTAATGTTCTATATATATATATATATATATATATATATATATCATTGTGATTTATATTGAAATTTTATTCATCAAAATTATTACTCTATACATAAATAAATAAATAAAAAGGAAATACTTTTATCTTTTTCTACTTTTATATTTTTGTTTTGTCACAATATATATAATAGAATTTTTTGAATGTGAATATATAATATAGATTTTTTGTGTTTTTCCATTTGTGTTACGGGTGTTCTAAATATATTTTTCATTCATTCATTCAAAACTCATTGTGATTTGCGATTTAACACATTATATATTACTATAATTTTCTAATAATAATATATTTTATTCTATTATGTTATTATGCGTAAATATTTTTATTATAAAGGCATAATGTATAACAATGAGTGCGATCTTTGATTTATTTTTTTAGCATCGATTAATATTAACAAAAAATACTTTTGAAATGAATCATATATATATTATATTATCTCTGCAAAATAAATAAGGTTTCATTCATAGACCGATTAGAAATCTTAGAACAATGAGAATATTCCTATATACACATTTTCCCTTATATGTATTTTATTTGAACATTTTTAAAGTTCTGATGGCGATTTCTTGAAAATCCCTTAATGAATTGTTTTGAAAATTTTATTATATCTTTGTAATGCATTGAGGATGATCTCTGTAAAATATTAGATAGGTTTTCCTTGGACCGTTTTTTCACTTTGAGAATTTTTTCCCAAAAAATTTTCCATATATAAAATTTTTTGTTTTTTTTTTTAAGATATCGCTGCGTGTATTGTATTGTATTGTATTGTTGTATATGGATAGTATTCATAAATGTGAATTGAATCAATATATAGTTATTGTAATTGTTTCGAAATTTGGTTAATTAGTTATTTAATTATTTGTATATATTATATATATTATAATACCAATTATGGTATGTAATAATTGAACACTTAAAATGGTATATATAAAGATAGCGTTATTTCTATATATATATGTAAAATAAAACAAATAACATGTATATTATGGCATGTATAGTTTATTTATATTTTATATATATATTTTTTATGTAAATAATATGATCATTGAGGATGAAAACGTTTATATTTATTTATTTATGTTGGCAGAGTTTGTCCCACAAATTGAATGATTCGTCGGTGTGATGATTAAATCATTGAAAAACGAACGAACGAACGAATGAATGAATGAATTATTATATATATAGAATGTATAAATATATTTGTTTTATGCAGATGCATACGCATCAACTTATTTCTTATTATTATATTATATTTCCTTATATAAAACAAAAAAAAATGTAGGTGAAATACACATTCAAAAATGCATTTATCTTATCTTTTTTATGCATTTCGTATGCATAATTATACATATATCTATATATCGAGAATGTTAAATGGAAAAGTATAAAGTGATTTATAATTGATACGTTGTGATTTTTTGATAATTCCCAATCACCCGGTTGATTATTATTTAATAAAACTTTCAACAAATAAAATAATTTATAGGAAAAAAAAAACAATGTACAAATTTCAATGTTGAATTTAAATATAATCGCGTACGTGTGTCACAACGCGGTAAAAATGATAATAATATTATTATTACAATTGTGGTGGTTGGTTGGGTGGGTGAGTGAGTGAGTATTTTGGGTGAATAAATGGATGGATGGATGGATTATATGAATGGTGATAACACCACATCATAGTGTTTGTGTTTCTGTTTATAAATAGATAAACAAATTTTTGTATTTTTAAATATCTACAACACACACACATATTTTTATTTAAAAAAAACTGATAACTATATATACTTTTACAATTAACTATATACGTTTATATATAAAATGTTGTTTTTTTTATATATACCATATAATTGAAATTCTCATCAATATGCAAAACATCATTCATTTTATATATATATATATATATGTTTAAGTATATTATAATTGATTTATTATTGAAATTTTCAATAAGTTAATAATAAAACAAACAAAAACAAAAAAAACAACTTTCCAAGATTGATTGTTGTTTTATTATAAAACTCTTATAATATTAAATATATTATCAATATATTCTTAAAACTTAAATCCAGTCTAAGGTATATATAAATAAAAAAAAATGCATCACCCTCCCTCCCTCCCTCCCCCCATTAATTATTGATCGTAACAAAAATAAAAAATAATAAAAAACAAATTGTAATAGTAGAAAAAATCAAATTCTAACAAAAATTCGTATATGTGGAAAATTGAATAAAAAATAAATGTTTTCTAAAAGTCTTTAAGTGGAATAATTTTTTCAATTATTGGTTTTTTTTTGAAAATAAATTACCCACATTCATATATAGAATATATTGTTGTAGAAACACTTGAAGCTATATAAAATCTGTTTAATTTTTTTAATTTACTGCTACATAAATAAATACAATTATATTTTTTTTTCAAATATCAAAAACAAATCACAAATTTTACTGAGATAATGTATTAAATGTTTTAAAGTTAAATTTATAATCTGCATAAATTCCAATTCGAATTGGTATTGATACTATTTTGATACTTAAAATTATATTACTTAATGTGCTGACTAAATCCTTTTGAAAATTTGATTATGCATTGCATGAAGGTTGATGCAATCTGTAAAGTAAATTAAGTATAGATTTTCCTGGGAATTGAATTGAGAATTATCCCAAATGCATTTTCGTAATGCATTTTATATATAAGAATTCTTTTTTGCCGCATCGCTCAAATATTTGGGTTGATTGGAAAATTTTTTTAGAATTAATTTTGTTGAATATATTATATATCTTTACTTGGGAGGTATATGGGGACTGTTGATCAGATCTGTTTTTCTTATTGTATATACTTTATATATTGAAATAGTTAAATTTGTAATTTGTAATTTAAAAATAATTATGCATATACAATATACATAATATTGTATATAATTTAAATTTGTGTGGTTTGGTTTGTGTTTGAATGTTTGTTAGATAATAATAAATGAATGAATGAATGCAGTCAAGTGCTTTTTAAACTCAACTCTATATATATATATATATATATATATATATATATATATATATATATATATATATATATATATATATATATATATATATATAAATAA
>OY284473.1:445463-562963 GCA_958336335.1 Dilophus febrilis
TGAGTGATGTGCGTGAATGCATTTATGATGCAACACACTTGACTTGACTATTTATTATTATTATAATAATAATATTTATTATTTTTTCTATAAAAAATATATAATAGTATAAGTGCGAGATATGAACGTAATATATACATATAGTTTCCTATATACCATAACTGACTCTAAATTGATATCCCTAATTTGTTCCTTAATCATATATAATATTCTTTGATCCTCTTTTTAAGAAAGAATACACTTTTTACAATTAGAAACACTCTCCAAAAAAAAAAGTATCCAAATAACTCAATCAGCATTTTATTTATAAATAATTCACAAGATTGTGAATGTTTTTTTTTTTGTATTTATTTATTTTAAACTTTAAATATATAAGTGAAATTTTAAAAAGTGAAAATGTTTTATATATAATACAAAAAATATATTATATATATGTAATGTGTATCTGCGGGATGAGATATGAGATGCAATTAAAAATGGTATATAAATTGAATTTGGTTTGTGTTTTAAATTAATAAAAAACTGACGATAAGAAAGGGACTTTTTTTTCTTCTTTTTCTTTTACTATAACAACTGCATTTTTTTTTGCTAATCTCAAAGCAATAACAACCGCATAAATATGTAGAGATATATACGTTAAAAATATATATGTATATATAATTTTTATTATTTCTCTTCTTTGGAACGTCATCACCTGATTTTTATCTTTATATACATAAACACAATTGGATTGCATCCAAATATGGTGAAATCATACCATATTTTTTTTTTCGATTTAAGAATAAATACATTAAAATATGTTACTTGATTTTTGTTCTCAAATAAACAAAAAAAAAACAACATTATAATAATATAATATACAAATTTGGTAACATATAAATAGCAGAAAAAAAATATCCATTTGTTATATTGATAAACAAAACATAATTGCCTTCTTTTTATTTATCTATATACAGATTTATTTGAGTATGGTAATATTTTCTTTTTTAAATATTTGTTTAGGTGTTTTTTTTTATAATTTTTTCTATTAATATATCTTATATTGTTGCTTGTGTGTTAAGTAATTTTTATTTTGTTGGTTGATGGTCAAAAATTATAAAAAAATATGTTTTGTATTTTATTGTATTTTTTTTTTAATTTATGTTAAGATTATATTATTGCAGCATTTGAGCTCTATAATAGTAATAATGTGTGTGTGTGGTGTGTGTGGCGCTAACGAAATTTATATATATTTATAAATCTTAAAATCAAGTACGAAAACTATATATATATATATATATATATATATATACAAATAGATATTTTAAACAGAGGGCCTTACTATTAATTTTTAAAAAATTCTTTAATTCCCGTGCGTAATAGCAGCGGCAATTCTTCAAGGAAAAACTTTCAAAATCGCTTCAACATATAATTTTACCGCATACCTTTTTCATGACTGCATTTGAATATAAATTATATAGACGCAATATAGATTTCCTTCAATAGAATGAATGAATTGAGAATCTTTTGATATAATAAATATGCATATAGGTATAGTGTGTGATTTTCAAAGGGTAAGGGAGTTTTTTTGTAAAAAATTAAAAATTAATGTTTGTTGACTATACTTACATTTTTAGTATCGGGTATTTTTGTTAATCCTAATCCTTGCATAATAATTTCATGTAATTTTTGAATATCATTTGGTTCAAAAATATGATGCGGATGATTATGGTAATTATTTGAATATGATAATTCAGAATGGATATCATCTTCTAAATAATCATCTTCATTATGGTTATTATTATTATTATTGGTATATTCAATCTCATCGAAATCATCATTATCGTCATCATCATTAATATCTTCAAACATATCCAACATTTTTAATTCATTATTTTTAAATTGTTGATCTGCTTGTTTTTGTTGATTAATCTGTCGATCTTGCTGATGTTGCTGATGCTGCTGATGCTGCTGATGCTGCTGATGCTGCTGATGAGTATTCCATTTATAAGATGATGTCGTTGATGATTTTATTAGTATATCAAATATTGTTAAATTATTTTTTAAACTATTATTATTATTATTATTAATTAAATTATTATCACTATTACTATTATTATTATTATTAATATTATTAATTAAATTATTATTATTATTATTAATATTTATTGTGCACTGAACAATATCAATGAATAAAAAAAAATTAATATAAAAAATTAAAAATATCACAATTAATATATTATTTGTTTTAAATAAATTTAGTATTTTTTTATTATTAAAATTATTATTATTATTATTTGTAATTTTTAAATATTTAAAATATTTTTGAATTTTTTTCGATGCGATTATTACATTTCGATGATTTTTTATTAATTTTATATTATTATTATTGATATTTTTTAAATTATCATTTATTAAATTATTATTATTATTATTATTATGAAAATGATTCGATGATGATGAGGATGAGAAATATGAATAATAATAATAATAATACGGATGATAATCAGGATTAGGATTAGGATTCGGATGATGATGATAATAATTATTATTATTATTATAATTATGATTATTAATAATAGGATTTTTTTTTGTAAATTGATTCATAATCTTTTGACTGTTTTTTTATTACTTTTTTTCTATTTTTAATTAAATTTTTTTTTTACATTATATTTTATTAAATAATTTAATTCTCAATACTTTATATTATCCTATATTTTATTGTTATATAGAATTATTAAATTTATTATTATTATTAAATTCACAAAAAAAAAAAACAATAATTAAATCTGCACTCTTGCACTCTCTCGTAACAAATATTATGTTTTTTATCACTATTATTATTATTATTGCTTTTTCTTCTTAATATATATTTGTTTGTCGTTGATTTGTTGTCGTTGATTTATTAATAATTCACAGATGATTTTCATCATTGACACAGGAAATTAATTTTTGTTTTCTGATTATTTAAATGTTTTGTGCACACAAAAAAAATTTTGGTTGTGAGATCTTGAGATATATATATATATATATATATATTATAAAATTAAAATTAGGAAACACAACCTCTTTTTTGATAAAATTTTTTCGTTTAAGAAAGTATAAACAAATAAATTATTTAAAAATTTTTTTTTATTATTAATAATATAAAGAAATTATTTATATATATATAGAATATAGTTGTTTAGTCGTCGTTATCGTTGCTTCGTCGTCTTTGACTTATTATTATTTTAATTATTGTTGCTTGTTCTGGATGATGGATTTTATTGAGTGCGGTGCGGTGTGGGTGTGTGTAAATTTATTTATTTAATTTTCTTTTTACAAAATAAAAAAAAAAACTTATCTTTTCACTACATGTGTGTTTATATATATTTTATAGTTGATGGTTTGTTTGTGTCTGATATGTGTGTTTTTTTTTTGATTATTATTACCGTTTGCCTTCTACCTTCCCAATATTTCAATTTGAACTGAGTCGAAAAGATTTACGTGAATTCGTTTTTATATAAAATTGTGATTTTTTTTTTTCTTAAATACTTATATTTGTATGTTTTTTTTTTTATTTATTATTCCGTGTGAGGATGACGACATGAATGAATGTTAAATGAATGAATGAATGAATGAACGAACGAATATCTAACAATAAACATACATATATATTATTATAATGTGATTGTGATCATATGCACGGCAATGAATGGAAAAATTAATATTATAAAAAAAAAATTTAAATTGAAATTGAGATTTTGAGAGAAACTTTTGCAGGTACAGGTAAAAAATATTTTTACACAGATTTATAATAATAATAATAAATTGGTATTGGATTTTTGTTGTATATATAGACAAAAAAAATTAAATCAGGTATTTCATTTAATTTTGAAAAAAAATCAAAGGTATAAAAATTGTTTGATTGGAATCGTAATCGTGATCAATGACGAATTGAATTGTTCCATTTTTTTTTGCCCCCCTCAACGCACATTTGAAACAAAATTCGATAACCGTTTATTAGGACATTCCCACATCATCTATATATATATATATATATAATCTTTTTCCGTATATAGTTCCGCTTTTCAAAATATGTGCTATGCGTCACATATATCAATTATATAATAATATATAACTTGATTGACTCATCATTTATATATATAAACTAATACTTTATATACATATATTATGTATTCATCATATAATTTTAAATATTTTATTATAACATTCATTCCACTATATATCGATCGCATGTATTGTATGTACTCAACTCACCACACAATCATTTATAAATTAGAACATATTTTAAAATTACTCAAAAAATTAATAATTAATATAAATGCATGCATATTATATATATAGGTAATGTTAAAACAAAAAGTGAATGAATTCTGCGTCATCAATTTTCTTCATTATACATAAATATATATATATATAGTATATTTCACAACGATTATAATTTGTATATAAATTTTCTTTTAAATTAAAATGTATAAACCGAGAGAGAAACGCACGCGACTTATTATATATACCATATATAGTTAAGTAAACGCACAGTATAATAATATACTTAAAATTGGAAAATGGTTTAATATAACCTCCGAAATATATATCTGGAGTACTGAATTTTATGCGCTCCATTCTGGTAATTAATTAATTGAATTTTTAATTTCCATCGCCCTCAAAAAAAAAAAAAAATCTCCTTCACAATAAGTTCCAATAAGAGTGTGTATTTGTAAATGCTACCATACAAAATTATTTAAATTTTAAATCGGATAGTTCATTTAGAAGAAACGTTTTCTGTTGAAAAATCATTCAAATTCTATATATATATATATATAGAAATTAATACAAAAAGCATTGCAAATATATTTCATTGAAATGATTATGTTTTGATGAATGAGAACGTATTATAGGTTGATAAAATATACTTACTTTTTATTTTGATATAATTAAAAAAAAAAATTATTATATGTATATACATATCTATCCATAAAAAAACAACATTTTATTCAATTATTTTCATACAATAATATATTCATCATATTGTGGTATTTTCCAAATATATACCATATATATATTTTTATATTTTACTTTTATATATGCGCGGGGATTTACCTGGTTTTCTATATACTCTCTATAGAAAACAAGAACAAAAAAATAATAAATATAATTATTGTATAATAATAATAATAATAATAAATATGCTATTAATTCCCTATAGTATTTTAAAAATTTCTGTATAATTAATTTATTTCTTATTTGTTTTTTGTTTGTGTTTTGATTTTTTAAAAGGTTTTAAAAGGATTGGATTTTGTCCAGTCATGGTTATATTTATTCATTTTTTTTTACCTACATTTTATCTTTATTTATATATATATAAATTAAATTGCAATCGTGTTCTTTAAATATTATAATAATATATCAATTCATCATCATATTGGACAATATGTTTGTTTTTTGTAATTTTCATTCAAATACACTCTATATAAATCGTCGTTTCTATATATATATATATATATAACTCGTGGGGTACGACTTTTATTTTTAATAAATTATATATAAATGTTTAATTAGGCTACGACACACACAAAAAAAAACCAAATTTAAACACGCGATTTGTGTGTTCTTGGTTATTTATAGTTTTCATATCGTATTTTAGAGTATAGTTAGAGTAAAGAAGGGGCGGTTGTTTGTGATTTGGGTTTTTTTTATTCCTTATTTAATTCAATGCAAATATATGTGCAAATATTAAATCACCACATCCTTTTCCATTTCACATATATATATATAAGATCCTTATCGTATTAGAATTGATGATGATTCAATATGCATATAAAATTCGGGGTTTTTTTTCGATTACATACTTTTTAATATCTTTTATTTGCCCACATTTTCCCCATCGTGTGTTTGGATCAAAGATTCAATTTTCAGAAGAAAACAGATCAAATTCATTTAAAAAAAAAAAAAAAATCCAATTTAAAACAGTGTTTTTGTTTGTTTATTTTTATATAATGGTTTTTTTATTATTTAAATTAACAACTAAATTTTTTTTTTTAATTTTTCTTACAATATAACATAATATATTTTTAAAATTGTTTTTTTTTCTTCCATTGTTCGTGGTCTCCAATATTTTCCTTTTGTAATAATTTTCCGGGAGGGGTTGGTTTTTTTTTGCCATTTTATTTTCTTTTTTTTTTGTATTAATTTTTGTGAAATGTGTTAGCATTAAAAATTATTATTATTATTATTATTATTACTATTATATTTATAATTCGATTTTTATTATACTATATATATTGTATTTTTATAATATATAAATTATTTTTGATTAAGTACAATTTTTCAACAAAACAAAACACACACACACACACACACACACAAACAAAGCCCATCATATTACATAAGTGCGATGTGGTGGTGTATTGACTTGATCTTGATCCCCTTGAGAACCTGATCCTGATGCTTGATTTCCTTCTATTTTTCTTGTGGTGAACGCCGGTTCCTAATTTTAAATTGGTTAAATTATTGTATTGATTGTGGGGACTCAATAAAAATCTTCTTCGCAGACCGTTACTTCGTTATATTAATAAAAAAAAGGATTTTTCTAAAGGATTTTCTATAATTCTAATGAAATTTCGCCGCCTCTCTTTTAATTCGTCTCGTGTGCGTATTGTATAAACAACCGCCTTATATGATTACATTTATAAAATGATATTTTTAATATATCCTTATGAAATATCCTTACAAACCCCCACTCACACACCACCCACACATAATTTATTATAATGCAATGTAATTTTCAATTAGCTGCTGCTGCTACTTAGAAAGTATTTTTTTATTTTTTTTTGTTTTGTACTAGTTTAAAGATTGTAGCTGCTTAGATAAGATATATATAGAGAGAGATAGAGATAGATTAAGTAAGATGATAATGATGGGGGTAAGATTAGAGGGTTGGGAATTTAAATGATATAACAATCGCATTTAAATGGACGGACCCTCATGGATTTTCTTCTATGTTTTTGTTTTCTGTTTGTTTTTATTTATTAGTGCCATTAAAAAAATAAAAGTGGGTGGTGAATGTGCAAGCTGGAGTGCCATTTATTTTTATAATTAAATATTTTAAAATAAGGGATGATATTATTTTCTTATCTTTTCTGAGTTTTCTTAATATTTTTTGTTCACATTAGCTGCAAAAATGTGACGAACAAATGAAAAGAAAAATCGATCACTGCGAAGAACATTATCTCTGACCATTTTTCCCTTTAACAAAATCTTTCAATATATATATTACGATATCAAAATCACTCCTCTCGAAAAATCGTTTCGTTATGTTTTCTTTTAAGTAAAAAATATTGTGTGTGCTTACCTCGGTAAAACAAAAAAAAAATGGCTCAATGTGTATATTCGTGCTTCGGTATTTTGTATTCCGTTAAACTAGTGCTTTATTTTTAATGTTTTTGCTATATATAGTTTTTGCAGGTGTGCGGCGAAGCTATGAACCAAACCGATAGTTTTTAATTTTTCCATTTTTTTTCCTTGCCATATTACCGTACGTATGTTTGTTGTGCGTGTGTGTTTGATTGTTTTGTGTCTCAGCATTATGTTATAAATAAATATATCAAAGTAATTATAAACATAATATTTTTACAATTATATATTAATTTAAAAACAGAAGAAAAAAAAGGATTTATAAATTATTCAATAACAAAACGGTAGTTACTCTCATCTCACACAACCAACCACCCATCGCATATTACACATGTTAAATAATAGTTGTTAGTTATATTAAAAAAAAAAACTATACAATAAAAATAATAAAACTTAAATATCTTAATTATATATATATAAAATATATAAGCTATTTAAAAAAAATCAGAATTTAAACAATTATTATCGCAATATTTAGTTAATTAATTAATTTTAAATAAAAAAATCACACACTCCTCGTGCCTCGCACAAAACTCTACTAGCTCATCCAAGACCATCCACCCCTCCCTTTCCGAACCACCCCCCACATTCCTTTCGACTAAATCTATATAATTATATATTATTTAAACCGCGAAGGAAAATAAATCATTTACTTTATTGTGTAAAAATACGCAGAAACAGAAAATAATAATCATAATAATAAAAAAATTAAACTCTTAAAAATTTAAAAAATATTTTCTTAATTAAATTGAAATAAAAAAAAAATATGATATATTTGATATATGATAAAATATATACGTATAATAAATTGTTAATTAAAAAGTTTTTTATTTTGTTTGTTTGTTTTTAAAAGAGCTACTACAATACGACGACGATGACGACGAATTTATGACACAATAATTAATTTTTTAAATTGCTATATAATAATTAATAATATATAAAAAAAAAAAATTCATAATAAGTTTTTTGTTTAATATTTTTTTTTATCTCTAGAATAATTCTTCTGGTTTTTTTTTTAAATTTTATTTTGCTGATGCTGCTGCCTATTTTCTATATTTATATATATAAATATAAATATATAATATAGAAATATATATCCTTTCATATATATTTCTATATATATATATATGCAAGGATGCATAATTTTCACATATTTGCTGCACATTTTCCTATGTAAATTGCCCAAGATTTATGTAAATTGCTCAAGATAACCCTTTATTTTTTCTTATTCTTGTTCTTCTTTATGATATATATATATATAGATACATATTATTTTTAATTATTAAAAATTGTGTGTGTGTGTGTGTGTGTGTGTGTGAGTGTTTGTGTGTTTGTCTATAGATTTTTAATTTTTTTTTTTAATAATATATTGATTTGATATATTTTTTGTTTGTTTTTCTCACATATTTTACATTGTGGAATTATCCCATTCCAATTGACTGACATTACGATATTTTCCCGTTGGTATTGCTGTTTATTTTTAAATAGAAAAATTAGTTAAATAAATCCTAAAAATCCTCCTGAACATTTTCTTCTCTTAAAAAGAAATAAATCTATTTATTATATATTATAAATAATTACCATCTTCATCATCCGAATCGGAATTATCTGAATCTGAACTTTCCTCAGACACACCACCATTTTGCATCGGATTTATGGTAATTGTTAGAGCTGAATCGTCCCAATCCAATTGTTGTTCAGGTGCAATCTTTAATTTATTTTTATTAGATTAGATTTTTTTTTTATAATAATCTTAATATATTAATATATATACCTTTGGACATGGTTGATGTTTATCCAAATTTCGTTTTGTACCATTACGTAATCGTGCAATGCCAACACCACATATTAATATTACAAATGATAGACAAATGACGGCTATTAATAACGTTGAATGTGATGTTTGACCTATACATTTTTTTTATAGATAAATATAATAATAATATAATGAAGAATATTAAATCTATATATAAAAAAAATCTATATTTCTTTATCACACACACTTTACCTGCATTATGAACTACATTATGAACTTTTACCGATGATTCTTGAATATCATGTGAATGAATCATTGCATGTGCAAATGAATTCGATTCTGTAAAATAATTATACATATTAAATGAATAAATTATAAATCATTTGGTCCTGTGACATGTTAGATTTGATTGGAAATGTATTTATGGTTTTTTGACTGGTGTTTTTGTATATTAGTATATTTTATATGTATTGTATACCTACCATGTAATTGTTGGGGCATCTGTTGTGATAATGATTGTTGTTGCGTTGTTGCGGTAGCGACAGTTGTTGGATGAAGGACCTAAATGAAACCAAAAAAAATTAATCAATAATAATAATAGAGAAAAAAAGGAGGCTATTTTACAAATTACCGTTAATGTTAATGCAAAATCACTGCTATGGAAATTAATTTGTGTACAGGCAATTTTAAAGACCCGATTTAGATAATAGGCCGGTTTTTTATTGATATAAAATAGTGAATGTAAAATTTGTTTATAGTTTTTAATTGAATCGTATCCGATTAATTCAACGCCCTCCTTTGTAACATTTGCTTTGATATCAAAAAATAATTGTGTTTGCATTCCGAATTCATCCAATTTTTTAATGGCAGCATTTGTGGTCGACATTGTTGTGGTCGTTAAATCACCGTCGATAAATTTAATGATAATCTCTTCATGATCCGGATTTAAACTGGGAAAAACGCTAACACTGCATGAATCTAATTTTTGTAAATTTTCTCGAATTTCATTGGCCGTAAATATATTAATGGTTATATTCTCTAATATTCTAACACCTTGTTTAATGTCCGCATACGATACTAAATTATTTGTTTGTCCAGCAATAATAATTTTTGGTTTTTGTTCATCGGTGATTAATTTTTCATGAATTTTATTTGATAAAATCATTAAATTATCTTCATTTTGAATGATTTGACCATGTTGTTGTGATGTTGACTGTTGATTACGTATAAAATCATTTTCATTGTCATCTTCTTCATCATCGTCATCATCATCATCATCATCATCAGCATTGGTATTATTATTATTATTATTATTATTATTATTATTATTATCGTTGTCCTCACCGCTATCATCATTATCAATTATTGATGGACTCAAAAGGACATTATTATTATTGTTATTATTATTATTGGTCAAACGATCAAAATATGATGGTCCTACGGTTATCTCTTGCAAATTATCATCAACTTTAACATTTATATGCGATTCAACATTCGGTAAACGTATAGCTTTTTTATTTGGACAACTAACCGTTGCGCTTATATCAATATTACGACGTCCAATTGTTGGATTCACCTTTGTATTGATATATTTGATGTGCCGCAATAATTGTTCAATATTTGTTTTATTATTACCATTAATAATGATTTCATTCAGTTGAGTGTTCGATTGCATTTGTTCGGTGGCCTCCAGATAATGTTCGGCTGGCGGTATTAAATGTTCAGCACACAATGTACCACATTTGATATCGGCCAACGTCAACAGTCGATCCATTGACAATTTAATTTCCGATATGTCACCATTAAATTGATGTTTTAAACGATTTTCACTACCCTGATAGCAAGCACCAATTGTTAATGTTGTATTAACACCTTGAGCCGCATGCAATGGCCAATCATCAATTATCTCCGGATTACTATGACGCTCTTCACTTTGTTGATCAATCACAAATTTTTGCCCATCAATATACAATTCCACTTTTGGTAAATCAATATTCAATATATAATGATGCCATTCATTATCACAAACTTGTGGTATTTTCCAACGCCATTCAGCCGGACTAAATATATTTAAATCACCCTCATTGAAATTCTTCCTTAACAATAAAATTAAACGACAATTACGTACGAATAATGCCATATGATGACGATTCATTTCTATATTTAAATATATATAAATTTTTAATTAACAAATTAATTCATTTATATATAATTTGTGTGATGTGTGTGTTGTGTGTGTGTATAATAAAATGTACTTACTATGATCATCAGCACTACAAATAATATGCTCTTTTGTATGTTTATCTTGTTGGGTGTACGAATGATGTTTAAACATTGTCTGAATGGTGAATGGATGTAGAGCAAAATCATGGTGGGTAACGATATTCATTGGAATGATAGCCCCAAATGTACCATCAAAATGAAATACAGATTCAGCACCACCATCATCGTATAGCAAATGTTTTGTCCATGTGGCATCTTTTGGCAATAGATCAATCATTTGCGTATTTGCCTTGGATTTCGTTGATGATCCCAATTGTGATATACATTTTGTTTGATCACGATCGCAACCAAATGATATGTGTTTTGTTTTTAATGTAACCGATGTTTGTATTATTAAATCATCATCAATGCATTGCATATCACATAATTCTAAACGTATTTTCGGAAATAATACATCCGATGCGCCCATTGTATTTCCTTTATAATCAATTTTTATCGGTACATTTAGTATACTCGTTTCACAGACATGTCGCACAAATATATTCACCATAACCGGTGCCGATTGTTTCATTGCACAATCATAGGCAACCACCGATAATATATGATTATGTGATATTTTATATGATAATGGTTCGGTATTCCGTAAAACACCTTCATTATCAATTGTAAACGGTTGATCAATCGTTAATATTTCATATTTGCATACATCACCAAATAATGGGGTACAATCGCGATCGGTTGCCTCTACACGTATGATCTCCTGATACAGTCGTCCTTCATCAACCTATCAAACCAAAATAATTGAAAATTATATATATATATATATATATTATGTTATGTAAATATTCCCCACAATATAGAATTCATTCCATATACATATATACCAACCTCTGTAACATACGATGGTTGTAAAAATGTTGGTGAATATTCATTGATATCGATTACCGATATACGAACACTTGAACTTTCCGAGTGTGAACCATCACAAAATACAGCAATAATATCAAATTTAAAATTTTTATGTTTTTCACAATTTAATGTTTTTGTAGCTTTTAAAATACCCAATCCATTGATTAATTTTATCTGAATGTGGCAATGGAAGAGTTTTTTGTTTTATAAATGGGGAAAAAAATATATAAAAAAAAAAGATGATCAACAACTCTCACCTGAAACGGTATATAACGTGATCCTTTTTTTAATATACGAAAATCACAAATTTTTGTTTCATCCACTTTAATCAATGGTGTTATTTCCACAAAACTTTCATTTTCCTTTATTAAACCATGATATGATGATTCCAAAACATTTTCTGTAAATTTAATTATATAACATTTTTTTTATTATTATTATAACAATAACATCCTCTGTACTAATCCTATATAATAAGTAAATCTATTAAAAGCAAAAAAAAAAGCATTCGTTGCATGCGAATTGCTGGTATATAATTATTAATAAGACAATATCCAAAAAATTCCCAATTTGGTCAAATTCAATTTGATGGTGTAATAAAATTGAGAAAGAAAAAAAAAGAGATTCTTTTGCATTACTTTTGTGTTTATTTACACAAAATCATTTCAAACAAATATATTTATATATATATAAATATATTTATAAATATATTTATATACAGGGTGAGTTTTTTAACGTGAGACAATGGAATATCTCGGAAACTAAGCGTTTTTAAGAAAAATGTTTCAGACAAAAGTTGTTCAGTGGCTAGGGGGACATAAGATAATTGTGTGTTTTGACCTTGAGTCAAAGTCACATAGGAGATATGACGCAAAACATACTTTTTTTAAATGGAAACCCCTATTTATCGATACGGATTCTTATTCTACATAAAAAAATAAGACCATTTTGTATCCGAACATTTTTTGATTAAACCCCAAATTTGGTCGTAAACTTGATTTGAACTTATGTGGTTTTCGTTTGACTTTTATTAAATCTGATCTGACATTTCAGACTTTTGCCTTTCAATCGACCATGAAAAAGAGAGATCAAAAAAAGAGAAGAAAAAATTTCAACAATAAAAGAAATCAAAACAAAAGTAAATACTAAACTGACAACTATTATAGATAAAAAGTGTAGGCGTAAAACTTTCATAAAATCGGGATTTCATAAAATTGATCAAGATCAAAAAATAGATAGATTTTTTAACCTAATCGAAAATGAAAATTGATCTACAATAGATCAAAAAAAGATTGATATTTTGTGCCAATAGAAAACTACATTAGTAAAAATAAAAATTAATTTTATGATTTTAATTAAATTTAAATTTATAATTTGTCATTATGTGTTAATATTTAAAGGAACATGTTATGCATTATTAAATTAACCGTTATTGGAATAAATGTTAAAAAGTGGTGACCATTAACTTCCAAACATTTCATTGTTCTTATAATGAAACCATCGATTGAGTGTAATACCGTTTCCGGATCTACTGAAATGCAAGCATTTCTAATGGGCTTCTTCATATTTTCTGGTTTCTCTTCTCTGAGCTTTCTTGGTAAATCTTTGCTCTGAGGTATCCCCATAAAAAAAATCTAAAGCTGTGTCTAACATGATCTCTTCCCGTATAGGTTCAAATAATGATATAATTTTAATTTCGGCCTGTTAATAATAACTTTCGGTTAGTTAATAATAACTTTGACCATTTAACCCAATAACGGTTAATTTAATAATGCATAACATGTTCCTTTAAATGTTAAATATTTAAATGTTAACACATCAGGACATATTATAAATTTATATTTGATTAAAATGATTGAATAAATTTTTTTTTGACTAAATTCAAATCAAGTTTACGACCAAATTTGGGGTTTAATCAAAAAATGTTCGGATACAAAATGGTCTTATTTTTTGAT
The DNA here is from genome assembly GCA_958336335.1 of Dilophus febrilis. Taxonomy (NCBI): domain Eukaryota; kingdom Metazoa; phylum Arthropoda; class Insecta; order Diptera; family Bibionidae; genus Dilophus; species Dilophus febrilis. Next base: position 459,702 of record OY284473.1, read on the forward strand.
GTAGAATAAGAATTCGTATCGATAAATAGGGTTTTCCATTTAAAAAAAGTATGTTTTGCGTCATATCTCCTTTGTGACCTTGACTCAAGGTCAAAACACACAACCATCTTATGTCCCCCTAGCTACTGAACAACTTTTGTCTGAAACATTTTTCTTAAAAACGCTTAGTTTCCGAGATATTCCATTGTCTCACGTTAAAAAACTCACCCTGTATATATATATGAAAATGAATGACATAATATTATATTAATTATATAATTTCATATATATGTTAATGAAATCGTCTTCGTCGTCGTCGTCGTCATTGTTGTATTATTATATTATATTATTTTATTTTTTTTATGAGTAAGAATCAAAAAGAATGAAAAATTTGTAATGAAATGAATGAAATAAATAAAAAAAAAACGTGTGTGTCCGTTTTGAATTTATATATGATATCATCCATCATAAAGTCATATATATTATCTTGAAATATTGTTTATATATACCATACACTTATGTGAATAAGTGAAGTGACTGTACTATAAACATTGAATAAATGCAAAGACATATAAAGGCAAACGGGAAGTAGGTAGGCGCATATACGCACAGTAATTAGGATAACTATTTAATTAATTTAAATATATATATATAAGATAATTTATTCGTATAAGTTAATAATTTTGTAAACGCCAGGTTCATAAACACCAATTTCGTTGATTCTTCTTCCCAAGAAGAACTTCTCAAATCATATTTTTCAGATATATAGTTTTACAAAAAAGGATCAAATTAAAGGATTCTCTCATGAAATCAGAATTGAAAGTATTATGAAAATCTGAAATTGCCATGAAAGATATATGGTAACTATCCACGCACAGTTTTTCTCACCATTCCAAATATTTGTTGTTGAATATTTTTAGATATGACAGAAATATAATATATACTATTTATATAACGAATAAAACAAAATTAAATATTATATTTTAACATTTAACTTTTTTTTTTGTTGTATATATACGCTTTATTTGTATATGCTTAAATAATTGTTGTGTAAAGACATAAAATTTTAAGTTTTTTTTAAGAAATAAACAAACATAAAAAAAAAGAATAATAAATAATAAACTTATATATATAGTACAACGTAAGAGTGAAATCATTATAAATAAATATATATATATATGATATATGCAAACATAAACTAAAAATAAGAAGAACTAAAAAAAATAATAAATTAAAGAAATCATCAAAAATCAGTGATCAGGCTCGAATCAGCTATACACATCACAAACACACACATTCAATTCAACTCAACTCAACTCAACTTCCATCACATAATTTAAGATATTTTTATATATTTTCTTCTCCATATCTTCATATCTTATATATACTCTATATATATCTTTCTTTAAATATAATTTTTATCTGATGATGTGTATATGTTTTTGGGTGAGATTTTGCTTATGATAAAGTGGTTAAATGTGTTTTTATTTAGACATTTATTGTTTGTCTTTATAGCATTTTACCTATATAATAAGAGTAATAAATAAATTATATTAGTGCTAAAATTCGTCCATAATCATCATCTATGATGGTACATTTAAATACCGCATATGTGGCTCAATTTTTTAAATTTGTAAAATGTCTTTACTGCATGCATGCATGCGTTAAGAGTCAGTCGACTGGCAATCAAAGTCTATGTTGTTTTAAAAATCTATATCCTTATTTTAGACACTTTTCTATATATTGTATATATTGTATATATGTATACATTTTATATAATATAAATCAAAATTGATTATATATTTAAAGAATAAAATCTATATGCTGATGCTGATGATGATAATGATTGCATGCTCTGCAGCAATCCTTTTGAAAATATTGACAAAAATATTGATTAAATTTACGGCGATTAATATATAAAAAAAAACAAAAACCCGCGCTATGTTTTAAATTATTTTATATATATATATATATATAAGCAATAACCTTCTATATAAAAATGAATGATGCTAAAATGAATGATTTTATAGTTGTACACATTGTGCAGTATATATATATGCGGAGATGGTGGTTGTGGTGATGGTGGCGGCGGCGATGGTCATAAACATAATACAATAATATAAAAATAAATATAAAAACACCACTACTCACCTTCTGATACATCAAAAAAATGATAATCCTTGTAGTTTTTCGTTTTACCACGCCCATCATCATCAGTAGCATCAGCATCAGTATCATCTTCATCTATATCAAATCGGGAATCAATTTTTTTATTATACAAATTATTCCTGTTTGTATGATGATGTACATTTTTATCCATATCATTCATTAGATATGATGCTGATGCTGCTGGAGATTCTTTTGATGTTGATGTTCCAATTTTGCCAACAATAGCATCGCCACCGCAAACATAACAAAGTATATTTACAAACAATATAATTTGTATAATTGGTATAACATTATTTTTTGATACACTCATGTTTTATTCTTATTATTTATTGTTGCGATTGCCCCGTGTTTATTTGTTATATATACTCAATATATCTTCCAAAAAAAAAAGCACAACACAATTTTCTCTTTATATATATATCGATATTATGATTTAAAAAATGTGTTAATTTCTACAATAAGTTATGATATTTAACATTTAACAACAATTAAAAGCTTTGTTTTTTTTATGTTATTTTATTTTTTTAACTGCGGACTTTTCCTGATTCCTTTACGAATAATATACAAAATAAAAAAAAAATAAAAATACATTTCTTCCATCCATTATTTTACAAAAAAAAAAACATATACACTCTCAAAACATATACGATTTGTAACTTTTGTTGTATTTGTTGTATTTTATATGTTGGAAAATTTTTTTAAATATACTACCATATGATTATTATTATTATCATCATCCTAATAATAATCCGGAGGGTTAATTATTATTATTATTATTATTATTATTAATATAACAAAAATATATATATATATATATTGTATATATAGATAATGAAAATTAACTATATATTAGAAGATGACGTAGAAAGAAAAATATCCTTTTTTATTTTCATTTTCAATTAATATATTGAAATATATTAAGTTTGTTTGTGGCTGTGTGGCTGTGTGTGTGTTTATTAAATAGAATAAATTTGTTTGTGGGTGGTTTTTTTTTGTTTGTTTGGGTTGGTTTGGGAGGGTTGATTGTGAGAAAATTTTTTTTTTTATTGATATGATTTTATTGGAAAATTTCTTAATATATATGGAAAATGAATGTGTGGTGATTTTACTCAACAATAATAATAATAATAGTTGAATTTATTGTATATATATATTGTATTGTATAAAGGCAGTTGCGATTCAGTTTTAATATTTGCGAAAATGTAATCAGAAATTCTAATTATTAATGATTAATAATTGAAAAGATGATGATGATGGCCAATATATATATATATATAACTTTTTCTTTATTATAAAATAATATTCCATTATTTTATAACCATATAAGCTTCAACAAAGATAAAATAACAACAACGACAACGACAACCATAACAACAACAACACAACCATCATCATCATCACAGACACAAAATGGTGAGGTGAAAATTATTAGTAAAAAATATCCATCTATAAAGATATACAGAAATTGAATATATACCACCAAATCACTCAACTTTTGATATTGATATAGATATTAGATATATCCGCATTAAAATTTTTTATTAATTTTTATTAAAAAAGAATATGTTATATTTCCACATTAAATATAAATGACGATATAGAATTTTTCCATCATATAAATATATTAAAAAAAAAAATACGTAAACTTATGTGAATGTGAGACACGCGACGACACACAGAATATTGAATTTATATATATAGAGAAAATCAAATCACTATATATGTTATAAAATGTATGACGAAAAATTTATTACAAAAACCTTCTTTTTATGGGTTATTTTTTTTGTGTTACGGTTGATGGTTGATGGGTTTTTGATTTTTTGGTTCATTTAACCAACGTAACGTAACCAAAACAAAAAATTATATATTTTTAATTAATTAATTAATTAAAAAGAAACCACCATCAAATAAAGAGACAATTTTCATTTTCTTCGTATTTCGTATATTATTATACAAAAGTTGTCCATATATATATTTCATTTTTCTGTTTTAAAAGTTGCTGTTCTTCTTCTTATTGTTGTTGTTTGTATGTTGTATATAGTTATTTTGTTATTGTGTTGTTATGGTTGTTGTTGTTGTTCTTCAATTACCGTGTGCTCCACAACCTGCGGGGTCACCACCAAATCAACCAAATCAAAATAAATTTAAAAAAAAAAACCAAATAAAATAAAAAACGCATACAAAAAAAAAAGAAGAAAATCCCTTAAACAAAATTTATTATTATTCAAAACATATAAATGCTACGACGATTTTTAACAAACAAAACATCAATGAAAAAACCAAAAAAAAAAAAATTACACGTATAATAATATAATATAATACAACACAGAACGATTCAAATGTCGTCAAATGACTGAAGGAAAATTTTGTATAAAAAAAATAAATAATCTTTCTTTATACAATAATATACTAACTAAATTAGTATTTATTTTATAGTGTTTGTTTAACATTATATTATTTTGGTATATATATATATAAATATATATTGAGTGCAGTGCAGAGAGCTATAGCTATACAACAATACTTCATAGTATATGTAGAAAATATAAAAGGAAGGAAAATTCTTATTTAAAACTAATTTAAAATCAAATATATTATATATACATACAGGTTAATATTTCAAATCTTGGAACACTCGAAACTCTTTTATTATTTGAACACATTTTAAAGTAAAATTTTCACTTAATAAAATGTTTCTATATATAGATATATATATTATATGGAAAATCAATCCTTAAAGGATAATAATAATAATAATAATAATAATAGAAAATAAAAAATATCTTCAAAGATATCTAGGAAGGAAGGAACGTAATCATGGAACTTTCCTTTTGATTAATAACAAAAAATTAATCCTTCCTTATAGAGTCCTTTAAACATTTTCCTGTAAGAGTAAAATGTGTTGTTAAAATGAATGACAGGAAAAATATCGTCACTTTGGTGTGATTTCAATGAACATGGTTTTTTATATGGTAATGTTTTGCGTTTCGTTGGGAATGTGGCTCCCACAACACACAATGGCAGATTTTCTGTATATGTGATGTGTGTGTTTGTGGATTTATATTTATTTTTTGTTTGAAAATGAAAATCAACTATATATATATATGAAATTAGTACATTCACATTTTAGTTATACAATATTTCGTATATATTAGTATAAAAAAAAAATGTTGTTGGAAAATTTACAACCAAAAAAAATATATTACTCTTTGAACAAAGCTGATTTTGTTGAGATTCATGATGTCAAATATATGGATGCTGCGGTTATGATGATTATAATATGAATGTTGTTTTTTTCTTTTCTTATTATTTAGGGTTTGTCTGTCATCTATACTCTATACAACGGTTTTTTTTTTCTTTATACAGTCGAGTCGAGATACATCCTCACTTAAAAAATCCAATCCAAAACCTATAATATTATATCATGTATAAATATCTGTTGTATAAGTGTTTGTTATATATATATGGATGTATGTATAAAGGAAAAACTCGTATATTTATTGAAAATTATATATATAGGTGTAAAAAATAAATAAAACATGTTATGTTTTATTAATAATATTTTTGCTAAATATTATTTAAATTTACTTTTTCATTACAAAAATCACATTAGAAAATCTATTAATCATCTGAATTATATGATATTTGTTTGTTTTTCTTTTGATTTTGAATTTCAATATATATTTTTATATATAAAAATACTTACTATATAATATAATATTAATTTTGTAATAAAAACCCATATGAATTAAAACATGATATCACCTAAAAAAAATATACAGACAGGGTGTTCCTGTACCTGTAATGCAAATAATTCATAAGAATTGAGGATGATATCTGCTTGATTGATCTCTGCTTGATTAGAGATATGATGGGGTTGTTTCCTTGGACTGACTTTTGGTGCCCGAAATGAATGAATTAAGAACTGTCCCTATATGTATACATTTTTCTGAGTACAATTTCGGTTGAAAATTTGTTGGTCAATCATTTCGAAAATTACCGCTCTGTGTAAAATTATAAATATTTATATTAAATTAATATGAACAGGCCAGGTGAGACCTGTTTATTATTATATATGCTTATACTTTTTTTTTTAACTTGTCATGCAGGTATAAATTTTCAATCAATACAAACATAAAATAAAAAAAACGTTGGGAATATTTTATTTCGTCTTTAGCATTTTACTAGTAGCACCAATTAATATAGTATTAGTAGTAGTAGTATTAGTAATATATTATTATTAATATTAGTTTTATTAATATGGTATATAGCTGTGTGTATATATGTTATATATGTAGTAAAATTGAGTCATATATTTATCGATTTTTCTTATTTCACAAATATATATGTTTTTTATTTGCTGGCTGCGTCTGTAAACAAAAAAAAGCATCTGTATAAATATTCGCCGCTCTTAACCGAACAACAAATCATCCAACAAAAACGTCGTCCGTCAATAAATGACTGACCCAAACGACGTTTTGATATTATAATATCATTCCATTATATTAAAACGTTAAATAAAAATAAAAAAAAAATTTTCCTTCGATATTATTATTAATGAATTAGGTGTGGTTTTTTTTTTTTTATATTATATTATTCATTGTGTAAAGTTTACGTATAGTGAGAAAAGTTTGTTAAATGTGTCTATCTATATATAATAAAATAATAAACGTAGTGTTGGGTGTGTGTTATACAAAATTAAATTAAAATCAGTTATTATTAATAATAATAATTTATTGATTTGTTTCATATATATCTAAAAATATATGATCAAATGCGATAAATAATTGTACAAATTAAATTGACGTTGAAAAACAAAAAATAAAGAAAGAAATATAGTGATACAAAAACATTACAAAAAAAAAAAAATCAGTCATTTATAGCCACCGCCCGAAATCATAACGAAAAAAAAACAAACAAAATATAATCAAACAGGTGCTCCCTTAAAAACATTATTACATTCTTTTGGTGAATTCTGTTCGCTTCACTAATATATAAAATCATCGAAATAATTTCATTAAAAACAATATGTTACAAGTTGAATAAATTTTCAAAATTAAATTATTAAAAATATAATAAAAAAAAATGGGACGACTATTTCCATTGTCTGTTAATCATCAAAAAGGATATCATTTTAATATTGTTTTCATTCTAATATTGTATTTAATTCAATTGGGATATCAACAAGAGATTCCTCAAGATAAACAATCACCGTATAGTAGTGACGGTGGTGGTAGTGGTAGTATTAGCAGCAGTATTAGTAGCAGTAGTACAAATTATGAAAATATATTTTTACCAGGTGCCACCCAAAATAATGGCTATGATCAACAATTTCAACAACAGCAGCAACAACCAATACCAAATTTACAATCAAATGATGATTTATTAATAAATAATGTTGGTGGTGTTGGTGGCATATCAGGTGGTGTTGGTGGTATTACGGGTATCAATGGGATTGATCAAAATAATCAATATGATTATAATTTAAATGGCAATAATAATAATAATGATTATAATTATAATTTTAATGCATTTGGCAGTAATAGTGGTGGTGGTGGTGGTACAGGATTTGGTAATGGTATTAATGGCATTGATGGATTTGATCAAAATAGTTTTTGTCCAGAATTTTGGATTGCCTATAAAAATGTATGCTATCGTTTTATTAAATCACCAAAACGTAATTGGTATGATGCGAAAAAAATCTGTAAGGCATACAAAGCCGAACTATTGAACGTTGACACATTGGACAAACATTCATTTGTTTTGAAACAATTAATTTTACAAAATCAAAAACAAAATCGTTATTATTTATCGGCAAAACAATTGGGACCCAATCAATGGTCAAATGATAATAATTCACCGTTGATACACGTTGATGATAGTTTTTCGTATGACATAAACGATATGAATCAAGATACAATCGATGATAATTTACAGGAACTATTACAAAATAATCAATATTTTAATCAATTTGATCAATCGCAAACAAATCAATTTTTACAATCGGCTGCCGGTATTCTACCGTCACAATCTTCATCAGCGGCATCGCCAACCGTTTCACCGGGAGGTATCGGTGGACAAGGTGTTACAGCATCAGGAATTTCTAATACATCACCGCGTATCAATCCATTGTATAATTATGGTGGTGGTGGTGGTGGTGGATTAAATGGCAATGGTGGTGGTGGATCAAATCGATTTTTCAACAATAACAACAATAATAACAATTACAATAATAATTATAATATAAATATTGAACGAACCCGTTTGGCGTACGCCTATTCGAGGGTACGCGATCGTTGGATGTTCATACCCGCATTTGAATTCGAAATGAATTTATTCATTTGTGAATCATATAATTTGTATAATCCACAAAATATCAATATATTACAAGATGATCGGCGAACGTACGATTATGGATTGGTAATAAATGATTTTAAGAAAATACCACGTGGACCGTATTTTATACGGCAACCGACAGACACAACATTCGATACAAGTATACGGAAAATATTAAATGATGTGTCATTAACGTGTTTGGCCGGTGGTTATCCGACGCCCACCTACAATTGGTTTAAAGAAGAGTATGTTAATGATAATTTAACGTATCGTTTAATTGATCCGATAAAACATGCACGGTATACGCTAAGCGGTGGCAATCTAATCATATACAATCCAGAGCAAAACATTGATCAGGGAACGTATCATTGCATTGCTGAGAATAAATTCGGTCGTATACGTTCGGAACGGGTACAATTGAATTTTGGTTTTATTATGGAATTCAATTTGAAGCGATCGCCGGAGAGTGGCGACAGCAATTGGGGTAAATCGATATTTTGTGATCCACCGCAACATTATCCGGGTGTTAAATATTATTGGTCACGTGATTATTTTCCGAATTTCGTGGATGAGGATCAACGGGTGTTTGTCAGTCATGATGGTGCTTTGTATTTTTCCGCTCTTGAAATTATCGATCGTGGTAATTATTCGTGTACGGTACAAAGTCTAATTAGTTCGACCGGCCGTAATGGACCATTTTTTCCGTTACGCGTTGTACCGCATCCCAATTATCAAGCCTTAATATTTGCCAATACATTTCCGAAGGTCTTTCCCGAGGCACCGATTGCCAACGAAGAGGTACGTCTCGAATGTATAGCCTTTGGGTATCCAGTGCCATCGTACAATTGGACACGTAAAAATTATGGATTACCACGACAATCGTATCAGATGAATTACAATCGTGTATTGATCATCCCGAATGCAACGTTGAATGACAATGGTGAATATATGTGTACGATAAGAAATGATCGAAAGACATTGCAAAAGTCAATAGTGATATCGATACAAATGAAACCGAATTTTACGATACCGTTACGGGATAAAGTAAAAGATCAAAATTCAGAGGTGAATTTCATTTGTGAAGCAAATGCAATTCCCGACGTCAATTACACATGGTATAAGAATGCGGAAAAATTGGATCGAAATCAATTGGATGAAAATGATAAGTACATTATACAGGATAATGTGTTGACCATCAAGTATTTGGATCCGGACAAAGACAATGGGATGTATCAGTGTAGTGCCGAAAATCAATTGAAAGCCGTTTATACGTCGGCTCAATTGCGTGTGATCAGCATGAAACCGACATTTCAAAAGCATCCGCTAGAATCGGAAATCTATGCGATTTACAATGGGAATACAACGATTGTTTGTAATCCGGAGGCGGCACCACGACCCAAATTCCAATGGAAAAAAGATGGTAATGTTATTGGAGCCGGTGGTCATCGTCGTATTTTGCCCACCGGTACGCTAATCATATCGCCAACATCTCGTGATGATGAGGGTATTTATACGTGTGTGGCAACGAATACCTATGGTAGTGATGAATCTCGAGCACGTTTAATTGTTTTACGTAAATATAAAATTGAATTACAATATTTCATTCATTTTATTATTATTATTAATTTATATATTGTACACTTATGTTATTTTAGAGGAATTACGTTTTACACAGACATTACAACCACGTATTATTACACACATTTACGATTATGTTTATTTACATTGTGATGTTATATATGATGAATTATTGGATGTTGCCTTTATTTGGAAACATAATGGACAGGTATTACAACCGAAATTATTGCAATTGACTCCCGAGGAACAACAGAAACAACAACGGTTACAGTATCAATATCAATATCAACAGGAACAGCAACAGCAATCATATCAATTTCAATATTTATGGTTGGAAACTGAACATAATCCAAGAATTGTAAGTAAATCAATTTTTTTGTTTTGCATATATCTTACATTATTGATCATATTATTTATACTTTTCTGCGACCCTCTATAATAAAACAAGCGTATAAACTACAATAGTTTGGAAATTCGTAATACAACCGTTTTGGATGGTGGTGAATACGAATGCATTGCTAAATCGGCTGTTAATCAAATATCAACGCGTACGTATTTGTATGTACAGGGACCGCCGGATGCACCGGGCGGTGTTAAAGTCATTGAAATTCATAAAACAACCGCCCGTTTAGAATGGATTGATGGTAGTGATAATGGTCGTCCGATTATGTACTATAATATTTTAGGACGTACAACGGCCAATCGAACGTGGACCAACGTAACAGAAGGCGTTTTAGCATATGAAGTGGATCGATATACGGGTCGTAAACAATCGGAAATTGGTAATTTAACACCATGGTCCGGTTATGAATTTAGTATTTGTGCCGTTAATGATTTGGGCATTGGTAAACCATCGTTACCATCCCCATTGTACAATACTCAAACCGATAAACCATATATTAGTCCACGAAATGTTAGTGGAGGCGGTGGTAAAATCGGTAATTTAGTTATCAAATGGATCCCATTAAATTTGAATCAACAAAATGCAAATGGGATACATTATAAGATATTTTGGCGTTTGCATGCAAACGATTCGGAATGGGCAACGCAAATTTTGGCAGAACGTGGTAATGTGGGTGAAGCTGTTGTTCATATACCATTTGACAATTACTATACAAAGTACGATGTTAAAGTGCAGGCGATCAATTCAATTGGAGCGGGGCCCGAAAGTAATATGTCAGTGATTTATTCAGCCGAGGATATGCCACAGGTTGCTCCACAATTACCAATTGCACGCGGTTATAATTCAACATCGTTGAATATCACATGGCAACCGGTAGAATTCACACGACAAAAAATACGTGGTAAATTAATTGGACATCGATTGAAATACTGGAAACAGGGACACCGCGAAGAGGATAGCATTTATTATTTGTCGCGTACAACACGTCCATGGGCATTAATTGTGGGTCTGTCACCGGATACCTACTATTGGGTAAAGGTGATGGCATACAATGCGGCCGGTGAGGGCCCCGAAAGTGAACGATATTTGGGTAGGGACAAAAAAACAAAAAACGAAAATAAATTTTGGTTAAAAAACTTTATAAATAATAAATAATTTTTACATAAAATATAAAAAAAATATAGAACGAACATATCGTAAGGCACCACAAAAACCACCGTCATCCACACAAATCTATAAGGTTGATCCGTCAACGGTACGTGTTGTATGGCGATATGTTGGTGTATCCCAAGAGGAGGAACCGATCATTGGCTATAAGGTACGGGTGTGGGAAGCCGATCAGGATATGTCGCGGGCCAACGATACAATTGTACAAATTGAACATAAATTGGAATGTTATGTTAGTAATTTAACACCCGGAAAATCGTATAAAATGCGTGTGCTTGCTTTCAGTAATGGTGGCGATGGTCGTATGTCAAGTCCAGAACTTGAATTTCAAATGGGTATGTATAGTAGGATCTGATGACGATAATTTGTATATTTATATATATACATAAAAGGAATACGCGTTGTTAGTATAAAATAATAACCAATTTATAATATCCCAATTTTTATATTAATTAAAAAATAAAAACATTAATTTTTTTATAGGCCGTACTGTTCGAAGTGGAGCCATTACAAACAAAACGATAAATATTATTCAATTTATAATTCCAATAGTTTTTTTTTTGCTATCAAATAAATTTTAACGCATTTTCACCACCACCTCACCACAAAATGCGTTTAATATGCGGTATATAATACGCAGACAATACAATAAAAACCAGAATTTAATCAAAATTCAAAAACGAAAAAGAAGAATCTCTAATATTTTTTTTATTGGTGGCTTGAAAACGGAGAGGACAATTTTACTATTTTTAATTTAAAATATAAAATAGTTTATAAGCAAAAATTTTTATTTTTCTATTTAGACAATTATTTTTGCATAATAGTTTTTATTTATTTTATATACAAAATTACCGAGCCTTTTAAATTAATATACTCTATGTGGAATCTCTGAAAAAAAAGGTGAGGAAAAACGACAATAAAGGAGCATCTAAACATAAAAACCCCCCCACAACAATAACAACAAAAATACCAAAATGTATTTTAATAAATAATAAATATATATAAAACTTTTTTTTTTTATACATTCAAATATAAATAAATAAATAAATAGTATTTTAAGAAATATAATATCCTTATCAGTATCTAAATTGAATTCGTCCAATATATATACATATATTAAATAAAATAAATAAATAAATATAAATATTTTAAGATATACTTTTAGTGAGTTACAAAGAAAAGAAAACAAAATTAAAAAAATATCCTTTTTTATTATAATTATTATTTTTTATATTGTGTTTGTAAAATAAAATGTAATTTTTTTAAAAGGAAAATTAACAGAAAATTTGAGTTTATTTGAGCGATCAAATGGTTGAAAAATTATAATTTTCCACTTTGGAATGGTGTCCATTCGATCAATTAAATTTAGAGACGATTATCATATATCAAATCAAATCCTGTAATTATTCCTGAGTTCTTTCTGATGAAATGGTGTTTTTTTTGCTGCCTTTGAGTTCTCTTTAACATCAGCACATCCTTTACTTACATATCTCCGATCTTGCAGTGTGATAAAAATTTTGTGTTTTTTAAAAGTTCAGAAAAACAAAAAAAAAACACACATAAAATTAAATTTCATTTAAAAATTATTTTTTATAGACGATTTATTTACAATATATTTTTGATTTGCAATTTATTACTAAAAAAATTAAAAATTTTTAATACTAACATACTATAATAATAATAATAATAATAATAGTAATTAATTAATAATAAAAAAAAATAGTACTATGAGTAATTAATTTATATATCATACATTTTTTATCATCGGTTAAATTAATTAATAAAACAAAAGGAGTATAAATAAATCTTAAAGGAGTTGAGTTTTATCATCATAATGTCTCTAATAATAATAATAATAATAATTAAGTACAAATAATAAACAACCATAACACCGGCCGCCCCCCTATATATATATATATTTAATTAATTAATATTTAGTACAAAAATCAACAAAAATACATAAACAACAAACACACGACACTGTACACAAATGTTTTAAAAAAAACAACATACACTTACACAATTAATTAGAAATTTATAGTAGATTTGCAACAAAATAGATATAAAATTTTGTATAAATGGAAATTATTGAACAATTAATTTACAGTTTTTTTCTTATTTATTTTACAGTTGTGATCTGAGTAAGATAGAAGATGATCGCAGTGCATCAATCAACAACATCGGCATATAGTTACAACGTTAAGATAATCTTTACAAAAATTCCAACGTATTTCTGCGGTGAGTAGACAACAATTTTTTCTTACAATTTTAATCTTTTCCGTATATATATAATATAAAATTATACGCCAACGAATTATTATTATTATTATTATTATTATTGTAAAGTGTCTTGTTATACTTAAACAAATTAAAAAATACACAATTGATAAGGAATAAAATATCACTACAATTCTATATCGCTATCCTTCGTCATCCGCCCACTCACCCAAATTAATTATATAAATGATTAAGATAAAATAAATATAAAGATAATTGGGATTGGGAATGGTTTGGGTGGGTTGGTGGGTGGTTACGGATGATTTTGTGATTTAATAGAATATACACAAACACAAAAAATAGAATATTAAGTATTTGTGTAAAAAAATATGGAATGGTATATATTAAATATTTAAAGGATTATATATATATGTATATTGGAAGATACAAATAAATCAGATCAAAACCACCCAAAGATATATATATTGCAAGAAATTATTGTATGTATAGATAAATTGGGTGGTTAAATGTTTTGGGAAATTTACTCGCGGTGGTGGTTATTGAATGAGATTGTGTTTTACGACGGATCATTTTAAATAATTTAATATACAATAATATATATATATGGTATATAATAATAATGGAATGGTCTTTGCATCATATTTTTTTTAAATATATAGTATTCGAGATATTTTTGTTTGTTTTTTTGCTAAATCAAAAGATTATTAGTCGTTTTATTTACATTTTGTATTTGTATCGAATAATTTTTTCCATAAATCAAATTGTTCATTACTTTTGACCATATGGACACTGATTGCCTTTCGTATATTACATGGATTAAAGGCAATACGTCGATTGAGAAATTCGTTAACGTGCACCCGTTTTGCATTTATCAATTGGGCAACGATGCCCGTCGTAAATACATCTTCCAATTTTAAATACGTTTGATTTAATGATTTCTCATATAAATCCTTGATAATGTCGGAGGTCATCAGGTAGGCGGGACCCGTTGTAAAAGCAGGAAATATCGGTGGATAATATTGTTGTGGTGATACATAATATTTTGATTTTTTATTACGTATTGGTTTCCATTTTTTGGCTAATCGTCCGAATATCACTCGTTCATCGGTTTGATGCTTTTCAATGAATGCCAATAATTTCGGTACATTTATAAACATATCATCATCCGTTTTCAAGATAAACGTAACCTTTGGACAATTTCGCGTTACCCATTCCAATGTCGAAATTGTCTTGAGTGTTAGATTATTATAACTGTCCAAGAAATGACCACGTATTAAATCACCGTACATAAAATTTTCCGCATTTAGAGCTTCTTCAATCGCTGATGATTGACCACCACCACCACCTCCGACAGTTTCGCCTAAAATAAATGCAATTGATATATCACGACGTATTGAATAATGTCCCCATGTTTGACGTATGGCTAAACGGGCTTCACGATGAGCTGGAGCCGATGTTATTATTATCAGTAATCGTAACATTTCACCATAATCCGGGCATAATTCATTATTTATCGGTTCCAAATGACCACCACTACCATATAAATCACCGGCACGTATTGCCTTTGTTCCATCTATAGTACTTGTGTCATTTTTTTTGCCATTATTCAATGGTGGTGTTCCGGCAGCAGCAACACCCCCACCACCACCACCACCGATTTTATTTACAATTCCTACCGTATTATTGTTAGATTGAAGAGATTGTTGATGTTGTGGTGCTGTATGTAATGGTATTCGTACAGCTGATGCTAATATACTACCCGATGGGTAATGTCCATCTCCGCTATGATGATGATTATTATTATTATTATTATTATCACCACCACCACCACCACTACCTCCTCCACGATGATTTTCTTCCATTTTTGTTTTATCATTATTTAATATTATTATTGCTGCTGCTGCTGCTGCCGCTGGTTCTGTTTCTACTGCAAATGAATTTAATATAGAGATTATCTAATATATTCTGTATATATACATTTGAAAAATGGAAAATTTGAGGTGTTTTACCTGATTTTTTGGGTTTCATTTGTGCAGATCCTCCTATCCTTCCTGATGCTGCTGCTGCTGCTGCTGAAGATTCATCTGCAGCAATAATATTTAAAGATGTATTTACAGATTTCGATTGAGATTGATTAGATACATCAGCAGCAGCAGCAGCACCCGCATATTCAATTAATTGTTGTTTTGGTACATCAACTAAGGATGGTGCCGCTAACAATAATGATGATTTATTTATATCATCTAAATAATGTTTAAATAATATAAATAAATATGAATATATTTTTCGAAAAAATAACAAAAAAACAAAATCCAAAATTAAACAAACCTTGAATTTGTTTATTTTGTAATGCATTTGGTAAATCAACAGAATTTTCATCCTTTCCCATTACTCCTCCATCAACATCAACATCATCATCATCATCGTGATCATCATGGTTATGATTATGCTCATGATTATCCTCATTATTATTTTTATTAATATTATTATTATCGTCGATTTCATCGTTGTTTTCAATTAACATATCACCATTTGGATTTAAATCTATCAAGTCTTTTTTACTATTTAATAATAATAATTTTGTTAATTTTTCTTCCATTTCTATTGAATTTGTTGAATCTAAATTTTGTGGTGGTTGTGGTGGTTGTGGTGGTGGTCCAATAATAATACCACCGCCAATATCATTATTATCATCATCTCCCATCTCCCTTTGTTCATTATCATCCGCGGTATTACCACCGTTGTTATTTTCGTTTTTCACAACCATCGCAACAACAATATTACGTTCATCATTGCTTGGAATTAAATTATTATTATGATTATTATTATTATTTATTAATAATAATTGTGATGAGGATGCTGAAGATTTTGATGTTGATGCTTTCGATAGTAATGGATCAATTATTATTGATCCAGAAGATGATGATGATGATGATGGTAGTGCCAAACCAAATGTATTATGTAAACGTCCGGCGGCCGCATTACTGGCCGGTGCTGGTATTACTAACATAGCACTTTGATTTGTATAATAAGATGCATATAAAAATATTGTTAATAAAACTATAATTAATATCATAATTAATCGTAAAATACGATATTGTTGAAGTACAGCCATTGTATTTTTTTATTTTTTTTTTATTCTTATCAATATATGGAAATCTGATTTTTTTTTTCATTAAAATCTAATATCAGTCGTCGTTTTGTTGATCATTTAGATTCTTTTATTATTTGATTTTATTATATTTGGAGATACTTTGGGGCGGGGGGTAGTTGGTTGAGCATTGAGCAACAGCAGTATATATAGTTGATTATTATTATTATAATTAATTAACACTATTTTTTATAGGTATTGATTAATTATATATTTAGTTGTGTGTCTGAAAAAATAGATAGAAGGGTAAAGGATTATTCAAAAAATATATATAATAATAATAATAATAATAATAATATACTATAATGCGATATTATCAATCAGCAATAAACAATCAAAATATGTATATTAAAAATAAATTAAAAATATACATTTCTAACAAAAAAAAACTCCCACAATATAAAAATAAAATTAATATCAGATCAAAGGGATCGATAAATATATTTATGTATACATATTCTTATGTATATTATATATATATATATATATATATATATATATATATATATATATATATATATATATATAATAAAAGATTTCGTATAATAGTTTTGTGTGTGCCGGCCGTGTATTTAATCGATTAGTTTTCATGGTTTTTTTTTCATATTTCAAACAATTGTATAATTAAATCAATTGTTTTTTAAAATTTGCAAGTATTATAAAATGTATATACAAAAAAACGGATAACAAATGGAAAAAAAAAATGGTTTCTCTTGCCTTTGCCTTTTCTTTATCAAAAAATATAATTAATATATTGTGGCGTGGCGGTGGTTGTTCATGTTGTTTTTTATTAATTATTAATTTAAAATAGTTAGTGGCTGCGAAATCTCTACAACAATTTAATCACATATACGATAATATAATTTCACATTATACAATCAATCTCTCAAGTCTATGTATATATATATATATATAGTAGTAATAAAAATAATAATATTTTTTGTATGAGAAATATATACCATGAATATTTATTTTTTTCTTGTTCCTTTCAATATATTAAATATAGCAGTTGGTTTACGATATTTTGTTTTTTTTATTGTATATATAGCATTGAAGAATTGTATATATATATATATATATAATATTGTATTTCATTATTCATTTTTAATGTAAGTGCGATGTGTTTGTGTTTGTGATTTACCTTGTACAGGTAAAAAAAATCAAAAAATCACTTTTGGTGTATATATATATACGGAAAAGTAAATATAATAATAATAATAATTACAACAAGCAAATTTTTTAATCATTATAATTAGTAATTTTTGCTTTATTGATTAACTTTCAATTATTAAAAATATCCATTTTTATTTGAAATTTGTTTTGAGGGGATTTTTTTAACTTTATAACAAAATTATTGATAAAATATTTTCAAGGTATTCAACTATCATCTATCGTTTGGTTTATACTACAATATAATAATAATAATGATAATAGACATTCCGATAGATATAGAGAAAATAACCTTTGAAATAACGAGGGTTTGTCGTCTCTGCTTGCGTCGTCCTCAAAACTTATATATATATATATGTTTTGAATATATTCAATACCGCAATAAGTAGTATTGATGAATCATTCGGAATTGAAATTGAACGGAAAAATATCTGATAAAATCTGAGACAGTGTGATTTCTAAATATGAGAATTTTCTCATATAGAGGATCCTTTTTGAAAATAGAGCTAAAAATGAATGAATTCAAAATATATGGCAAATTATTATTTAAAAAGAAAGTATATTATTATAGTAAATATATATTTTTTTTGATTTATATTGCAACCAAAAATATAATAAAAACCATATATAAATATATTTGAATTTTTAAAAAATGTATTTGAATACCCACCACCACACAAATAAACGTACACACAAACACACTTTGTATAACAACTATATAGTAAATATAGATATATTATATTCAATTCAATTACATATACAATAGAAATTTATATATTTAATTGATTATTTATTATTATTTTACATTAAATAATTATTTAATGTAAATATTATGGAAATGTTAATTAATTTATTTCTTTTATTTTAACTAATTTTTAACTATATTTTTATTAGTGACTTGAATGATTGAAAGTATTTTAATTATGATTACTGTACAAACAAACAAACAAACAAATGAATGAATGATTTTAAAACCACAAGCAAAAAATATAATTATAAATTTGGTATATAAAAATATATATATACAAAATAATTTGTCCTCTATATTTGAAATTTCAATATATTATATTGAAATGTCCTTCGATTGGTGATTCTTATCAACGCAATAACAATAACAACAACAAGTTGTTTGATTAATATACAAAATTTCCTTTATATTATTTAAAAAAAAAAATCCTACCTATAAAAAATATTCCCAATACAAAATGATGTTGCGATGATGAATATAATATATTATAATGATGATGAGATTCCGATTATTATAATTATTATTTTGAGGGAGAATCGCCACGGCGACGGTGAACTGATATGGAACTATATTTGTATTTAGAGATATTTTTTGTTTAATGGTTTGGGCTATATTATTTTTTTTTTTTTAAAGGCACTATAACTCATGATGATTACAAGACGACGACGACGACGATGTAAAGTTACTTAATAGATTATTAATATATAAATATAATTAAAATAATTTTTTGCGGTTTAACTATACTATACTATACTATATAGAAAATTTTCAAAATATTAGGTGTTTTATTTAATTGTTTGCCATATTTCTTGTATTTTTTGGCAGGATTATTTAGGAATATATTATTATATATAGAAAGAAACCTCTATATATATATATATATATATAATAGAAATCTCACCCTCAATCTCACACTCAGCTCAAGATCTGTCTGTTGTGTGTACGTACGTGCTTGCCTTTTATAGGGTTTTTTTTTGCTATATAAAAAATTTTCTTTTGTTATTGACTGGAATTTAAATAATATATTATTTATATTATTACAACAATATAATGATGATGAATATATAGTTTTGGTTTTTTTTTTTCTTGGAGAGGGTATATTTATATTATTTATTTTTTTAATTTACTAATAATTAGTACAAGTATGCGAAAATGATGTTGATGGATTATGATGATTGATGATGATGATCATGATGATGAAGCAATGGCAAATAAATAATTCACGTATATATATATATATGAAATAATAATAATAGAAAACATCTTCAATCTTTTTTTTTCAATCTATTATTTATATATATATGTATATATATTTTTTATTGATTGAATAATAAATAAATTCAATAAAAAAAATAATATTTAAATCAAAATATATATACATAATGCAAAAAAAAAATATACACATATTCAAAACATTCATATTTTTATATAAATTGTTATTTGTTTTTGTTGATTGACAACCAAAAATAAAAATTAAAATTACCTTTATTTTTTTGTTGTTGTCCATAAAAAAAATAATTAAAGGAAAATATACAATCATCCCTAAAAATCCTTATTATTATTATTATGTGATTGATCACCTGAATATATAATAGTATATATAGTCCCTTTCTATATAACCTCGTCTTATTGTGACAACCGCAACCAACAAAAAACACCGTACGTTTAAATCGATATCGATTTTTGTTATTTATGTTTAATATAAAATATATATATATATATAGAAATGGGGGATAATCTCCTTTTGTGAATAATCAAGAATAATATATATAGTTCAATTAAAATTTTACCGCAGCAGCAATATTTTATGATAGAAATAATTTTTCCTTTTCACTATTATTCCAAAATTGAATTATTGAATAATTTTGTTGTGGTTCTTTTTTATCCCATATAAAAAAATAATTATTATAAATTGATGATGGTGATGATGTTGATGCTGTTGTTGTTTGTGTTTGTGATGGTGATTGTATCCAACAAATAATAGAAAATTTCTTCATTTTTTCTTCTATTTCCTCAATATATACATACAATTATATATACAATTTTTTTAATATTTTAATTCTCTATATATATTTTGTTGTATATTATATATATATACCAATTTTTTGTGATATAACCAAACATCAAAAAAATAAAAATAAAAAAACACATTTATCTTTAAAAAAATATATTATATGATTTGAAATTATTATTATATGTAAAAATTTGTATATACGAACAACTCGCGTTCGTTCACAAAATAGGCAACGATTATTTTAATTATTCATTACACAAAAATTACAACAAAATGTTTCATTTTTTAGGGGTTTTTTTTCTTCTAATTTTAATGAATTTTGATCTAATTAATATTTAAAAATTGTTTATCTTCCACATAGTAAAATAATAATAGAGTTTTTTTTATTTATAATCAAAAAATTTGCACGCACTGAGACGATATCATCTAAAAAAAATAAAATACGCCTGTGTATTGTATACAAAATATATATAAAAATGCATATCAATTTGTTTTTCTGATATATAAGCAATAATTTTGTACTATTATTTTATTTTTTCACAATATTATTATTTATGCAATTGTTGTGCAATGATGAAATTTCACAAAAAATCATTAACATCATCATCATCATCATCAACAACCAACACACAACATGTTTGTAGTATAGTTTTATTTATATATAGAACACACAAAATTTATTTTCTATATTTAAAAAATATATCAAAGAAAACCCAAGATTGTAATGAGATTTTAATGTGAATTTGATGGTGTAAGAAAAAACCATTTATAGATATTTTAATTTTGTTTGAATGAGTTTTTTATTATTTATAAATATTACAAACGCACTCAATACAATAATAAATAATAAAAAAAAAACTTTTTTAATTACATCACACTTAAAAAACAAATTTAATTAATTTATTGATTTCTGTATGTATGTATATAGTAAAATATTTTCTATATATATATTTTTTTTTTGTAACCTGTGCTAGAGCTCACTATAGGAACTCTGCTGCGGGTATGGTATAATATGAATAAAAATCCAATTGGTAAAATCCAAATTTATTTATTTAAATATATTTTCATCAAATTTATTTATATTTTGCGAAAAAAAACACTTATTTTCACTAATTTATTTGTATTTTAAATTTTTTTTTATATTAACAATCTCTTCATAAATATATTCGTCGTTGTAGTCGTGTCGTGTAACAAATATATTATTATTATTGAGATATAAAAAAAAAATATATATCTGGAATTGATGCTGCTTTTAATAATAATAATAATTATAATAATAAAAAATAAATGTGCTTTGTATAAAATAAAAGATGATGCGATGACCGAATGTACGTCGTTTGTTGATGTTGGTTGGGGTTTTTCATTATTATATTTGTTTGTTTGTTTGCGTTTGTCGTTTTGGCTGTTTTTTTTGTTTTATATATACACAATGAATGGAATGGAGTTTTTTGTTTGAGTGTTTTTTAGTTAAAAAACAAAACAGCCCAAAAGAGAAACCCAAAATTATATATTTATATATTTTGTTTCACATTGGTATGGAAAGGTTTTTATATACCATCCATTCAACTTAATATTATTATTCCATCATCCGTATATTGCCGCACAATATATTTTATATACCATATATATGTAATTTACCTATTCACCACTATTTTTAATATGGTTTAATAATGATTTGGTTGGTAAAATAACCAAAATATACTATAGTTCTATAGCTCTATCTATATACTATGGAATAATATCGTTTTAAATAATAATATAGCTTTCATTGAGTTTCTAAATTTGAAATTTATATACATATCAAATATATATATATATCTGAAAAAAATAAAATAAAACAAACACACACCGAAAAGTTTATGAGTTTTCTGTATATATTCATGTACCATGGATGCTGTGCTGACTGCTGAGTAATGTATATTATCATAATACATTTCTGAAATCTGTGTGTTTCTGAATGTATATAAAATATACAATATATGAGAAACACACACGACACGATACATATATTGAATGTATATTGTATATATATAAATATAGAATGAAAAAGTATGTGTAAGAAAATGTTGTTTTATTTTCTTATATATATATATATATATGTGATAAAATTCATAGGAAATGTTAATGGTAATGAATGCATGCATATATATTGACCAACGATTCTATATATATTCTATGTAGAATTATACACTTCGTCTAACTGGGATATATATATATATATCATTTGTGCAGTGCAATGTCGCGAAATATTATAATATATAGGATTATTCTCTATAATATGTGCAACAAAATATTGAATGGATGCGGTTTCCTTGTTGGATTCATAGGATTCAAAACAAAATATTATCTTTTTTATGTGTCATATGCGTAAATATTGTTGTATATAATAAATGATTTTATTTTATTAAAAAAAATCAATTTCTTACAGCGATTTCATGAGAATACTTTAATGAATCCTCTATATTTAAATATATGTTTGTTTGTTTGGTTGTAAAGATATATATAAAGAGATAGACTTTTCGCGTTAATGAAATTATCCATCGCGCTGATAATACTATAAAAACTATTAAAACACACAATTATTATTATATAAACATGTCCAATATATATATATTTTTATTATTATTATTATTAAAAAACGAAAGAAATTTTACCCTTAGATATATAATATATAATATAAGTGTAATTGATAAAATATAATATGCGTTTATGAAATTTCGGTATAAAATAAAACAAAAAAAAAACATTTGGATTTTTATGCAATCCATTTTTTAAATTGACAATAAAAACAATTATGTTTTTTAATAATTTTCTTTGTTGATGGTGGTGTTTCATCATTGGCAATTCCATTCTCAATAGTCACGTCAGTACCATCAGCACCATCACGATTACGTTGTTGTTGTTGATCGTCAATTGTTGATGATGGTTGTGATGGTAATAATTGATTATTATCAAATATTATCATTTGTTCATATGGTGAATCATTACGAAATGGTGTTGTTATCGTTCGTCGTCCTCCTCCTCCTCCTCCTCCATCACGGCCACGATTTAATGGTTCCAATTTACATGTCATCACCGGAATATATTGCTATATTATATTATTATTTCAAAAATTTTCTCATTAATATAATGTGTTTTATATTTAAAAAAATTCATATATCTTACATTTTTCCCATCAATTCGTCCACCACTAGCACCAGCACCACCACCACTACTTAATCGTACAACATTTGAATAAATTGGGTTATTATTATTATTGCCATCAATATTGGTATTGATATAAATGGGATTATTATTATTAATTCCATTATTGTCATTGATCATCTGCATTTTTTTTTGATATATTTTATTATTTTCCGATGAATCTCGAATACCAGTATAATAATTAGTAATAAACGGTTGATCAACAACGGTGGTTATTGATTTATTATCCATATTATATGGTTTTGTATCATGATTTTCCACAATAAATGGTTTTACATACATTTTTTTACGTATTGGTATTATTGGAGCTTTTTCATTAACATCAATCCCAATATCATCATCACCGTCATCATTGACAACATTATCAAGATCAATATAATTTAATTCGGGATTATTATCATTGATATTTAATTGTTGTTTATTCGGAATTAATTGATTTGTGGTGGATATTGGTAATGGTGGTTTATTATAGATGAATGATGATCCTAATGGTGGTGGTAATGGCGGTGGTGGTGGTGGTGCTTGCGTTGACGGTGATTCATCATCTAATGTTTGTGTTATAACAGTTATACTAAAATATAATGCATTTTCAATGTTATTAAGTTTATTGATAATTGAATTATTATTATTATCGTTATTGTTTGTGGAATCATTTAATTTTATTGCTGTCGTAGTAGCAGCAGCATCAATGGCAGTCATCCCTTTTAAAACTGCATTTTGATTAGAATACAATGTATTCAATCCATTTTTTTTTAAACCAACATCACCACCATTATTATTATTATTATTATTATTATCATCATCACAACATTCTTCATACATTGTATCTAACCATCCAGGGTAATCGGTGCTACAATTACAACCCATACTCATATTAAAACAATCTGATGTTATGTTGGGCGATGATGGTGACATCGTCATCATCATTGGCTGACGACGACGACGTGAAAAAAATGATCTTTTTTTATTTCCACCATTATTCAATTGAGTTGAATTTGAGTTTGTAATTTCTATTTTCGTATTATTATTATTATTATCAAAAGAAGAAGGTGATATGGATTTGACCTCTGACATCACCAACATTGATGACGATAAAACATTTGCATATGAATGATGATCGGTAGCAGCAGCAGTAGTAATATTAGCCGTATTATTATTATTATTATCACCAATACCATTATTATTATTATTATTCCTACTTATAAATTTCTATTTCAAGAAAAAAAAATAGGAAAATTATCAATTATATATATTTTAATACAATATATATAAAAAGAATATAATAATTAATAATAAAATTTTGTTTTTTTTTTGATAATGAACTTCTGTTTTCGCTAAATATATATATATATATAGCGATTCATACACATATTTAATATATTTCTATGAATCGTGGCACATTTTCTTATCTATATATATATATAAAATTTTGCTTATATAATATGTGAATAATTGATATGATAATCGAGCAAATATATTAAAAAAAAATAAAAATTTTTATTAAGTTTTATTCATAAAAATATGGTATTATAAATCAATAATTATATAATTTATATCTATATATATATATATATATATATATATATAATATAACATATATCTGAAAACAATATAAACTTACCTTTTTAATGTGACGTGGTATGGCTGTAAAAAATTGTCGCCATTTCGATGGTTTTTGGGTGATTCCATTGCCATTTGATGTTGCTCCTGCTGCTGCTGCTGCTCCTCCTCCTGCTGCTTCTTTATCATTTGTTTCAATCGGTACATTTTTACCATATTGTTGTTCATCAAAACCTTCTTCAATGTCCGCTGTCTCTGATGATGGCAATCCATCTGATACAACTGGAATCTCCTGTTCCATGGATGTTCCATTCAAAACACCATTTTCATTTGTATTTACCACCTTATCCTCGACCTTAACATCATCATTATGATCAGTATTTTTGATGATTGTAGTCTCCTGATTCTGTCTACAATCACTATTATCTTTTTTTTTATCAACAATTATATTATTATCAGTAGTATTAGTAGTAGTAGTGGTAGTACCACCGCTGAAACCACCTTGATCATCACCACCACCACTGCCAGAATTTTTTTTATTCTTATATCTTTTTGCTTTATTAGTATTACTATGTCTATTAAAATTATAATTGTGTGATCCAGATCCAGAGGATCCAGAGGATGATGTTGCAGCGGCTGCAGCAGCTACTGCTGCAAATGTTGCTGCAGCTGCAGCTACCGGTTCCATTAACATAATTCAATTTTTTGAATTATCTCAATAATTTCACAAACGAAAAAATTCTATATATATATATACATCGATCGCGAATATATTTATATCTATATATATATATCTAAATATATCTATATATAATATACCCTTATTTTTAAATTGCACTTAATATATACGCGCGTAGTATATATATATAATAATTCTTATTCGTGTTATAAGAACACAACGTTGTGATCGAAATGATTACCGGTAAATTACTGGCACTTGGTTAAAAATTGATTTAATTGAAATATTTAATATTTGTATTTTATTTTTATTTGCTATTGTTGCTTTTTATTTTTTTACTGCTTTAAAGAACTTTATGATTATTATATATGTTTGCGCCTATATATATCATTAATATATGGATCATATACAAATATATATATAGAAGCTTTAGTTTGTGTCGTGTGTTAACGTTGTCGATCATTGCGTATATAATATATAAATTTACATTAATATGGTACATTATATATATATATATATATATATATATATACATACAAATATGTATAAAGAATATATAGAAGCGGTCCAAAAAATTACAAAAACAAATAAGAATAATTATACGCAGTATATATATAGCGATAATAAATCCGCAAAATAACGAACGACTATATAATAATAATAATAATATACAATTTTTACGCGAATCTATACTATTGAATAATGAATTGATATCAAAAACATCAAAAAAAAATAAATAAAATATTGATCCATTTGACACAAAAAACCCACTTATTTTATATTAATATTTCTATATATTCAAATTTATACAATTCCTGTAAAAATATCGAAACAAAAGAGTATATTTTTTTTTGGAAAAAATATTCAAATAATTATATATAACAATTTGAATTTAAATATATAAAATTTTTTAACAGAATTAATTTATATATTTGAAAGAAAAGAAAAAAAAACAGTAATAATTTTGTATATAATTCGCATATTGAATATATAAGAATTGTCCTGCTCTTCTGCTTTTGCTGCTTATTGTTTAAAAATATCATATATATATACAATTTCATATCTCATTTTTATATATATATATATATATAGGAGGTCATCCTCGCGATCTTCAATTATGTTAATATATTCTTATTATTTTTGTTATATATATGTATTAATAATAACAAAAATAATAATAATAAAGATCATGTTTTGTATATTATTTTGCGTTTGTCCAAATTCAAATCTTATCTATTATTCAAATTCAATTATTTCAGATTTGTATATATTAGTATATTTATTTTTTTTTTTGTTAAAAATAAGAAGAATATATATATAATGAATATATGAACGCAGTGTTTGAGGTAATTAATAATTCCATATTTAAATTTAATATTAATTTTAATAATAATAATAATAAATTAATAATAATAATAATAATGGAAAATATTTTGCGATGCAAGATAATTAAGAATGATGAAGATAATAAGAATGATGATGATCATGCGATCATTAAATGTGATGACTCTGTTATTCTTGATTTGACTTTTGAACAATTGAGTTTTTTTGTTTATATTATATTTGAATTTCGCTACATTCTTATCTAAATATATATATAATATGAATATTATATAATTATATTATAAGATGAATTTTCTTATCAACAATAAACAATTTATTGTTTATTGTTAGAATATTTTTTGTTTTCCTAATTTTTGTAAATATACTTTTTTTTTTTATTTATTATATACGCGTAATATTTTTTTCTATATTAACCATGAAAACGGTTATAGAATATAGAGAATTAAAATATAGCAATTTAAGCATATTTATATATATCTTTATATATCTTTATATATCGGATCTTTATATATATCTTTTAGCAATTTAAGCATCTTATATATATATATATATATATATATATATATATTGTAATCTATAATATATACTTTCTATATATATCTCATTAAATTGATTGTAATATATGTAAACGAAGTATATAAACGAATTCGTCCAAAGGAAAGCATATCCTTACAATAAATTGCTAATATTTTGTATACAGATAATCCTATATTATAAATACTTTATAAAGGTGTGTGTGTGTTTGTGGTAATTTGATATTAAAAAATTGTTTAAATATTAAAAAAAATAACATAACATTAATATTAATATCCTCATTGGATCCTTCAGAGGAAACCCCATATCTAATATTTTGTAGAGATTATCCTAAATACTCTTTATCTAAAGGTATAAAACTGGTAAAAATTTTCAAAAGGATGAAAAATTATGTATTATTAAATGTACCCCTCTAGAAAAAGAATCATGAATATTTTGTCTAGTAAGAATATCTTTTCCATATATATATAACATTGACTCGTCGACGTACGTCTTTTACACGTCGATTTTCATTTTATTGTTGCTCAAAAATAATATCTACTATGCATACAATCACAATGTATATATGTATGCATGGAGAATTCTCTATAGTGATTTTTTTTTATTTTGTTGCGTAAGATTTGCAATACAAAGCGTGGCGTTGCGGCAATCGGCATTCGCAGAATCGCATTAGATTTACAGCGCTTATTGTGGGTGCACGTTTTTTTATTTGATTTTATTGTTTTTGATATGAATAAATTTATCAATACATGTTTTTTTGTGCGTTTTTCTTAATAATTAATAAATTTTTTTTTTAAAAGTGAATTGAAATTATAATGGATTTAAACTGTGTGGTGCGATAATTATAAAAAAGTATTATAACATAATAATAAAAAAACAATTCAAACAGAATTCATAATAATTTATATTTCGGGCAGCCAGCTAGTCGTCGGTCCACAATACGTTCCGCATTAACGTATATGCGGTGCTATAATTTGTGTTGATTTTTACGTCCATTAAACACGTAAAAACCAAAAAAAAAAATCCTTATGGATCAAATTATATTACAAACTGACAAAATATATTGGCAATGCCCATCATCATCATTAAAAATAATAGCACATTTGCGATAACTATTTGATAAAATTAAATTATAAAAAAAAAAAAAAATCATCATCCATATGTTTCGATCGCATTTATTGACAATTTCATTTTATATTTAGTTAGTTTTTAGTAAAGTTTGGTTTGAGATTGTTTTAGATATAGTTAGTTAGTTATTTCGTTCTTGTGTTTTTTTTGTGGTAAATGTGCAAAAATTAAACAAAACATGTCGTGTTCCATAAATCCATGTTCGATTAACATTATTCCGATAAATAATAAAAACAGTGATATTACAAAATGTGATGAATTTAACCAAATAGATAAAGATAAAGAGCAACAACAAAAAGATATTATTGGTAAGCAATTTGATGTAATATAAGGACAAAAAAAATAATATTATAATATAATGACAAAAAATCAACGTTTACAATAGCAACAATGACATCGATAGAATCACAGGCATCAGCATCTATTTTGTCACCATCATTATCTTTAGCAGCATCATCATCATCATCAGTATTAACATCATCGAATTCAACAATAACAATGTCAAACAATAACAACGAACATGGTGGCGGCGGGGGCGACGACGACGACGACGATGGTGTTGATATACAACAAGAAAAGAACGAACTGGAAATAACAGCAAAACAACAACAACAGCAGCAGCGAACAAAAATAGGAGTACGAGGTAGAAAAAAGAAAAAAAACGATAAACAATTAGAATCGCCGATAACAACACCAATTACAACAACGCCAACCACACCAAACTTAATAATAAATAGACATGATGATGCTATTACTACTAATGATGATGATCAAAAGACAACAATACCAAGAACCACAACAACTATTGATAATAAAATTAAATCGAATAATAATAAAATGAATGAAAAATATTATTTTAAACTTAATATTCCGGTAAAAAATAAACCAGCTCTAAAAAATGTATCGTCACAGTGCACGCCATTCACCACCGGCGTCGCAATACAACAACCACAACAACAGCAACAATTGACAAACAATAATAATGGTAATGATAGTTGTTTGAATGTAACAACGACGTCCACTGGAAATTTACCATTTAATAAATTGTTGCGTCATAGCCAGGATGTGGGTACTCAATTTCCCGATACAGAAGAAAAAGGAGTACAGGTATTAGCTGAAGAATTATTTGAACCATTCAATAAGGACATTGGTATACAATTTCCCGATGATCCCGTTCACATGAAAATTCATAATGATATCAATACCATTGCAACCACTTCAAATACACCGAATACTCTTGATAATATATGGCATGGCATTCAGCAGTTATCAGCAGCAGTAGCAATGGTAATTGAAAAACAACAAACACAATCAGCTATTGTGATGGTAGAAGGTGGACAGGTAAATGGAACAACGCAATTTGATGCTGCCGTCAAAGATAATGACAATGCGGAACATCATGATGGAAATCCGGAGGTTTCATCATCAGGAATTGTGCAATTAGAACCCATCGTTGCAAAAGAATGTGTAATTGAACCGGTAGCAATACAACCATCAACTACAACGGTAAATCTGGATGGAAAACTGATGGCGGACGACGGTGATAATTCAAAAATTAATGACAAACCACAAGGAATAATAGGTAATGTAAACTATTATAACTTTTTTGTTTGCAAAATACTAATATTGAATTGTTACAGAATATGTACCAGATGATAAGCTAATCATAAAAAAAGATACACCAACAATAATAATGGACAACATTCAAAATGATATGCAACCACCGGAGATTATTAAGAAATTAAAAGGTAAATCAAAGGCTAGACGTAAAGCGAAGGCAAAAGCAACCGCTGGAGCTACTGCTGCTACAATAGCAGCTATTGATGTTGCAGAATCATCAACAACAGAAATAATACCCGAAACAGAAGCGGTAATATCACACACAATTGTTATACCAGACCCAACAAATACTTTTGATCATCCAGAAGCAGTACAAAATACAAGTAAAATGCTAATAACATCAACCATACCATTAAATGTTAATGCAATAGAAAAAATATCGTCGGATAAAACCACAACAATAACAACAACAGAAACAATATCGTTATCAAACCAAAACAATTTGGAATTACCACAACGACCAGATAAAATAAAATTGAAAGCATGTACACCGAATGAAGCCAATGAACCACCATCAATTCCACTGCAACCAGAAATTCAGGCAGAAGAACAAGCATTACCATTAACAGCACCAGTATCCCCAGAATTGTCCATAAATATGATTCCAATAATGTTACCATCATCACTACCACTACCACCACCACCACCACCACCACCAATTATTGTTGAACAAGAGTTATGCATCGAATTGAACATCACTGAAGAACAAAAGAAGATGGAAGAGTATATTAAAAAAGGTGCAATACCAAAACGTTATGGGCACAAAAACAATAATAATCATAATAATACATCATCAGCAGCAAAATCGTCAAAAGTATCATCATGGGAAGCAGAAGAACGACACTCAATGTTAGATAAACGATATGACCGAATGACAACCGAATTCAATGGAATCATTAAAACAGAAATGAAATCAACATCATCATCGCCATTGCCATATCTGGCACAAACGTCTTTTGAACCGGTTTGTCCATTTGGTCAACAATTTGGGTATTTTAAGGAAACCCCTAAAAATATAAATGAAATCACAATGCGTCCAACATATAATAAAAGCGAAATAAATATAGACACTGATGAACAACTTCTGCTTAGCCTTTCTGCTACTACTACTGCTGCTACTACTACTGGTGGTGGTGATTATTATGATGCTTCTATTGAAATGTCAAAAACAAAACAAGAACCATCCGTAACATTACCAACACAAACAGCAATCAATCAAATGATGCTGATGAATGTATCCGAAAAACAATCGTTTGAATTAACATCAATGTTTGTAGAAGATCCACCGTTATCACCGCCAATAACCGATCCACCATTACCACCGTCACCGCCACCACCGCCACCAACACCAGAACGATGTCCATTAATAACTGGTGACAAATCAGCAACAGCAGCAATGGTAAACGTTGGTGGTAATTATAATACAATAAGAGTTGATGAACCACAAATCTTAGTTAATATTAATAATAATAATGATAATGTGAATAATTTACTGGAACAACAGCAATCAATATTCACAAGAGGTGCATTCATATTGGCGGAAGAACCGTTTGTATACATATTAAAATCAACATTTCGTGAAACACGTTGTGATCATTGTTTGACCAAATACGAGAATTTAATGCGTTGTAGCAGTTGTCGCTATGTGCATTATTGTAATGGGACATGTCAAAAGGAGGCCTGGGATTGTATCCATCGTTATGAATGCAAACATATGCGTAATTTAAATGGAACGCTATCGGATGTCACCCGTTTACTAATTCGTTTAATATGTAAAAAGAAAATGAAAAAATTTGACGAACGGATGCATTATGGTGATTGCCAATATCGTGAATTTTCCAATTTGGAAATGAAATTGGATGATATTCAAGGCGATCGAGAACGCACAAAAACATTCAATAATAGTGTAAAGGTGCTGAAAGATATGATATTACCAAAATTAATGCCAACTACCAATGAATTACAAATGATGTACGGTCGATTGGTAAATTCAGGATTTAATATACAAGATGAAGATTTGATAACCATTGGCATTGGGATCTATTTAATTGC
Organism: Dilophus febrilis; assembly: GCA_958336335.1. Taxonomy (NCBI): domain Eukaryota; kingdom Metazoa; phylum Arthropoda; class Insecta; order Diptera; family Bibionidae; genus Dilophus; species Dilophus febrilis. The sequence goes on from OY284473.1 coordinate 492,776, forward strand.
ATCAATATTTTCGCACAGTTGTAAACCGAATGTTGCCATAACATATACGGGCCGTAAGCTAACGGCACGATACACTGATGATAAACAATTGAATATATTATCGACAACTGATGGTGTACAATTGTTAGATTTAACCATGTTTTCGCATGCACGTATCGATTTAATGAATTCTACGCTTGAACGTCATCAGCTGTTATTGGAAAATTATTATTTCCATTGTACGTGTGCCCGGTGTCTGGATCGTAATGAAGATTTATCATTCAATGGGATTTATTGTCCGAATTACAATTGTAATGAGAAAATCTATGATACAGGACGATATGATCGGTGTGCTACATGTAATGCACCGATAACACGTAAATTATGGGATAAATATTATCAGATAATACAATACACTAAAAATCAATTGGCTTATTTTGCCGATCATCCGGTAAATTTGGAAGCGTGCGAAAAATTACGACAAAAACAACATCATATATTGCACACTGACAATATTTGGCACATTAAAACTTTGAATATGCTATTTGAATTTTCGATACGGGTTAAACGGTATCAGGATGCCATCACATACGGTTATGAGCTACTCGATGGCTATAAAAAATGTTATGGATCGTTTAGTGCCGCACTTGGGATGCTGTACATAAAAGTGGCCAAAATGCAAATGGTTAAAAACGAATCGGCAAATGCATTTCGTAATCTGAAAAATGCCAATAATATATTACGTGTTACCCATGGCGAACATCATCAACTATTTCAAAAGTGTTTAAATCCATATCTGAGAGATGCTCAATTGCGCGCCTCCCTGGAAGCGGTCAAACGTCAATTCATCGCGGAATCTGTTTATAATGCATATGATAATGATGATGATTTAAACCATGATCGCGAACAGGGTGAGGAAATGATGATTGTAGAAATGACAGCGACAACTACAATTGAATTAACTGATAATATAGAAAATATTGATACAATCAATCCGATAAAAGACACTACTGTCTTAACAAATACAATAACGACAACGACGACGACAACAAATGATTCAGCAACAACAGCAATAAACAACACTGACACAAATATTAATAATCATAGTCTTCATGTTCAACCAACTACTTCTGCTGCTGTTGTTGAAGAAATAGAAGTTGCAGCTGAAACTAATACCACGGTAATAATAACGGATGAGGAGACGATCGTCGATGGTAAACAACATTCAGCCGCAATTGTTCAGCCGGCAGAATCATCGCCAAATGAAGAAGAAGTTAATGTTATTGTTGTTGTGTCACAATCACTTCCTACTGTTACCGACTGTACAGCGTCCGAATCAATGCGTACGACACAACAAACATTATCATCTTCATTAGAAACACAATCACATAATGTAAATAATTCACCGATAGAAAATTGTTTCCCAGTTGAAGAGATGATGGTGGTGTTATCGTCGTCGTCCCACAGCAGCCACACCACTGAACCAAACACATCCGAAATAATAAACCAACAACCACCATTTGAAACGGTAAGTGTCCAGCCAGAAAATACATTCCAGCCAATTCATTCAACAATAGAAAAGCCCTCGGCCAAAACAAATTCCGTTGCTCAAAAGCAACCAAATATAATTCAATTATATCAAACATTAAATGTATTGACTGTGCTAAAAGTAGTGGCTATCGCTTGCATAAGTAAGCTATTATCAGTTAATAATAATGTAATTGGTAAAAATTATTATATTAAAAGACTAAATCGAGTAACGGCTGCTGATAATGCAACCGTTTGCAAAACGGCAGAAGAACAAAATCACAACATAGAAAACAATTCATCAGAAACCTCATTGACAATACCCGTTGCTCAATTGGATATGGATAATATTCCATTACCGACCGGAGATCAACAACAATTACCCGATTCACCACAATCTCCAGAACCAGAAGAGGTATTAGGATCACCGATACGGATATCATATCACAACGTACCAGACGAATTAAATCAACCAAATGAATCAAATCTCGATTTCAATAATAATAATAATAATTCAATAATTGTTATTGATGCTGCGGCTTCTGCTGCTGCTCATGATACGAATGCCGAACAACAATTAAATGATGGAGCGGTGGCTGCTACTGATGATTGTGATACGAATGCGAATGAAAACAATTTAATGTATCCCTTATATTATGAGAAGAATGTTGATTGGAATGTTATGATTGCCATGGATAATGAACACAGTGAAACGCAAAAAGAAATTCCTGAATCCAATCCAAACGAACCGGCACTCCAACAAAATCAATTAGTAAACGGAGATGATACTGATGATCATCAAGTAGTTCCAGTGGATCAAGTGGTTCAAATAGATCAAGTGGTTGAACCACATCAATTGCCTCAAATAGACCAAGTGGTTCAAGAAGATCCAGTGGTTCAAGTAGATCAATTGGTTCAAGTAGATTCAGTGAATCAAGTGGTTCATGTAAATCCCATCGATCAATTAGATGAAATAGTAGTTCCAGTAGATGTTCAAATGGAACATGTGATAACAGATGAAGGAGAAAAACAAGATAATCTCAATAACGAACAACTTATAGCAATCGTTGAAACATTTAATAATGTTGATGATTGTAATACCCTGAATAATACTGTAAATAATAAATCACCTTTAAAACGGGAAATTAATAATGGGAATACTAATCAACAACCGGCTGATAGCACCACCGGTAGTGATATTGTTAAATTACGAGCAGTACTACGTAAAAAATTAATTGATATAGAGGATGATGAAAAAACACTGCCTATATCATCATCATCATCCATTGATATTGAAATGAACAACGATGATTCACAAGAACCATCACCAACACCAGCACTGCCAGAGACAACCGCCGAAGAATCACTACCATCAAATGTAGTGACTGAACAACTCCGTGCTGAATTATATGAAGCTGAAGCTATTAAAATTTTATCAGAATTAAAATATTCGTTTGTTGAATATTCAAAAAATGAAATACCAAATAATAATAGTATAGTAATACAATCACAATCATCAACAGATTCAGCAATCGTTGGCGACGGTGACAGTCCAATAACAGACAGCCCGATGGCTAATTCCATTACTAACAACAATAATAATAATACTGATAATGATTCAGCCATAACATTATTAAATATGATACAAAATGTTTATAAAAATTCCAGTGATACAGAAATGGAGGTGATTAGAATTTTAACAGATTTTAATCATTTATTCGTTGATTGGAATGCAATGAAACGTTCATTAGAAGCTGCTGCTGCTGCTTCTGCAGCTAATAATAATAATAATAGAAACATTCCACAAACAGAGTTATCCGAATCGATTATTGAAATTGATATATCCTCAGAATTGCCTCAGGTTGTTTCATCTTCAGCAGTAGATCTGGTGGTCTTATCATCGTCAACAGTAGATCCGGTTATCTCATCATCATCCTCGTCATCAGCAGTAGATCCAATAGAAATATCCAATGAACAAAATGAAAAAGAAAACAAACCATTATATATTACGAAATATATGGTGGGAGTTGCAACACAAACAGAAGATGTTGATGGATGTGAATGGATTTTAATTTATAGTGATGAAGATGATGACGATGATGCTGGTGATGATGGTGGTGATGGAAATCAAAATAATATAGTTGCTGAAGAACAATCAAACGTAAACATACATTCCATAAACGACGACAATACAAATCAACCCCCATTGGCGTCTACCTCCGCCGCTAATGAAACGATACATTTCCAGAGTAATACCAATCATGTTCAAATATTAATAGATAATAAAAAAATTTGTGATTCTAGTAATAATAATGATGTTGGCGATGGCAACGTCGTAAATGATGACAATGATGGTGGTGGTGGTGGTAAAAATCAAAAAAATGGTAAAAAGGGTAAAAAAGGTAAAAAAGGTAAATCACGTACAGCCAAACAATCACAGGCACAAGCTGCTCAAAAAATTCGTCAAAAACAATCGGGATTAAACAATGGACAACAGAAGAAATGAGTTAAATAATAAATCAATCATTTATTATTTATTATGCTTACATTGAATATAACAAAAACATAAAATTACGTGTGCCAAGTGTTTTTTTAATTTTTTTATTTTTACTATTTTAAATACAATCCCACCGTGAAGATAAAAGAAGCATCAATGCAATTAATTAAAAAACGTTAATTAATTATATACTATCTGAATTTATCCAGATAATATATTAACTAAAAAAAAACAAAATATTTATATATTTATATAACACACATTTCTAATTAATCTTTTTCTAAACACAGAATTTTCTACATTTTCGTTTCTTTTTTTTTTCGATATGAATACGATCTTATATTTTTATTTTTTTTTTATATATATGTATATATATACTAAATGAGATTTACATTATTTTTATTATTTTTGAATAATGATTAGGATTAGTTATTATTATTATATATGTATAAGGTAAAATTATGAGTTGGTTGGCGTTTATGGAACGGTTGTGGGATTCACCGATGTGGTGGTGGTGTGATGGTCGGTCGGTCATAGTTTTTGTATTTGTTTATTTTATAAAATGATTTCTATAGGAATTTTCCGAAATGAATTGCGATACGAAAAGATACGAATTTTCTATTCATTAGCAAAAACAAATTTAAATCCACATAAGAATTGATTCATTTATTTTTATCTTATTATATCAAAAATGAAGTATGATTTTCTATTTTTTTATTTTTTTGTTTATTTTTTTGTTTATTTAATATATTTTGTTTATTTTATATATACATGTCAGTTTTTTTTTTTGTGCAATGTTCTTTATTATATTTTTTTTTATGGTTTTGGTTTCTCAATTTTGAATCTCCAACGTTAATATGTCGTCTTCTTCTTCTTGTCTGCTCAGTGTTATAATTGTGTTGTTTGTGGTTTAATTACAATATTCGTTATGCATATATTTTAATATGTGTTTATATTCACAAAAAATATATATTTAAAAATGAAATAAAATTATATTATTAATTAAAAAAAAAAAAATACAAAAATCGGTAATGGTTTTAATCCTTTCCTGTTCATCATCCAACCAACAACAAATCCTTGGAGACAGATCATCAGAATATATGTAACGTGAAATATCTCTGCGCTCTGTAAAAATCCGCATTCTTTGCAAATGGGGCAGCTGAAGTACTTATTTATACTTCAATCAAATGTATTATAGAGTAAATAAAAACCCAAAATTATTTTGAAAATATATAATTTTATTCTTTTTTAATATTTTTTAATATTATTATTATTATATTGTGTATATTGTTGATTGTTCCTTTTTTTTTTGTTTGTTTATCTCTGCGACAAGATAATAAAATAATAATAATAATAATAATAATAGAAAAACGAAATAAAAACCTTAAAACTAATTTATTATTTAAAACAAATTATTATATTATATTAATATTATATATATTTATATAGATTATATATGAGTAATATAAATGATCGCTTTTTTTTTTGTTAATTGAATGTGTCATGAATATATATGATTATAGGAGGAAGATGATTGGGATGAATGAATGATGGATAATCTAAATATGATTCTGTATATATGGTTAGTATTTTATTACATATTTATGCGGATAACGCATAAGGTTCAAATGATTTGTTTTGATTGTATATTCGGTTGCTGTCTCTTGTAAAATCTCCTGTTTATTTAAAGATGTTTTTCAAAAAAGAATAAAATAGTATACAATATATATTATATTAGGTTAGAAAAAGGTACATATATTTTGAAAGAAAATATTTATAAAAATATATACTTATATATATATTGATTATTGCCCAACTTTTTTTTTGTATGTACAAAAACACAAAAAAAAAACAAGAAAAGAACAGAAAAGTAAAGAAAATTCTATCTATCTGATAGATATTTTGATATGATTTTCAATTTGTGGAATGCTTGTAATATATATATGATAAAATTTAAATGTTATGTTTATCGTGGTGATTGATGTGAATGAGAATGAGGATGATTATGATTGTGATGATGGAATTTCGTTGATGGTAACGGTGATGATGGTGTTGATATTGATTTTTTTTGTTGAAATAACATTGTTGATTTATTACCACCACCAGTTGTGGTGCTGCTGCTGCCACTAGTACCTACTATTGATGTATTATTAATAGTTGCAGAAGCAGCAGAAGCAGCAGCTACAGCTGCAGCCAATTTTTTATTACGTCTCAATGATGTATATGGTGATCGATTACGTGACATATGATCATGAGCATATAATAAAACACCAATATCACGATAACCAGCTTCTAATGATATTTTTAATGCTGTACTGCCATCCTATATATATTTACCAGTAAAATTTTTAATTAAATTCCACTTTAGTTGAATAAAAACAAAACAAAAAACCAAATACATACCACATCTTGTATAGATGAATCACAATCGGTTTGTGACAATAACAATTTAACAATATCAATACGACCATGTTCAGCCGCACACATTAATGCTGTACTACCATCTTCATCCTGTATATTAATATCAGCACCAGCTTCCAATAACATTTGTACCATATCACAATTACCATGGGATACGGCCAACATTAATGCTGTCTGACAATGTTTTTTCGCTCGTATATTTACATCAGACAATTGAAATAATCGTTTGACAACCGTATGATGAGCAGAATGTTTTAATTTTGCCAATGATACAAGCATAACACACGTATAACCGGCATTATTCGTTTGATTTACATTGCACACCTTTGAATCCAATAAAATCGATACAATGTCAAAGTTTCCATGTGAAACTGCATAATGCATGGCGGTATTTCCCTAAAAAAAATAAAAAACAATAGAAAAAATTAACAATCACTTGCTTGCTTGCTTGACAAGGGTAAGATCCCCCACCATAATATTATACATAAAACAAACTTACATTAAAATCAGCTAAATTCACCATATATTTTAGTAATTGATAGGAAAATTCCTCAAAACAATCTAAATAATCTTCGACAGCCAATGGATTTGCATTATCCGTACTCGAAATATTAAACCATTCTTTTTGTACCAATTGATTGGCATTTTTCAAATGATTTTGTTGCTGTTGCTGCTGCTGCTTTTGTAATGAATCATTGATGACTTTCAATGCGGCTAACATTTCTTTTGATGGATGACGTCTATATATAACAATATAGATGAATAAAACATCGTCAAAAGTAATAAAACACTTATATAAGAAGAATATAATTAATACATACTTAATTCTAGGTTCATTGATAACCACTTCTTCAATTCTACCATCACCACCTTCTTCTTCTTCTTCTTCTTCTTCTTCCTGGTCAATATCATCAGCTACGGCTACGGCTACGGCGGCAGCAACATCATCATCGTCATCCATTGAACGATCATCCATTGAATTTATTTTCCTATCCAATTTATTACTGTTTTCATGAGATTCATCTTTATGTAACATGGAACGTAATGATATTGGTGTGATGGTAATGAATTTTGAATTTGCAAATTCATCATTATCATCATCATCATCGTTATCATCACTATTATTGATATTTTGTTTGATTGGAAATACATCTAATTTTGAGATTATCGTTGATTGTGATGATGATTGTGATGGTTCAGATATGATTGTTGCTGCTGCTGCTGATGGTGGTGATTCGGATGTTGTTCTTATAATAATTGATGGTTCTTCTTTAGGAACAATTTCGATTAGATCATCGATCACCGCGTCTAATTCTGTATTCGTATTTTTTAATCTATTTTGTGAAATGGATAGCTCACGTACATCATCCGTGGTGCTGATGGTGGAATGTCTGCATTTGTGAAAATGTGAACAATAAATAATAATAATATATATAAGAAAATGCAACATACTAATTTCTAATTGTAAATTTTAAACCAATATATAGTATATAATAGCAAACATCATTCGCCGCACCTTACAAAAACAACGTCGTCTTCCACTTTAATTAATTTTAATTTAATTTAATTTTTTTATTAATGTGTTGATGATGATTGAATAATAATGTTTGTTTTTCTTTTTAATTAATATATTCTATCATTTATTGTATAAAAAAGAAAAAAAAAAGACTATACCACCACCCCCGTATTTATAATGGTGGAAAAATTGTCATCCCTTGAGAATTAATTTCACAATTAATTTATTCAATATTTTATTATTAAGATATATTATTTTATTATTAAGATATATAATTTTTAAATACAGTTTAGATTCTGTGTAATTTATTTATATTAAGAAAATAAGTAAAAAAATAAAAAACTAGCAGCAGCAACAAAAAATAAAGGAAAATTTGCTACCCTCAAGCAAAAAATAAAACAAACAAAAAAAAAAAAAAAAAGAACTCCCCAAAAGCTAGCTTTCACACAATATATATACTATTTCATATGTGATTTTTGTTTTTTTTTTATCGTATACTTGGAGTTCTTAAACTCTACTAATAATACAAAAAAGAAAATTTTTAAATAACATATAATACAGTATAGTTGAACGGTAGAAGGGATGAATAACCCTCTATACGATACGATTTTCAATAAATTGACCCCCCAACATCCCTTTCGGTCTGTTTATATATATATATATATATATAAGAGAAATTTAAAATTAAACGAACGCATTGATATGTGAAATGATTTTGAATGTGTGTTTGAAAAGGTGCGGTGTGTGTTTTTGAAAAAAAAAAGTGGTAAATATTACGGTAATTGATTTTTTTACTTATTATCATTCTATTTAATTTATAAAAAGAACTCTCGCAAGCACGTACGCATATTAAAAATTCTAAATACAATGAATAATTTAAGTGTTAAAAAAACCTGTAAATAAAATATTTTTGTGTATTTTTCCAATTGATTTTAAAATTTACCTTAAAAATAATTCGGCTGGACACATTTCAGTTTCATCATCATTATCGTCGGCATAATCGTTATAATTATTACTATTTAATGCGGTAGTGAATAAACGTATTTCATCAGTACATTCATCAGTTGTTGTGATAGACGGAACAATTAAATCATCAAAATTATTATTATTATCCAAATCATCATCATTATTTTGTTCAACAGAAGAATGGGATTGTGATTGTGATGGCGTCGGTGGTGGTGGTGGTGTTCCAATTGTATATGTATTTTGACGGGTAAATTTACGATTGGTTAACGGTGAATTGGTACGTGACGAGGATGACGATGATGTTGGCCTGGGTATACGTGACGTATTATTATTATTGTTATTATTAAAATTGTTTGTTGTCTTAATAATTGGTGGCACTATTATTGATGATGGCATCTTCTCATCAACGACGGATGATGATGGTGGTGGTGGTGGTGTTGATGATATAGAAGAAGAAAATTCATTTGCTAAATTTTTAATAACATCTTTACATGAATCACAATAATTTTCAGAACATGCAATTCTTATGTGTTCTGTTGCGTCTGCTGTTGCTGCTGCTTCTTCTGCTGACCCCAATAATGGTAAGTCATCAATAATATTATCATTATTTATTGTATGTATATAAGATGTATTTGTTCCGATACCAATTTCACATTGATTAATTTTAATGATTTTCGAATTGAATAAATAATCAATTGGTTCGGTGTTTGTTTCGTTGTCGATTATATTTGGTAATTCATTGATTTCGGTGTTCATTGAACGATCTAACAATAAAATTGGATCGGTATTCGAATGACGATCATGTGTTATTGTTGGTGTTGGTGGTGGTGGAGTTGCGAATAATTCAATATTTTGTAATTGAAGTAACGGCATTTGTGGTTGTCGTGGTGGTGGCCCAGTTGTGGGTACCGGCGGTTTTGCAACATTCGTGTTTGGTGTTAATATTTCGGTTAATTGATGAATGTCACCTGGGGCTGGGGCGACTCCTGCTGCTGGTGTTTCGTTTAATTCAATTTGCGATGTAAAATCCCTAAATTGAATTAAATCGCGAGTATCCGTACCGAGCGTCATTTGTTTAATGCGTTGGGTTTGGCTACAATTATTGCGATTTAATAGAACGTTACATTGAACACCAATTGATAATTGTTGGGCATTTTGTTGTTGATATTGTTGTTGTTGATAGTAATGATCTTGGCGTTGACGTTGTTGTTGTTGCTGTTGGCCATTCAACAACAACTCTTCTTGTTGATTTGATAATTCAATTTGAATGCGTGGTGGTTGATTGCGTGTTGTTTGTTCATCGTCTTCTTTTGTTGGCGGTGGTGGTGGTTTTTTTGGTGGTGGTAAATCTAAACATTTCAATGATATCGGTAATTTTGGTTCAGTTGGATTTTGTTGTTGTTGTTGTTCAAATTGTGATGGTAAATTTGTATTGATACCAATTGAACGACGATGTTTATGGATTTCACTACATCGATCACAATTCAATTCGGTAATTGTGTCCAGTGATGAACCAATTGATTTTGTTTCGGGTTTACATAATGTTTCGGCATCCGAAAACAATTCAGTTTTATCATCTGGTATTTTTTCCACAAACAATTCATTTGACATTTGAGTACCAACGGTTATTGAATTTTGTAATCGTAACATTTGTTGATTATGTTGATAGGTATGTAAAGCGTTAATTATCGATTTATCCAAATCTTGTTGGGTGAATAAAAGACGACGACGACGTTGAATATCATCATCATCATCCTGTTCCATTGGTTGTTCGACGACAACGGATGATGGTGATATTATACCAATTGGTGATAAACCAATTGATTTTGTACGTATTTGATTGGTACCAATGCCAATGTCACGTTTCATTGTCGGTAATGTCATCATACCAACGTCACAACGTTGTTTTTGTCTAATAAATGGATCATTATGTTGATCGGGAACCGGTTCAATGGCATTATTTGGTGGTGGTACTCCTATACCAGATGATGGTGAGTTTTCCATTAATTTATCATTTAGATTAAATAAATGTGTTGTATTTATTCGCTGTGATGTAAATGGAATAGGAGTAGTAGTAGTTGTAGTACTAGTATTATTATTATTATGAACTTGTCGTTCATTCACTTGTTTTGTTTTACGATGGATTTCCTCTTGTAGATTACGTTTATCTTCGATTAATTTTTTTATTTCTAATTCTAAAAATGGTACAATTTTAACTTGTTCCTCTAAATCACGCATACGATTTAAACTAATTGCCATTTGTTCACGTATCGTTTGTAATGATGTTGTACCAGCACCAGCAGAAGCACCATTATTATTATTATTATTATATATTTTATTATCATCGGTTTGTTGTTCGTCGTTATTATCAACCGCTGTATCAATATTATCAACGTTATCAATTATCTCAATACTACGTGTATCTATGAATGGTGTTACCGGTAAATAGGTTTCGAATGAATGATGTTGTGGCTGATGTTGACCAGAAGATGTAATACATTTTGGTTCTAGAATATAGAATAGAATAAATAAACCAAAGATTTAGATTTGGAAAAAAATAATTATAATTATATTCAAATATTAACGCGCACCAAATGATTCTTTTAAATGTCTATAAAATATTCGTATATTTTTAAATCGTGTTTTGGATGTTTTCGATGATTCCAAAGTATTTGTCAGAATTTTTGAATTGTTATTATTATCATTTGTGAATTTTAATCGATTTAATAAAATCATAATTATAATAAAATTAATAACACTAATTTCCACACAAAATTTTAATTAATTGATATTGCCGGTATTTCACTTGTCGTTCGTTTGCCTTCCACCATGCGGACGGCATCGATCGTAATTTATAATAAATTTATTTTTTATTTTTCTCTTATATATTATTTACACAAAAGTATTGAATGCGAGACCCGACTTTGAATAACAACAGATTTAAAAATAGATTTGTATGTGCGATCACGATATATTTCGCATATTCCTCCAAATATTAATTTGGCAATCAGCCCACAACAAAAGATATCATCATCTTGATGTTATATTCGGCCACAAAAAAAAAAAAAGAACCATCAAATAAACAAAACACAATCAAATAACAATTTCTTTCTAATAATAATAATATTAATAATAATAATAATAATACAAATAATAATACCTTGTCTTTGATCAAATTGATTCCATTTATATAAACGTTTTTTTGTTTTTTCCAATGTTCTTTCAAAATCATCACAAACATCTTCTAAAATATCTTTTACAAATAATGCTGATTCTTCACTATTTAAATTTGCTGGTCCCAAATTATCAATTGGGATTCGATAATTGTGATGGTGGTGGTGGTTGTTGTTGTTATGATTGTTGTTGTGATTGATGTTCGTATATTGCTGATAATCATTATATTGATGTTGATGTTGATGATGATGAATAGGATGTTGTTTTTTATGATGATGAAATAAACCGGTACCATCAGCATCCATTTCAATAGATATATACTCGTTTGATGATGATGATTGAATAGTGTTTCGTGTTGGTAATAAATATTGATATTTTAATGGTGATGGTGGTGATGTTGGTGTTACCATCATCATTGTTTTATAAACATCGTATTCAACGGTTGGTAATTCTTCATGCACGGGTGAATATACATTTTTATTTTGTTGAATTAATTTATTATTTGCATGATTCAATTCCATTGATGTTAGCTGTTCAATACCAAGCATAACTTCCATTGATTTACGTTGACGACGTTTATCACGACGTAATCGTTCACCATCCGATGGTATTACATTCTCTAATGATTCACAATATCGTACAAAATCCAAATCTATATGATAACCATATGGACAACATAAACACTTTGAATGTTGTATTCCAGCGGCTGTTGTTGTCGTCGTGGTGGTTGTTATATTATGTGGGTGTTGTTGTTGTTGTTGTTGGCTTGATTGATTCATCATCATCTTCATCAATATTTTATTTGATGTTGGATGATGATGATTGATTAAATGATGAATTGATTGTTGTGGTTGTGGTTGTGGTTGTTGTTGCGATGGTGCTATTTCAGCAGTTGGTATTAATTTATTTACTTCATGCCATAACAATTTATTAATTGCAATTAAACAAATAAACGAAAGTAAAACTGATAGATAAATATCAAAAATTAAATAATTTACATTGTTTTTTTTTTGTTAAATGAATTCTCTTGAGATTATTATGAGGTGATAACAGAAAATAAAAACACCATAATTAAATTAATTTAATTTAAATTTTATTTTATATATACGTTTTTCATTCGACTTGAAAACTTGAATTCAATGAATTGAATGAAAAATATATATAAGAAATTTAGAAGAAGAAGAAGAAGAAGAAGAAGAAAAATACAAAAACCACCTCCTCCTCACCAACACCTCATATTAATATACAATAAAATTGAAGTGATAATTTTATTTTTATAATAGATAATGAAATGAAATGATTATAAATTACAAAAAAACCGAATTCAATACGTAAACGAAACACAAAACCAACCGAATGATTTGATTATATTAAAAAAAAAGTGAAAATTGAGATAAGAATGAAATATTTAAAGTCTATATAAGCTTTTTTTTTTTGTGATAATAAAATAGCATAATGAATCAATAGAATTTTTTGATACTATATATATATAATAGCATACAGACAGATGTGATTGTAATATATACTATATAATTGGGTTTTTTTTTGGTTTTGGGGTTGCATTTCCCAGAAATTTCCCAGAGGATATCAAAATATAATAGCGACAGTCTCAGACGATAATAATACCAAAAAAACAAAACAAAGATTAGCAAATTATTAAATTTTATTATTAAATTATTATTATTATATTTATAACAATTGGTATATACTTACTATTTGTTGTGTATTGATATTTTGATGGTGGTAAACTATTTTGATGAATCAAAGACATATTTATTATTAGTATTATTATTAAAAAATAAATATTTGCTGATGATTTGCGATATGCGTCCAATCTTCAATTGCTTTCTGTTAAAATATCTATATGTTTTTTGGAATAATTCAAAAAAAGGATATCTTTTAATTATATTAAATTTATAAACGCGGCTATTTCAAAACCCAAAGAAGATTCAATTCATCGTAATGTGGGAAAGGAAACGAACAAAAAAACATATGGTTAATTTATTGTATATTTCAAAAACCCACTCCCCAAAAACATGAACATGTTTTTGTTGTTGGGTACCACACATAAAATAATAATAATAATAATTGATATCTGTTTTCAAATAAAAATTATGTAATATTAATATTTTTATATATATAATGTGAATGAATGATCGTGTGCGAGAGTCTTTGCAGAATAGAATGAATGAATGGAATGTAATCCGTGTATGTTGGCCACCCCACACACATTAACACAAAACCACATATATATATATATAAAACTTTAATAAATTAACAAAAAAAAGATTGCCTCAAGGTGGTATGGTAATCAAGACACGACGAATTATTATTATTTTTCTTTTTAACATACAATCAAATATAAAATTGATGTGAAAACCTTGTATTGTTTTGTTAAATAATGTTTATTTATATTAGGTGCGTTATACGTACGGAGTATTTAGAAAATTTTTATTGCGTTGCGTTGGTGCGATATTTATAATGAAATAAATAAAAATGAAACTTAAAAGTCCATCCAAAAGATCCATTCATTCATTCCCAATATCTTATCAAAATTATAATTTATTTTTTCATATATCCATATATCATTTCATTCAATGTTATTAATGTTTTTCTTCTTCTCTGTGATTATAGATTGCGTGTATTGGCTGATCATCGCATCCATCCCATCATCAATTCATCAAATTATCATCAATTTTGCCAACTATTTACGGAGCAAATACCATATGCGATCAGAGAAAAACAACATGGACTTATTGTTGAGGTGAGTGTTGATTTTTTTGTAATTATTTTATACACACCTGCACAATATATACACTAAAAATTTTTATATACACACTTAAACACACTTAATAATTATATATAATATATAATAATAATGATTATGACATATAAGTTTTATAAGTATATATTATAAAAATCGATACTGATTGATTGATGATGTAATCTATAATAATAATAATAATAATAATTGTTTGTTGAGTTGTTGAGAGTTGAAACAAATTCCAAAGTGTTCCAAAGATCTTGAGCAAAATCCATCAAACCGCATGAATCCTTTTGAAATTGTTCTTTCGTAAGGTATCGTATCGATTATTATATATCATCCATATTGGTAAAATATTGGAGGATGCATTCGAGAGCTTTCGCATTCAAGAAAAGAAAAAGATTCATATTATCAACATTTTATGATATACTAATATAAATTTTTCATATAATATTTTGTGTAAATGAAAAATTTGTTAATATATATCAATTTTTTTGACAGTGCTATGAATCTATGAATTTCTTGCAATCAATCTTCCTGAATGAATCCTTGTTTGAGATATATGTTCCAATGAATCCTTTTGAGATATTCAGATCTTCGTGTAAAGGAGCTCGAGTTTACGGACGAATTCAAAATATGTGTAAAATATTTTATTTTTTTCTTTTTCATTATTAATTTTAATAATTATTCGTATTTGTATTTACAAATACGAATAATTTTGATTTGCAAAATCAAATCATGCAAAAAATATTATAGATTAAATTTAAGTATAAAGTCAATCAACCGCGGGCCAGATCTCTTTTTTTTTTATTATATATGTACAATTTTTCAGTGCAAGAGTACAAGAGTTCAGTGTCCTCGTCATTATCTTCCTCCTCCATCATCCATCATTCCTCCTTCTTATTCTTATTTATATCTGCTTATTATTCTTATTCTTATTCTTATTCTTCGCATATATTTAAATCACTAAATATTTCTTCATTAATTTTCTGGTTTTTTTTTTTTATGTATTGTATTATATAATTTTTCAAAGAAAGAATATTTAACAAAAATAACAATTTAATTTTTATAATAATAATGTGTTGTTGAAGTCGTCGAAATCAAATCCCCACATCAAACAATAAGCAAAATTAAAAAAACTATAATCCGGGTTCATCGATCCTTTATTAAATTAAATGATTATAATAGAATATAAGAATTGTATCTAATGTATATTACCCCCCCATAAAACAAATAAACTATCTAAACTATATAATAAACTTTTTTTTAATCAACAAAAAAAAATCAAAAACGAATTAACGAAAACACAATAATAGAATAAAAAATTAAAGATTAATCTTCTTTTTTTTTTTTGGTCAGCAAATATGTACGTGTGAGAATGGTTGGTTTGTTAGTTGAATGGATGGATAAATGGATGGTTGGATGAATGGATGGTTGGATGGATAGATGGTTGGGTCAATGACACTTAAGATTAAAGAGTAAGAAGAAGAAGAAGTTATTGTTTTCCATGTTTTGTTCTGTTTTTAACTTATTGTCTTGTCTTTTATGTCTTTTTTTTTTTTTTATATGGGGTCGATCACCCGGCAAAAAGTCCGCAGGTGTACATATGAAATGATGATACGATATGTTTGTATGTGATGGCGTGCGTGTTTGCATATTTAATAATAATAATAAAAAAACTAATGTATTTTTTTTTTGTAATGTAAATTTCTTATTAGAAGTTGTTTTTTTTGTTAGAAAAAATATATTCTTTGCTATTTTATTATTTAAATCAATACGCGCCCGGTATTTTTTATTTTTTTTTGTTTACACTTGAATAAGAATAAGAATAAGAAGTAAATTGTATAAGTTAAGAAGCAGTAGATGAGTATAGAAGAAGAAGAAGAGTTCACTGACCATCATATATAAAATACACGATTAAAATGTGTATTAAAATAAATTATTATTATATGGAGAAAACTTAAAGGAACTATATACTAAAAAAACAATTTACATGATAGAAATATTCTTATATATATATATATAATAAAATCGCGTGTGTTGTTTGATCTTGTCAAATGTATATTTATTATTATTATATCATCGTCGTCATCATCGTACATTAACATTAATATATTATATTTATATATAGTTTTTTTTTTGTTCAGGAGGATCTCGCGCGGTTGATGACTTTATTTATTTTTTTTCTTCTTAATTTATTCATCATAAGTATATATGGCGTATTGAATATTTTAAATAACTAAAAATGTTCTAAACGCATCTTTCTCAAACACACACACAATTCGTTTAGAGATTTAATCTATCTATAGATTTAAAGTTATATACCATGTATCGCATTGTCGCGTTTGATTTGATTATGAAAAATAATTTTCTACCACGGAATTCATTATAATAATAATAATAATAATTAAATGTCTAAGAATCATCTGAATAAAAACTTTATTTGTCTATCAATAACAAACATAGAATGGACATTTGACATTGTGTGGACATTAGAATTATATAGGCGCTCCATCCATATCACACTTTTAGGATTATTTATTTGCGTTCAAGTATATTCTGTTCTGTTTAGTTTTTCATATAATCTATTTTAAAACGTAAATTTTTATTGGATAAATTTCAGAAATTTTGACAGCGATTTCATGAGAATCCTTTAATTTCGATCCTTTTGAAAAACATGAAAATAAAGCTCAGATCTTTATACGGTCTTTATTTAGGAAAAAATACTTTGGAAAATCTTTTTGAAATATCGAATGGGATTCGGTCATTGAAAGGATTCAAAGAAAATATATAAAAATTTATGTTATTTGAAATGCATTTTGTAAATTAACCAATGATTTTTTATTATCAGAAATTCGGACAGCGATTTCATAAGAATTCTTTATATTTATTAATCGTTTCTTTATTAATCCTTTTTTTTTTTTATTTTAAATTTAATCTCACACATTCACAAGGAAAACACAACACAATCCAAAATTAAAAAAAAAAACCGCCCAGTTAATTTATTTAAAAATTAATATATAAAAAAAAAAATTATGTCATTTTTTAAGAATTTTTTGTTTTATTCTTCTTAAGTTAAGTTTTGTTTTAATTTTTTCGTTTTGATTATTTGATTATTTGTTTGTTAATTGTTTGTTTGATTGATTGTTTGTTTTGTTAAAATGATGATTTGATTCGTATAAGAACACAAATTGGATAGAATCAAACAGGTGATTTTCAAATATATAAAAAGATGTTTTTTTTTTCTTGTATATGTGAGTCTCTCTGTCTTATTACATATATTATTGATATATACATATATAGATGTTTATTAATATATTCATTTTTAAATTAAAAATTCTAATAAAAATAAATTGATGATGAAGAAGAAGAAAACGCCCGAAAAACATTGAGATCGCCATCGTCTCTCAAGTGTGCAAGGGCGATCGATTTTTTGACGGATCCTTGACTGGGTAATCTTAATTTTATTTAGATAATTTCTTTCTTAATAATAATAATAATAATAATAATTAAAACGTAATTTACCTATATTGGCTTTCCTATTATATATTATTGGTCAAACACGCGACGTTCACCTGGTGGTCGCCATAAATAAATTTTATTATAAAATAAGTCTTTTTTTTAAAATCAAGAAATCACAAAAAATAAAATTATCAATTTACAAAAAAATAACAAAAAAAAAAACAAATATAAAATATAATTATATAAGAGTTATAAGAGAACACAACCAAATCTTATGAAATGTTTTTAACAACTGTGCGATTTGATGGACTTAGTTCTTTAACATCAACTTGGTTTTGTTTTTTTTTTATTTTTTGGTGTGTTAAATAATATATATAAAATGATCATATAAAAACAGATAGATATACAGAAAAACACACTCGCCTCGCGTATATATACGCAAGAAGATATATTTTATTATTTTTTAACATTTATTGTTTATTGCTTTTATATATATATATATATATATATATACCTTATAGTTATTAGGTATTCTATGGATGCTTGTTTGTTAATATTTTGTTTCTGTGTGTCTTTCTAACAATGCCTTTTTCGATTATCTTATTAATTATATATTTATTTATGTATTTTTTTTTGTTTTTTACCATACTTACACGTACGTGTGCTGTGCGGTTTTTTTTTTAATAGATATATTATTATTAATGTGTAGTTACGGGCGATATATTGGGATATATATATATATATATATATAGATAGATGGAAAAAAAAGAATATAATTTTTCAATTTGCTTTTAGAATTTAGAAATATAATACAATATTAATATTGTTATCCAGAAATAATTGAATGATGACAATTAGAAATACTTTATATATATATATGAGACATTGAGGATTGTCCAGAGGCATTGAAATAGTATAATCCTTTATATTTTTTTGAAATAGAAGATCCTTATACAGATTTATAGGGTTAAATTTTCAACAAAAGGATTCATTAAATATAATTCTCATGAAATCGCAGGTCCCAGAATTATTTGATATTGAAAAAAGTTGATCATTGTGCATTGTTCCAAGTCCAAGGAAATCTTATCTTATCCAATATCCAATTTTGCAGAGATAATCATCAAAATACCTTGAAAAAGATCCTAGATCCTAAAAAAAACCATTAGGAAAATTACCCGCGATCTTTCTGTCCAAAATCACAATACAATAACCAAAAAACATAAAATTTTCCATTCGTATTTGGATATGGTGGATATAATAAAAATAACTACTAAACAATAAGAATAAATAAAAATTTTAAGATTTTAATTTCTATATTATTATTTAATTATTTAAAAGAACAAAAAAAAAAGAAGAATTGAATATAGAAAAAAGAAAGACAAACCAAAAAAGAATTGTTGAAAGGTAAATGATCTATGAAAAAAAAAGAAAAAAAGTTAAGTCGCAACACAAATATTTATTTATTTATTTATCATATGTAATTTTTATTTTTACAAAAAAAAAAAAGAAGATTTATGCGTGCCTGTTGTTTGCTTATGCTTTAACTATAATAATTATAAATGCGAGATAGGTTTTTTTAATTACTGAATTACTATTTGTATATGTAATTGTTTCTATTTTTGTTCCTATTTTAACGCGTTTCGTTTTTGGGTATTTATTTGAAATTGAATTACAAATATTTTTAATAATAATAATAATAAATCGAAAGAATCTCTTAAAGATTTCGCAGCGTTAAAAATATAATGACGATTAAAATTGAACAGAATAAAATAAAAACTAATCTAACAATTTGATTTTCGTCTATACAAAAAAACGCAATTCTCAAACTCAAAATTCCAATCCGGAAATCTCGACCTCATATCAACCAAAAGTCACGATGTGCACGATGGTATGGAAGAGAAGAACGCGATCGATTGGCAGTGGCATAGCCAAACGTAAATTCTATTCTATATATCGTTATATCGAACCCGCAATAATATTTAATGAAAATCAATTTTTTTTTATTGTCTTTAGAGTTCAAAAAACCAAACATCAAATTCTTTTAAAGTCAATAACCGTCCATCTATCTATCCATCCATCCATCCATCCATAACATATTAATTCCTTGTCTTGTTGAATTGTTTGTTGTACAATAATATATATTGTATATTAAATGCTTGTATAAGAAAAGAGGAAAAAGATAAAGATAAATATGAAATGAATGATGTAGGCGATGAATGATCAAATATATACAAATAATAATGATGGTAATTTTAGAGTTTTTTTTTTTTTGTTAACTTCAGTTCATTACACTCTTTAGCAATAAACAAATTATTATGTAAATTTTCCTTTTGGAATATAAACTGGTTATGTTTCTTATATGATGAATTTTAAAATACGCTTATAATCAAAATTATAAAATCTTCAAATTAATTATTATTATTATTATGTGTGTATGCACACCTTTCTCGTTCTGGGAATTCTTTATTAATATCATATAGAATTATTATTATTATTATTATTATATTAGCCACAGCAACAACAACAACAAGAATAAGAATACACAAAAAATCATCAAAACAAGTTCTTTGTGCGAATTGTTGAGGGCATCGCACTTTATTATATTATAGAAAAATTTGTATTTTTTTTAAACGTATAAAATAAATAATATAAAGATGATCAATCAATATCATGTGATGACTAAAACATAAAAAAAGGATGATAAAAACTAATCTATTTTAATGTCTTTATTTTTTTTAACAGGTATTTATAAAAACCCCCAAAGATTTTGGTGTATTGATCAAAATGTTTGTATTGCTGGCGATTGAATTTTCCTTTACGGATTGATATTTTTACTGTATACTGATTGGTGGAATTTTTGCTGTACTGATTGAAATGTTTTTTGCTATTTACTGCATTGATTACACGACAGATCAATCATTGATTGTCACCGTGTCATCATCTGAAGAAACATCTGAGAATCAACAATTACAACAGCCTCATTATTACCACCACCACCACCATAAAAACATCAACAATAGTCGGATTAGCATCAACAACAGTAGCACAGCAAAATTAGATACTCATCATTATAATAGATAGCCGAGTCACATATACGATTCCCGATAGGATATAATCAACAACACATATATCCCAACGTAGCATCCAGATCCAGTGAATAACCAGAGCAATCAAATTAAAAAATATATCCGAAAATTAAAACAGAAAACAAATAAAATTAATGTAAATCAGAGAATTAAGAAAACAAAAATTGTAACATAAAAATCTCCCAAACACACAAAACCAAAGAATTGAAATAAAAAAGAATGTTATTATTTAAAAATAATCAAAAAAAAATGTATTTTATTTAATTTAATTCCCAAAAAAAAAACAATTTGATACAAAATAAAAGCTTATCATGAAAGGGGGATACAAAATTCTTATGAAATATGACAGAAAAATTGGCTTTTCAAATATCATATGATCGCTAAATATCAAAATTTATACCATACGATCATATTGCATATTGGTATGCATTCACATCTTACACCAGACGGTCCTCGGTTCAAAAAAGAGGGAAAAGATTATATTTTTGTTTTTTTTTTTGGTTATATTTTACTCCCAAAAATACAATAAAATTAATAAAAAAAAAATCCAGAAAATATAATAAAATATTCGTCTACAATCTCTAAAATATCATATGATCGCTAAACAGCAAAACCAATATCGTATGATATTATTGCATATTGGTATGCACGCACATCATTCACCACACGGACCCCGGTTCAAATCCCACCGATCGCATCGCCCAGAAATTTTTCCTATGAGTGTGAATTCATTCAGGAAAAAGGGAAAAGATTAATTTTTGCTTTTTTTTTGCTAAATTTTGGCCTAAAAATACAAGAGTTAACTCTTGTAAAAATTTTGTTCATGTCGTCCTAGGGATTTTATTTTATTACCACGTTGTAGACCATCCCCGAGAATGTTGATTCCAAAAATATGACCTTGGTGGGTGGTCCAGGAACCCCACCATCTGCCCTTGAAAATCGCGTTTTTCGCATTTTCAATCGGCCATAACTTTTTATTTTGTTCTGGCCGATCCATCGCGATGACCATAAGTCGATGGGCAATTTAAATACCTTTCGATTGATGGTAACCCCATGAAAATATTCCCATTGGTTTGGTCAGGAGGCTGGATTGAAATTTGGGAAATCCCAAGTAGACCTTCATTCCGTGAATTATTACTATATGAAGGAGTTGCTTCATTTGGGATTTTAGAACGGCAATGGAAAGGTAAAAGATTGATCTTTCAAATGAAATTGGCCGGATAATTTTCCGATGAAAATTGTGGATTTTCCTTTAACATCGAAAAACATCAATTTTCGATGAACTTCAAAGGTTAGTTCCAAGGTGATCCCGGTACATGATCATTCCCAAATTTTCAGCGATTAAACTAGAGGATATAAGACGTGTTTTGCCACTACCCCGGTTATTATAACTCAACTGGTTTCCATACAGTGGTGGTCCAAAGTTGACTCTACTGGGAAATTCAGAAAAAATTCTTTTTACTCTCCTGGGCGTATTCCAAGTGTTATAGCAAAGTGGTAGAACAAAAGTTTCCTCATTTTACTACCTCTAACACATACCAAACGGCCAGATCTCTATCTTGAAAAAAACCAAATTTTCCGATTTTTCCAATTTTTTGACAAAAAATCCAAAATTTTTTTTTTCAACCAGAAATTGATAGCTGTGATAATTATGGTATTTTTGCAATATAAAACTTTTCTCTAGGTGATCCCGTTTTCGCAGGATCGTTAAATTAAATTTCCATGCAGAGGCAATTTTGGGCCGTCACTGTATGGAAACCATTTGAGTTGGAATAACCGGGGTAGTGGTAAAACACGTCTAATATCCTCTAATTTAATTGATAATAGTCTGGAAATGATCATCAAATGGGATTACCTTGGAATTTGAACTTGAATTGAATATCATCAAAAAAAATTCATATTTTATCACAAGCATAATCTCCCCGCAATTTACAATCATCACAACACAATGCTCAGCAATATATTCCGACACCCATCACAATTGGTATCATCATCATCATTTTTTAATCCATTTCCGTGTTGCGGCCCTAGTCCAAACTGTATATATAACAATAAATCAGATCAATCGCATTTGTTCTTCATTCCAAAATTATCTTCGCTTCTATAAATGTTTACCTTTATTTTTATGTTTTCCCACTCAGTTAAATAACCGGGACTCACTAGTAATAGGAGTGAAAATTCCCAAATTAATAATTGAATCAAATAATTATCATTAGAACACCATCAACACTCCGCTATCTTTTAATGCCAATCAACAAACTTAATAAAAAAAAACTAACCTTCCAACAAAATAAACCAAAACAAACCAACAAAAAAAAACAACAATAAATAAATAAATGATGGCCGTCGCCATCATGGCGTCTGACATTTTCGCCATTTTTAATAAATGCCAAATATTTTATCCCCATTTTAATTTTATTGCACCATCTATTGGCCATAACAAGAAAATTGAATAGGAAAAATTATCGATAAAACAATCTTTTTGCATTATTTAGGTTATGTTTTATTAAAAAAAAATTGTTTTGGTTGAATAATGACGTGGATTTCTTTTGGATCGTTGCAAAATATTTCAAAATAATCATTTGCCAGTAAAATTATCACAGCCGGAACCAATAGAAAATTAAACAAAACCATAAACATGTAATTAATTGATTAATCAATTGGAAACACGGGAAAAAGTGATTGGAAAAAAAAAAATTTTAGTATGTGTTTTATTGTACTTTCTTTTTTGATCATCATTTTAACATGCTATGCCGGGAACCAGCTGACAGAAGCTTTTAAAATGTTTACAACACATTCCTGGATTGCCCAAGGTGGGGGCGATGCATTAATTTTCAACCAATATTCCTATAATAACGAAATTCTTTTGGGTAAACTTCAAATTGTAAAATTTTGATTGTTTTTTTAATTTATTTTTAGTTTGTATCCCAGAAACCAGCCGCTAGACATTGCCCAAACGTTAACAGCACGTTAAGGGAGTGGCCAAAAGATCGCCTGCCAATTTTCTAAAGATTTTGAATATAAAAAATGTATTTTTGATGTCAAAAACACTGAAAAATTATCAAAATTATGCGGCAAATCGTTGTGCAATTTTTTTGTTGGCTGTATCCCAGAAACCAGCCGCCAGAATTGGCTCAAACTTTAAGAGCATGTTAAGGAGGTAGCCAAGGGATCGCCTGTAAATTTTCAACCAAATCGGAAGTCATAAAAATTTATTTTTGGTCAAAATTCCAGAAAATTTTTCAAAATTATGCGGCAAATTTTCTGGAATTTTTTTGTCGGCTGTATCCCAGAAACCAGCAGCCAGAATTTGCTCAAACTTTAAGAGCACGTTAAGGAGGTCTCCAAGGGATCGCCTGTAAATTTTCAACCAAATCGGAAGTCATAAAAATTTATTTTTGGTCAAAATTCCAGAAAATTTTTCAAAATTATGCGGCAAATTTTTGTGAATTTTTTTGTCGGCTGTATCCCAGAAACCAGCAGCCAGAATTTGCTCAAACTTTAAGAGCACGTTAAGGAGGTCGCCAAGGGATCGCTTGTAAATTTTCAGCCAAATCGGAAGTCATGAAAATTAATTTTTGTGTCAAAATTCCAGAAAATTTTTAAAAATTATTAAAAAAATTATTTTTTTTTACGTTATATCTTGGGAACCGGCCGTCAGAACCCCGCCATATTTTAACACAACGTTCCGGGAACGTCCAAGGGGCAGCCTGTAAATTTTCAGCCAAATTGGATGCCTAAAAATATTAGGTATTTAGCATCGGTTCAAACCATAATAAAACTTAAAAATGTTATCTTTTAGCAACATTTGAACCGCTTTTTTTTTATCTCAAATAAAAGTCACCCCAATTTTTTAAAGTTTTTTTTATCTCAAATAAAAAAACCTCTTAAATTTTTCGAGGTTTTTTTTTTTTGTTGATAAATCTTATAAATGTTATCTTTTTTATCGTTTAGCAAATTGTAAACCAATTTATTTATCTCAAATGTTTAATAAATGGATAAATGCAAGGGATTTTCGCTATGTGGCGCATTTTTTGATTAGTTTAGGAAAAATTTAATAAAAAAATACATGAAAATAAAATGAAATCAATTGGAATTTATTCTTTTTATCACCTTAAAACCTTAAAATAAATCCTATAAATTTACAATTCGTATTCTAATAAAGTGATTGAAAAATAATCATTTATATATTACATGTTATGATGGTCGAGTTGGTAGCGATGCCATCCATTCGGAGGGAAAAAACCGCCGATTATATTTTGATGTATTTCAAGTGATTTTCATATGAAAATCATTTGATTCAGCAGTGTTGGTGGTTTTCTAACGACCTGGGATACGTGAGAAATAAAAAGGAAAAAAGGGAAAAGATTAATTTTTGCTTTTTTTTTGCTAAATTTTGGCCTAAAAATACAAGAGTTAACTCTTGTAAAAATTTTGTTCATGTCGTCCTAGGGATTTTATTTTATTACCACGTTGTAGACCCGCCCCGAGAATGTTGATTCCAAAAATATGACCTTGGTGGGTGGTCCAGGAACCCCACCATCTGCCCTTGAAAATCGCGTTTTTCGCATTTTCAATCGCCCATAACTTTTTATTTTGTTCTGGCCGATCCATCGCGATGACCATAAGTCGATGGGCAATTTAAATACCTTTCGATTGATGGTAACCCCATGAAAATATTCCCATTGGTTTGGTCAGGAGGCTGGATTGAAATTTGGGAAATCCCAAGTAGACCTTCATTCCGTGAATTATTACTATATGAAGGAGTTGCTTCATTTGAGATTTTAGAACGTCATTGGAAAGGTAAAAGATTGATCTTTCAAATGAAATTGGCCGGATAATTTTCCGATGAAAATTGTGGATTTTCCTTTAACATCGAAAAACATCAATTTTCGATGAACTTCAAAGGTTAGTTCCAAGGTGATCCCGGTACATGATCATTCCCAAATTTTCAGCGATTAAACTAGAGGATATAAGACGTGTTTTGCCACTACCCCGGTTATTATAACTCAACTGGTTTCTATACAGTGGTGGTCCAAAGTTGACTCTACATGAAAATTTCGAAAAAATTCTTTTTACTCTCCTGGGCGTATTCCAAGTGTTATAGCAAAGTGGTAGAACAAAAGTTTCCTCATTTTACTACCTCTAACACATACCAGACGGCCAGATCTCTATCTTGAAAAAAACCGAATTTTCCGATTTTTCCAATTTTTTGACCAAAAATTAAAAATTTTGTTTTTCATCCAGAAGTTGATAGCGGTGCTAATTATGGTATTTTTGCAATATAAAACTTTGTTCTAGTTGATTCCGTTTTCGCAGGATCGTCAATTTAAATTTCCATGCAGAATCAACTTTAGGCCATCACTGTATGGGAACCATTTGAGTTAGAATAGCCGGGGCGTTGGCAAAACGTGTCTCATATCCTCTAGTTTGATTCACAACGATCTGGAAATTATTATTAACGTGCTGTAAAAGTTTGGGCAATGACTGCCAGATGGTTCATGAGAAATAAATTAAAAATAAATTATTAAAAGATAATACAATAAAAAACATACCAAAATTTTTGTTTTTCCATTCAATTTTTCCTTGTTTCCAATTGATTAATCAATTAATTACATGTTTATGGTTTTGTTTAATTTTTTTGTGTTTCTGGCTGTGATAATTTTACTGGCAAATGATTATTTTGAAATATTTTGCAACGATCCAAAAGAAATCCACGTGATTATTCAGTAGAATTAATAGTTAATTATTCTACCACTATTATTTCTACTGATTATTCAACCAAAACAATTTTTTTTTAATAAAACATAACCTAAATAATGCAAAAAGATTGTTTTATCGATAATTTTTCCTATTCAATTTTCTTGTTATCGCCAATAGATGGTGCAATAAAATTAAAATGGGGATAAAATATTTGGCATTTATTAAAAATAGCGAACACGTCAGACGCCATGATGGTGACGGCCATCATTTATTTGTTTTTTTTTTTGGTTTGTTTTGGTTTATTTTTGTTTTTATTTAGTTTGGTGATTATTATAGGAGTGTTGGTGTTTTAGTGATAATTGTTTGACTCTATTATTTTGGGAATTTGCACTCCTATTACAAGTGATTCCCGGTGACCAGTTTTAAAATTGTATTTTAGTGGTGAATCGGAATAATTCAATTTAACTGAGTGGGAAAACATAAAAATAAAGGTAAAATTTATAAGAAGAAGATAATTTTGGAATAAATAAAAAATGATTAATCTGATTTATTTTTATTTACAGCTTGGACGTCGGCCGCCACACGGAGATGGAATTCAAATGATGATGATAAATTGTGGTGGGTGTCGGAATATATATTGGAGCTTTGTTGTGATGATTGTAAATTGCGGGGAGATTATGCGGAGGAAAAATATGAATTTTTTTGATGATCTTCAATGGTTCCAAGTGCAAAGGTAATCCCAGTTGATAATCATTTCCAGATTGTTGTCAATTAAATCAGAGGGTCAGAGACGTGTTTTGACCGTCCGTTCGGATGTTTTATTTCCAATGGTTTCCATACAGTGGGATGGCCTAAAGTTGATTCTACATGGAAATTCCGAAAAAATTCAATTTATTTTGAATTGAATTGTGTTGTAATAGAATTGAAATTGTGAAAGAATTGTGTTTACTACATGCAATACATACCGGAAGTCAGATCTCTATGGTTAAAAAACGGAATTTTACGACTTTTCTACTTGTTGATAAAAAAAATATGAAACTTTTTATACATTTTTAAATTGACGATCCTGCGAAAACGGAATCAACTAGAACAAAGTTTTATATTGCAAAAATACCATAATTAGCACAGCTATCAATTTCTGGTTGAAAAAAAAAATTTTGGATTTTTTGTCAAAAAATTGGAAAAATCGGAAAATTTGGTTTTTTTCAAGATAGAGATCTGGCCGTTTGGTATGTGTTAGAGGTAGTAAAATGAGGAAACTTTTGTTCTACCACTTTGCTATAACACTTGGAATACGCCCAGGAGAGTAAAAAGAATTTTTTCTGAATTTCCCAGTAGAGTCAACTTTGGACCACCACTGTATGGAAACCAGTTGAGTTATAATAACCGGGGTAGTGGCAAAACACGTCTTATATCCTCTAGTTTAATCGCTGAAAATTTGGGAATGATCATGTACCGGGATCACCTTGGAACTAACCTTTGAAGTTCATCGAAAATTGATGTTTTTCGATGTTAAAGGAAAATCCACAATTTTCATCGGAAAATTATCCGGCCAATTTCATTTGAAAGATCAATCTTTTACCTTTCCAATGACGTTCTAAAATCCCAAATGAAGCAACTCCTTCATATAGTAATAATTCACGGAATGAAGGTCTACTTGGGATTTCCCAAATTTCAATCCAGCCTCCTGACCAAACCAATGGGAATATTTTCATGGGGTTACCATCAATCGAAAGGTATTTAAATTGCCCATCGACTTATGGTCATCGCGATGGATCGGCCAGAACAAAATAAAAAGTTATGGCCGATTGAAAATGCGAAAAACGCGATTTTCAAGGGCAGATGGTGGGGTTCCTGGACCACCCACCAAGGTCATATTTTTGGAATCAACATTCTCGGGGATGGTCTACAACGTGGTAATAAAATAAAATCCCTAGGACGACATGAACAAAATTTTTACAAGAGTTAACTCTTGTATTTTTAGGCCAAAATTTAGCAAAAAAAAAGCAAAAATTAATCTTTTCCCTTTTTTCCTTTTTATTTCTCACGTATCCCAGGTCGTTAGAAAACCACCAACACTGCTGAATCAAATGATTTTCATATGAAAATCACTTGAAATACATCAAAATATAATCGGCGGTTTTTTCCCTCCGAATGGATGGCATCGCTACCAACTCGACCATCATAACATGTAATATATAAATGATTATTTTTCAATCACTTTATTAGAATACGAATTGTAAATTTATAGGATTTATTTTAAGGTTTTAAGGTGATAAAAAGAATAAATTCCAATTGATTTCATTTTATTTTCATGTATTTTTTTATTAAATTTTTCCTAAACTAATCAAAAAATGCGCCACATAGCGAAAATCCCTTGCATTTATCCATTTATTAAACATTTGAGATAAATAAATTGGTTTACAATTTGCTAAACGATAAAAAAGATAACATTTATAAGATTTATCAACAAAAAAAAAAAACCTCGAAAAATTTAAGAGGTTTTTTTATTTGAGATAAAAAAAACTTTAAAAAATTGGGGTGACTTTTATTTGAGATAAAAAAAAAGCGGTTCAAATGTTGCTAAAAGATAACATTTTTAAGTTTTATTATGGTTTGAACCGATGCTAAATACCTAATATTTTTAGGCATCCAATTTGGCTGAAAATTTACAGGCTGCCCCTTGGACGTTCCCGGAACGTTGTGTTAAAATATGGCGGGGTTCTGACGGCCGGTTCCCAAGATATAACGTAAAAAAAAATAATTTTTTTAATAATTTTTAAAAATTTTCTGGAATTTTGACACAAAAATTAATTTTCATGACTTCCGATTTGGCTGAAAATTTACAAGCGATCCCTTGGCGACCTCCTTAACGTGCTCTTAAAGTTTGAGCAAATTCTGGCTGCTGGTTTCTGGGATACAGCCGACAAAAAAATTCACAAAAATTTGCCGCATAATTTTGAAAAATTTTCTGGAATTTTGACCAAAAATAAATTTTTATGACTTCCGATTTGGTTGAAAATTTACAGGCGATCCCTTGGAGACCTCCTTAACGTGCTCTTAAAGTTTGAGCAAATTCTGGCTGCTGGTTTCTGGGATACAGCCGACAAAAAAATTCCAGAAAATTTGCCGCATAATTTTGAAAAATTTTCTGGAATTTTGACCAAAAATAAATTTTTATGACTTCCGATTTGGTTGAAAATTTACAGGCGATCCCTTGGCTACCTCCTTAACATGCTCTTAAAGTTTGAGCCAATTCTGGCGGCTGGTTTCTGGGATACAGCCAACAAAAAAATTGCACAACGATTTGCCGCATAATTTTGATAATTTTTCAGTGTTTTTGACATCAAAAATACATTTTTTATATTCAAAATCTTTAGAAAATTGGCAGGCGATCTTTTGGCCACTCCCTTAACGTGCTGTTAACGTTTGGGCAATGTCTAGCGGCTGGTTTCTGGGATACAAACTAAAAATAAATTAAAAAAACAATCAAAATTTTACAATTTGAAGTTTACCCAAAAGAATTTCGTTATTATAGGAATATTGGTTGAAAATTAATGCATCGCCCCCACCTTGGGCAATCCAGGAATGTGTTGTAAACATTTTAAAAGCTTCTGTCAGCTGGTTCCCGGCATAGCATGTTAAAATGATGATCAAAAAAGAAAGTACAATAAAACACATACTAAAATTTTTTTTTTTCCAATCACTTTTTCCCGTGTTTCCAATTGATTAATCAATTAATTACATGTTTATGGTTTTGTTTAATTTTCTATTGGTTCCGGCTGTGATAATTTTACTGGCAAATGATTATTTTGAAATATTTTGCAACGATCCAAAAGAAATCCACGTCATTATTCAACCAAAACAATTTTTTTTTAATAAAACATAACCTAAATAATGCAAAAAGATTGTTTTATCGATAATTTTTCCTATTCAATTTTCTTGTTATGGCCAATAGATGGTGCAATAAAATTAAAATGGGGATAAAATATTTGGCATTTATTAAAAATGGCGAAAATGTCAGACGCCATGATGGCGACGGCCATCATTTATTTATTTATTGTTGTTTTTTTTTGTTGGTTTGTTTTGGTTTATTTTGTTGGAAGGTTAGTTTTTTGTTATTAAGTTTGTTGATTGGCATTAAAAGATAGCGGAGTGTTGATGGTGTTCTAATGATAATTATTTGATTCAATTATTAATTTGGGAATTTTCACTCCTATTACTAGTGAGTCCCGGTTATTTAACTGAGTGGGAAAACATAAAAATAAAGGTAAACATTTATAGAAGCGAAGATAATTTTGGAATGAAGAACAAATGCGATTGATCTGATTTATTGTTATATATACAGTTTGGACTAGGGCCGCAACACGGAAATGGATTAAAAAATGATGATGATGATACCAATTGTGATGGGTGTCGGAATATATTGCTGAGCATTGTGTTGTGATGATTGTAAATTGCGGGGAGATTATGCTTGTGATAAAATATGAATTTTTTTTGATGATATTCAATTCAAGTTCAAATTCCAAGGTAATCCCATTTGATGATCATTTCCAGACTATTATCAATTAAATTAGAGGATATTAGACGTGTTTTACCACTACCCCGGTTATTCCAACTCAAATGGTTTCCATACAGTGACGGCCCAAAATTGCCTCTGCATGGAAATTTAATTTAACGATCCTGCGAAAACGGGATCACCTAGAGAAAAGTTTTATATTGCAAAAATACCATAATTATCACAGCTATCAATTTCTGGTTGAAAAAAAAAATTTTGGATTTTTTGTCAAAAAATTGGAAAAATCGGAAAATTTGGTTTTTTTCAAGATAGAGATCTGGCCGTTTGGTATGTGTTAGAGGTAGTAAAATGAGGAAACTTTTGTTCTACCACTTTGCTATAACACTTGGAATACGCCCAGGAGAGTAAAAAGAATTTTTTCTGAATTTCCCAGTAGAGTCAACTTTGGACCACCACTGTATGGAAACCAGTTGAGTTATAATAACCGGGGTAGTGGCAAAACACGTCTTATATCCTCTAGTTTAATCGCTGAAAATTTGGGAATGATCATGTACCGGGATCACATTGGAACTAACCTTTGAAGTTCATCGAAAATTGATGTTTTTCGATGTTAAAGGAAAATCCACAATTTTCATCGGAAAATTATCCGGCCAATTTCATTTGAAAGATCAATCTTTTACCTTTCCAATGACGTTCTAAAATCCCAAATGAAGCAACTCCTTCATATAGTAATAATTCACGGAATGAAGGTCTACTTGGGATTTCCCAAATTTCAATCCAGCCTCCTGACCAAACCAATGGGAATATTTTCATGGGGTTACCATCAATCGAAAGGTATTTAAATTGCCCATCGACTTATGGTCATCGCGATGGATCGGCCAGAACAAAATAAAAAGTTATGGGCGATTGAAAATGCGAAAAACGCGATTTTCAAGGGCAGGTGGTGGGGTTCCTGGACCACCCACCAAGGTCATATTTTTGGAATCAACATTCTCGGGGCGGGTCTACAACGTGGTAATAAAATAAAATCCCTAGGACGACATGAACAAAATTTTTACAAGAGTTAACTCTTGTATTTTTAGGCCAAAATTTAGCAAAAAAAAAGCAAAAATTAATCTTTTCCCTTTTTCCTTTTTATTTCTCACATATCCCAGGTCGTTAGAAGACCACCAACACTGCTGAATCAAATGATTTTCATATGAAAATCACTTGAAATACATCAAAATATAATTCGGCGAATTTTTCCCTCCGAATGGATGGCATCGCTACCAACTCGACCATCATAACATGTAATATATGAATGTTTATTTTTCAATCACTTTATTAGAGAGCATTTTAAATTATTTTAAAGGTTTTATTAATTATTTATTGGATTTATTTTAAGGTTTTAAGGTAATAAAAATCATAAATTTCAATTGATTTCATTTTATTTTCATGTATTTATTATTTTTATTGAATTATCTATTCCTAAACCAACCAAAAAAATATCCCAAATATCGAATACTGCAAGAATTTATCAAAACATTTAAGATAAATTGGTTTACAATTTGCTAAACGATAAAAAAGATAACATTTATAAGATTTATCAACAAAAAAAAAAACCTCGAAAAATTTAAGAGGTTTTTTTATTTGAGATAAAAAAAACTTTAAAAAATTGGGGTGACTTTTATTTGAGATAAAAAAAAAGCGGTTCAAATGTTGCTAAAAGATAACATTTTTAAGTTTTATTATGGTTTGAACCGATGCTAAATACCTAATATTTTTAGGCATCCAATTTGGCTGAAAATTTACAGGCTGCCCCTTGGACGTTCCCGGAACGTTGTGTTAAAATATGGCGGGGTTCTGACGGCCGGTTCCCAAGATATAACGTAAAAAAAAATAATTTTTTTAATAATTTTTAAAAATTTTCTGGAATTTTGACACAAAAATTAATTTTCATGACTTCCGATTTGGCTGAAAATTTACAAGCGATCCCTTGGCGACCTCCTTAACGTGCTCTTAAAGTTTGAGCAAATTCTGGCTGCTGGTTTCTGGGATACAGCCGACAAAAAAATTCACAAAAATTTGCCGCATAATTTTGAAAAATTTTCTGGAATTTTGACCAAAAATAAATTTTTATGACTTCCGATTTGGTTGAAAATTTACAGGCGATCCCTTGGAGACCTCCTTAACGTGCTCTTAAAGTTTGAGCAAATTCTGGCTGCTGGTTTCTGGGATACAGCCGACAAAAAAATTCACAAAAATTTGCCGCATAATTTTGAAAAATTTTCTGGAATTTTGACCAAAAATAAATTTTTATGACTTCCGATTTGGTTGAAAATTTACAGGCGATCCCTTGGCGACCTCCTTAACGTGCTCTTAAAGTTTGAGCCAATTCTTGCGGCTGGTTTCTGGGATACAGCCAACAAAAAAATTGCACAACGATTTGCCGCATAATTTTGATAATTTTTCAGTGTTTTTGACATCAAAAATACATTTTTTATATTCAAAATCTTTAGAAAATTGGCATGCGATCCCTTGGCGACCTCCTTAACGTGCTCTTAAAGTTTGAGCCAATTCTGGCGGCTGGTTTCTGGGATACAGCCAACAAAAAAATTGCACAACGATTTGCCGCATAATTTTGATAATTTTTCAGTGTTTTTGACATCAAAAATACATTTTTTATATTCAAAATCTTTAGAAAATTGGCAGGCGATCTTTTGGCCACTCCCTTAACGTGCTGTTAACGTTTGGGCAATGTCTAGCGGCTGGTTTCTGGGATACAAACTAAAAATAAATTAAAAAAACAATCAAAATTTTACAATTTGAAGTTTACCTAAAAGAATTTCGTTAATATAGGAATATTGGTTGAAAATTAATGCATCGCCCCCACCTTGGGCAATCCAGGAATGTGTTGTAAACATTTTAAAAGCTTCTGTCAGCTGGTTCCCGGCATAGCATGTTAAAATGATGATCAAAAAAGAAAGTACAATAAAACACATACTAAAATTTTTTTTTTTCCAATCACTTTTTCCCGTGTTTCCAATTGATTAATCAATTAATTACATGTTTATGGTTTTGTTTAATTTTCTATTGGTTCTGGCTGTGATAATTTTACTGGCAAATGATTATTTTGAAATATTTTGCAACGATCCAAAAGAAATCCACGTGATTATTCAACCAAAACAATTTTTTTTTAATAAAACATAACCTAAATAATGCAAAAAGATTGTTTTATCGATAATTTTTCCTATTCAATTTTCTTGTTATGGCCAATAGATGGTGCAATAAAATTAAAATGGGGATAAAATATTTGGCATTTATTAAAAATGGCGAAAATGTCAGACGCCATGATGGCGACGGCCATCATTTATTTATTTATTGTTGTTTTTTTTTGTTGGTTTGTTTTGGTTTATTTTGTTGGAAGGTTAGTTTTTTGTTATTAAGTTTGTTGATTGGCATTAAAAGATAGCGGAGTGTTGATGGTGTTCTAATGATAATTATTTGATTCAATTATTAATTTGGGAATTTTCACTCCTATTACTAGTGAGTCCCGGTTATTTAACTGAGTGGGAAAACATAAAAATAAAGGTAAACATTTATAGAAGCGAAGATAATTTTGGAATGAAGAACAAATGCGATTGATCTGATTTATTGTTATATTTACAGTTTGGACTAGGGCCGCCGCACGTAAATGGAATTCAAAAGATGATGATGATACCAATTGTGATGGTTGTCGGCGAATATATTGCGGAGCATTGTGTTGTGATGATTGTAAATTGCGGGGAGATTATGCGTGTGATAAAATATAAATTTTATCTTCAATGGTTTCAAGTTCCAAGGTAATCCCATTTGATGATCATTTCCAGATTATTATCAATTAAATTAGAGGATATTAGACGTGTTTTACCACTACCCCGGTTATTCCAACTCAAATGGTTTCCATACAGTGACGGCCCAAAATTGCCTCTGCATGGAAATTTAAATTAGCGATCCTACGAAAACGGAATCACCTGGAGAAAAATTTTCTATTGCAAAAATACCATAATTATCACCGCTATCAACTTCCGGTTGAAAAAAAAATTTTTTGATTTTTTGTCAAAAAATTGGAAAAATCGGAAAATTTGGTTTTTTTCAAGATAGAGATCTGGCCGTTTGGTATGTGTTAGAGGTAGTAAAATGAGGAAACTTTTGTTCTACCACTTTGCTATAACACTTGGAATACGCCCAGGAGAGTAAAAAGAATTTTTTCGGAATTTCCCAGTAGAGTCAACTTTGGACCACCACTGTATGGAAACCAGTTGAGTTATAATAACCGGGGTAGTGGTAAAACACGTCTTATATCCTCTAGTTTAATCGCTGAAAATTTGGGAATGATCATGTACCGGGATCACCTTGGAACTAACCTTTGAAGTTCATCGAAAATTGATGTTTTTCGATGTTAAAGGAAAATCCACAATTTTCATCGGAAAATTATCCGGCCAATTTCATTTGAAAGATCAATCTTTTACCTTTCCAATGACGTTCTAAAATCTCAAATGAAGCAACTCCTTCATATAGTAATAATTCACGGAATGAAGGTCTACTTGGGATTTCCCAAATTTCAATCCAGCCTCCTGACCAAACCAATGGGAATATTTTCATGGGGTTACCATCAATCGAAAGGTATTTAAATTGCCCATCGACTTATGGTCATCGCGATGGATCGGCCAGAACAAAATAAAAAGTTATGGGCGATTGAAAATGCGAAAAACGCGATTTTCAAGGGCAGATGGTGGGGTTCCTGGACCACCCACCAAGGTCATATTTTTGGAATCAACATTCTCGGGGCGGGTCTACAACGTGGTAATAAAATAAAATCCCTAGGACGACATGAACAAAATTTTTACAAGAGTTAACTCTTGTATTTTTAGGCCAAAATTTAGCAAAAAAAAAGCAAAAATTAATCTTTTCCCTTTTTTCCTTTTTATTTCTCACGTATCCCAGGTCGTTAGAAAACCACCAACACTGCTGAATCAAATGATTTTCATATGAAAATCACTTGAAATACATCAAAATATAATCGGCGGTTTTTTCCCTCCGAATGGATGGCATCGCTACCAACTCGACCATCATAACATGTAATATATAAATGATTATTTTTCAATCACTTTATTAGAATACGAATTGTAAATTTATAGGATTTATTTTAAGGTTTTAAGGTGATAAAAAGAATAAATTCCAATTGATTTCATTTTATTTTCATGTATTTTTTTATTAAATTTTTCCTAAACTAATCAAAAAATGCGCCACATAGCGAAAATCCCTTGCATTTATCCATTTATTAAACATTTGAGATAAATAAATTGGTTTACAATTTGCTAAACGATAAAAAAGATAACATTTATAAGATTTATCAACAAAAAAAAAAAACCTCGAAAAATTTAAGAGGTTTTTTTATTTGAGATAAAAAAAACTTTAAAAAATTGGGGTGACTTTTATTTGAGATAAAAAAAAAGCGGTTCAAATGTTGCTAAAAGATAACATTTTTAAGTTTTATTATGGTTTGAACCGATGCTAAATACCTAATATTTTTAGGCATCCAATTTGGCTGAAAATTTACAGGCTGCCCCTTGGACGTTCCCGGAACGTTGTGTTAAAATATGGCGGGGTTCTGACGGCCGGTTCCCAAGATATAACGTAAAAAAAAATAATTTTTTTAATAATTTTTAAAAATTTTCTGGAATTTTGACACAAAAATTAATTTTCATGACTTCCGATTTGGCTGAAAATTTACAAGCGATCCCTTGGCGACCTCCTTAACGTGCTCTTAAAGTTTGAGCAAATTCTGGCTGCTGGTTTCTGGGATACAGCCGACAAAAAAATTCACAAAAATTTGCCGCATAATTTTGAAAAATTTTCTGGAATTTTGACCAAAAATAAATTTTTATGACTTCCGATTTGGTTGAAAATTTACAGGCGATCCCTTGGAGACCTCCTTAACGTGCTCTTAAAGTTTGAGCAAATTCTGGCTGCTGGTTTCTGGGATACAGCCGACAAAAAAATTCCAGAAAATTTGCCGCATAATTTTGAAAAATTTTCTGGAATTTTGACCAAAAATAAATTTTTATGACTTCCGATTTGGTTGAAAATTTACAGGCGATCCCTTGGCTACCTCCTTAACATGCTCTTAAAGTTTGAGCCAATTCTGGCGGCTGGTTTCTGGGATACAGCCAACAAAAAAATTGCACAACGATTTGCCGCATAATTTTGATAATTTTTCAGTGTTTTTGACATCAAAAATACATTTTTTATATTCAAAATCTTTAGAAAATTGGCAGGCGATCTTTTGGCCACTCCCTTAACGTGCTGTTAACGTTTGGGCAATGTCTAGCGGCTGGTTTCTGGGATACAAACTAAAAATAAATTAAAAAAACAATCAAAATTTTACAATTTGAAGTTTACCCAAAAGAATTTCGTTATTATAGGAATATTGGTTGAAAATTAATGCATCGCCCCCACCTTGGGCAATCCAGGAATGTGTTGTAAACATTTTAAAAGCTTCTGTCAGCTGGTTCCCGGCATAGCATGTTAAAATGATGATCAAAAAAGAAAGTACAATAAAACACATACTAAAATTTTTTTTTTTCCAATCA
The DNA here is from genome assembly GCA_958336335.1 of Dilophus febrilis. Classification (NCBI taxonomy): domain Eukaryota; kingdom Metazoa; phylum Arthropoda; class Insecta; order Diptera; family Bibionidae; genus Dilophus; species Dilophus febrilis. The sequence continues at coordinate 531,004 of OY284473.1, forward strand.
CTTTTTCCCGTGTTTCCAATTGATTAATCAATTAATTACATGTTTATGGTTTTGTTTAATTTTCTATTGGTTCCGGCTGTGATAATTTTACTGGCAAATGATTATTTTGAAATATTTTGCAACGATCCAAAAGAAATCCACGTCATTATTCAACCAAAACAATTTTTTTTTAATAAAACATAACCTAAATAATGCAAAAAGATTGTTTTATCGATAATTTTTCCTATTCAATTTTCTTGTTATGGCCAATAGATGGTGCAATAAAATTAAAATGGGGATAAAATATTTGGCATTTATTAAAAATGGCGAAAATGTCAGACGCCATGATGGCGACGGCCATCATTTATTTATTTATTGTTGTTTTTTTTTGTTGGTTTGTTTTGGTTTATTTTGTTGGAAGGTTAGTTTTTTTTTATTAAGTTTGTTGATTGGCATTAAAAGATAGCGGAGTGTTGATGGTGTTCTAATGATAATTATTTGATTCAATTATTAATTTGGGAATTTTCACTCCTATTACTAGTGAGTCCCGGTTATTTAACTGAGTGGGAAAACATAAAAATAAAGGTAAACATTTATAGAAGCGAAGATAATTTTGGAATGAAGAACAAATGCGATTGATCTGATTTATTGTTATATATACAGTTTGGACTAGGGCCGCAACACGGAAATGGATTAAAAAATGATGATGATGATACCAATTGTGATGGGTGTCGGAATATATTGCTGAGCATTGTGTTGTGATGATTGTAAATTGCGGGGAGATTATGCTTGTGATAAAATATGAATTTTTTTTGATGATATTCAATTCAAGTTCAAATTCCAAGGTAATCCCATTTGATGATCATTTCCAGACTATTATCAATTAAATTAGAGGATATTAGACGTGTTTTACCACTACCCCGGTTATTCCAACTCAAATGGTTTCCATACAGTGACGGCCCAAAATTGCCTCTGCATGGAAATTTAATTTAACGATCCTGCGAAAACGGGATCACCTAGAGAAAAGTTTTATATTGCAAAAATACCATAATTATCACAGCTATCAATTTCTGGTTGAAAAAAAAAATTTTGGATTTTTTGTCAAAAAATTGGAAAAATCGGAAAATTTGGTTTTTTTCAAGATAGAGATCTGGCCGTTTGGTATGTGTTAGAGGTAGTAAAATGAGGAAACTTTTGTTCTACCACTTTGCTATAACACTTGGAATACGCCCAGGAGAGTAAAAAGAATTTTTTCTGAATTTCCCAGTAGAGTCAACTTTGGACCACCACTGTATGGAAACCAGTTGAGTTATAATAACCGGGGTAGTGGCAAAACACGTCTTATATCCTCTAGTTTAATCGCTGAAAATTTGGGAATGATCATGTACCGGGATCACCTTGGAACTAACCTTTGAAGTTCATCGAAAATTGATGTTTTTCGATGTTAAAGGAAAATCCACAATTTTCATCGGAAAATTATCCGGCCAATTTCATTTGAAAGATCAATCTTTTACCTTTCCATTGCCGTTCTAAAATCCCAAATGAAGCAACTCCTTCATATAGTAATAATTCACGGAATGAAGGTCTACTTGGGATTTCCCAAATTTCAATCCAGCCTCCTGACCAAACCAATGGGAATATTTTCATGGGGTTACCATCAATCGAAAGGTATTTAAATTGCCCATCGACTTATGGTCATCGCGATGGATCGGCCAGAACAAAATAAAAAGTTATGGCCGATTGAAAATGCGAAAAACGCGATTTTCAAGGGCAGATGGTGGGGTTCCTGGACCACCCACCAAGGTCATATTTTTGGAATCAACATTCTCGGGGATGGTCTACAACGTGGTAATAAAATAAAATCCCTAGGACGACATGAACAAAATTTTTACAAGAGTTAACTCTTGTATTTTTAGGCCAAAATTTAGCAAAAAAAAAGCAAAAATTAATCTTTTCCCTTTTTCCTGAATGAATTCACACTCATAGGAAAAATTTCTGGGCGATGCGATCGGTGGGATTTGAACCGGGGTCCGTGTGGTGAATGATGTGCGTGCATACCAATATGCAATAATATCATACGATATTGATTTTGCTGTTTAGCGATCATATGATATTTTAGAGATTGTAGACGAATATTTTATTATATTTTCTGGATTTTTTTTTTATTAATTTTATTGTATTTTTGGGAGTAAAATATAACAAAAATATATTCTTTTCCCTCTTTTTTGAACCGAGGACCGTCTGGTGTAAGATGTGAATGCATACCAATATGCAATATGATCGTATGGTATAAATTTTGATATTTAGCGATCATATGATATTTGAAAAGCCAATTTTTCTGTCATATTTCATAAGAATTTTGTATCCCCCTTTCATGATAAGCTTTCATTTTGTATCAAATTGTTTTTTTTTTGGGAATTAAATTAAATAAAATACATTTTTTTTTGATTATTTTTAAATAATAACATTCTTTTTTATTTCAATTCTTTGGTTTTGTGTGTTTGGGAGATTTTTATGTTACAATTTTTGTTTTCTTAATTCTCTGATTTACATTAATTTTATTTGTTTTCTGTTTTAATTTTCGGATATATTTTTTAATTTGATTGCTCTGGTTATTCACTGGATCTGGATGCTACGTTGGGATATATGTGTTGTTGATTATATCCTATCGGGAATCGTATATGTGACTCGGCTATCTATTATAATGATGAGTATCTAATTTTGCTGTGCTACTGTTGTTGATGCTAATCCGACTATTGTTGATGATTTATGGTGGTGGTGGTGGTAATAATGAGGCTGTTGTAATTGTTGATTCTCAGATGTTTCTTCAGATGATGACACGGTGACAATCAATGATTGATCTGTCGTGTAATCGATGCAGTAAATAGCAAAAAACATTTCAATCAGTACAGCAAAAATTCCACCAATCAAAAAATTAATTCAAACATGTACAGCACAAATATCAATTCTTACCAATTAAAAATTTCAATTAGTACAGCAAATATTTCAATAATTTCACAGCGAAAATATTAAAATGTTCAGGCTGGACATTTCAATCAGTACAATAAAAAAATCCAAGTATCCAAGTACATGCACATTTCAAATTGCCGACAAGTATATAATATATATTCTTTGTCCATATAAAATAAAGTTTATTATAACTTGCTTGCTGTGTGCTATACCATAGTATAGGATGAATATAGTTATACCAGTAAAGATTTATGTAGTAAATTTTCACAGGTGTGTTGTATAACAACCTGATTTTCCTTCTCCTGTTTTTATGCATGTGTGTTTGGTATTTTTTGCACATATACATATATAACGATGTGAAAATTTATCGATTATTTGTGTGCGTTTTTTTTTTAACCCGGAAAATGATACTGATTTTCTTTCAGTAGGGGTTGATTTCAGAGCACCAAGCAAGCATCACCGCACATCTTTTATAAAATATATACAAGCATATCATATTAATTTTCTTTTTCGATTGTTGTATATACATATACAATAAATGTTATAAACGTTAGTGAAACTGAATGGAATGATACATGAAATAACTGAAATTAAAAAACATAAATATTCTATTATTATATAAGGATTTTAATTAAAATTAAAAAAGTATTTATAGTGCGGATTTTTATCTTACCATCATCCTACATCCATTAAACAGTGCCAGTGCGTATTTTTCGTCGTGTTATTTGTTGGATACTGCTGCCGCCGCCGCCGCTGTATTGATTAAAACAACAAAGTGAAATCGATAATTGACACACCCGTCGTTGTCGCATTTACATTTATTTATAGAAATTCCCAAAAAATTGTGGTTAAGCAAAAAAGAAAAGGAAAAATAAAAAAAAATGGTTAATCCAAAATTTGTTTTACCAAATAAATTAATAATTTGTTTAGTAATTTCATGTGTATTGGTTTTTGTTATATTACGTGTGGCCTCAATGATCTACCTGACGCCACTCAATTTTGATTCTGTACTCATCTATCCAAATTATTCGTCTGCCGTCAATGACAGCAATGATGATGATGTTGATGGATCTTCGTCGATAATCAAAACATCAACACCAGCCGTACCCAGTGCAATACTGGCATTACGTAAAGCTGTTAAATTAGCCCGATCTCAAGCGGCATGGGAAAAAAGAGTCGCTGAAATGTCCATTCAACAATCAGAATATCAACGAATATTAAATCAATCGCCGTCGACGTCGTCGTCATCAAATAGCGGTGACCACAGTCCGCATAACGACAGAAATCATTATGAAACCCCTGCAACTGGTACACATATTATTATTGATGTTAATCAAAAAAAGAAATACGATGGTAATTACATCCGAAATTATGCAGATGTTGATAGAAAAAATCGTGAGATGAATGATTTGGAAACGGCTGAAATGATGTTGAACGAATATTTCAAGTATATAAGTTATTGCATATAAAAAAATATTCACATATTTTAACTACTTGTGTAGTGAATTTAAAAAAAAATTTTGATTTGTCTTCTCGTTGATATAGTCCGGTTTTTAAATTTCACAAGCATATCACATATAAAAATGATAAACGAACATCGATGTTAAAATCAATTCATGATAAAATTGATAAATTCATGATAGATCGACAAGATGTCATTGTTATCCGTGGTAGTAATCCAGCAACAAAGAATCAACTAATAACAGCAACAACACAAAATCCAATAATTAGTACAACCACAACCACCGCCGCAATCAATAATATGGCCACCAAATCCAATCGTACCATCGTCGTTTACCAATAAGCCAATTAACATTTCTTGGTTTGTTTAAGTGGAATTCAAACGTAAATGGATGTCTGTGTAGTATATGAAAGAATAAAAAAATTAATATAATATTATTAAAAAATATATATAAATAAATATTATTATAATTTTTTTTTTATTTTTACTTACAAACAATTTAATTTGATTAATAAAATCTCATCCATCCCAATATATACAATAAATATATCAATATATATCATCCTCCTCCTTCTCCTCCACAATTATATTTTATAGAGTTCAAATTCAATTAGGTTGTTTTATTGAAATTTGTGTATATATACGCGTCGTAATATATATACGTAATAATAAATGAGATTATTTTTAGAGATTTATAAATTATTTTGTATTAAAAAAAAAGTTATGTATAAGAGATCATCGCCGTTCATTGTTGACTATATATAAAAAAAAAAATAAAATAAATAAACATATATTAAATTAATTTGATTGTTCTGACTTTTTTTTTTTGGTATCATCACAATAATTTTAATTTATTAAAGGACCTCCTCCTGGCCAACGTCGTCCGGTTTGTTTTTGGATGCTTAAAAGATTTTCGTTTTTATCTCATCTAATTTGTTAATTTGCTAAAGTATTTATTTATTTATTAATTAAACTAAAAACTTAATTTAAATTGTGCCAAGTAAATTTCCACACAACTGTATATATATATTGTATATAAAAAAAGTATAATTCATTCATTCTTCTTTCGTCATCAAATTAAAATATATATTATAATATTAAATCATCGCATTCACAAGATTAAAGAATTTTTATTTGTATTTGGTACTTGTGGTGTGTGTGCCTTCAAAGCAGCGGTATAAAGCAAAATCAAAAATATGTCTAGAAAAAAAGTATTATATTTACAGTTGATAATTATTATAATTACGATAATGTACATACAATAAAAAAACAATTAATTTATTTCTGTTTCTTCAAAACAAAACCAAACACAAAAAATAATCTATTTTTATTTTTTAGTAATAGTAACCGAACAGCAGAATCAGAATCAGATTCATTTCATTCTAAAATTCTTGAATTCAATGATGAATCACGTGAGTGTTTAATAGACAAATAATTAATATATATTTAATAAAAAAAAAATTCTTTTTGTTAAATGTAATTTTTTTTTTTTCATTTTGATATTTTTGGAAAAGCTACAAAAACAATTGAAATAAATGCAATTGATAATAATAAAAATGCAGCAAATAAATCCTCTTCCTCATCCTCCTCACAACAACAATATTCAATCAATTATTCAACAGTGCATACACTCAATTTTACCATCAATCCATCATTCAATTCATCATTCAATTTTAATTACCATTCAATAATTACCATTCAAATAATAAATTTACATAAAATTGAAAATTTTCAATATGCTATTTTACAATTACATTCATATCGTCATCAATTAATGGTATATGCCGTCGACCCTACAACTTTGTTTGATCATCAACGAAATAATAAAACTAAATTCTCATCATACGGGAACGTTCAAATTGGTCAAAATTTAGGTGTAATTTTCTATCGAAAAAATCAACCAAATATTATGGAAAAATTATTTGTTTATCCGGGTCGACGACAAACATTGAAAAAACCAAAAATTATTATTGTCAAATGTTTAATTGTTTTAATCGTATATCGGCGATCGTTAACAATTATGCGTCAACAACAACAACAACTTAATGGCTCGTTGAATAATATCAATCGATATCGATCCGTACCCGTACCGGGTGCCTGCAATATGGAATCATCAATGAAAGATTCACCAATTTTAGATATTTTCCATTCAACAGATTTAACTTATTTTTATATAAATACACCATTAGCAGCTGCTGCCGCCGCCGCTGCTGATGATCATGATTCTGAATATGAAAAGGACGATGATGATAAAATTAAAATGAAAAAATTACCATCAAATCGAATCGATTCGATACAACAATTGAATGCCGCAAAAGAGCAAATGATAATGTGTTTAAAACAACAAAATTTAACATATAAATATTTTTATTATTGGTTTAATAATAGAAATCATCAACATCAAATTACATCAGATGAATATTTTAAAATCATTCAATTGTTATTATTACCCAATGATATTATTAAAAATGCAAAAAAGGTAAGAGAACTATATTTGATTATAAAAAAAAAAACCCAACTATCTATACGTAAATATTATTCGCAGATTCAATTACAAAAAAGAATACATCCACCAGTAAATCGACAATTATATGGTAATATTCCTGGTGCATCGCGTATATTTTTAACAATTGTATCTAATCAATTTGATGTAGCCGCCGCTTATGTTCCAAAATTTGTTCAATCATGTATAAGCAATAATAATAATTACAATTATGATGCCGATTTAGACGACGACGACGATGATGATAATATTTTAGAATGTAAATTATTTGGTAAGTCTTTTTTTAAAATAATCATTTGCAGATGAGATATGAAATAATTAAAAAAATATACGGAGGATTAAAACTCATTATTTTGGTAAAAAAAAAATATATACATATTTTCCTATATGTGTGTTTAGAGTGTGACAATAAATATTTTATCGTTGGGCGAAAAATTATTGTATATTTCAAAAAATGTGAGAAACGCAATCGGTATTATACCACCCAATTTAAGAGTAGTTTATAATCTATATATATATATATATATAGAGAGAGGGTGATTTTTTTTATTTGATAAGGGAAGGTATAAAAAATATATTAACATGTGTATGACTGACACGTGTGGTGACAATCCAAAAAGAAAGGCGCCGCACACAAACTTGAATTGTTGTTTTGCATATATTTTGTAGTATAATATGTACGATGATGATGAAAAAAATTATACATTATAATTCCCATATTATATATTTATTTTTTAATATTATATACTGTCGCCGTTATATCCACGCACACCAAAACCCGGATCATCGCAAGAATATCTCAATCATTCATTAAAAAAAAAATTGGAAAAACTAATATATAAAGGATATTAAATCCTTTTTTTTTTTTTGCTAAAACGATTTATTTATTTGTTTTTTTTTTCTTTTCTTTCTTTTCATGCTTTATATTATACATATAGATTATAAAATTGCCGTAATATTTAGCAGTTTAATTTTAATTGTATATGGTATATTACGATGTGCATTTGGTATTTATATGGAAATGGAATTATTAATATTTGATATTTGGTGTATTTGGTGTATATTGATAAATGGTCAATTGATAATTGATAATTTAATAATGAAGAAGATGATGTATCATCCGCATATTGATAAATATGATGATGGTGATGATGATGACGATGAATCATTGAAATTTGATTCGGTTAAAGGAACCCAAAATAATCAATTATTAATATTAATTATTTCAATGGTCATTACAATTTCATTGACATTTATCATATGCAAATGGAATAAATTTTGCCAATTATTTTCACAATTAATGTTATTTCTTTATGTTGGAATTATTTTGATAACATTACAAATAAATACATTTCATTCATGGATTATTAACAATATTGATATTGAATTATCGCCGCATATCGAATCGACGACGACGACGACGACGATGACGATTCAACAACAAACCGGACAAATGATGGATATAATAATGAATAATGAAAATTTTCATTCACAACATAGTATTATTGAAATTATTGAATTAGAATTTATCATTTATTTATCAATTTATATTTGTTTTCAATTCATTATTTATATAATAGTAAAAAAAATATTCGAAAATCATCTATTTTTATCTACCTATTATTATTATTATTATAATATTTATATGAATAGTATTTATGGAACATGGATTATTATAAATGGGATAGCTTTGGCTGCTAATAATAATGGACAATATTTAAATTTTATTTTAATTAATGGTTTTCGTATGATAACAATTAAAAATTATGCATATGGAGAATTTACGGTTCCAATTGAAAATAATGGTAAAAAACATTCAAACAATCAAACATTCAAACATTGCCCCCCAAAATTCAAACATTCCATTTTAATAATTATTTTTCTCTCTAATCGCAATATAAACAAAATTATATAGATTTACTATTGCTATTAATTTTATGGCCATTTTTTATAATAATAACAATTGTCATACAATTAATAAATGTTAATAATTCAATGATCCACAATTCATCGTAAATTAATAATCAGTAACAATTGTTATGAAGATGAAGATACCCCATTATTGAGATATCACCGCAATAACACACAATAATATATTCATGTACTCATCAACAAACAAACAAATAAAGGCATTAAATAAAAAATATCAAAATGATAAGAACGAAAGAAAAAATGAAATATAAATATATTGTAAATAAAGTAAATTGATTTAAAAAATATATATATATATATATAATAAATAAATATATGTACATATATTTTGTGTGGTGTGGAAATTTACTTATATATAGCACTACTGATATGAAATTTTTTTTAATACTCATTGAGGGAAAATCACCCGTTTTTAAAACTCAATTTTCTCGGAAAATTTCCATGAAAACGAAAAAATTTATGGGGACATTTTTTATTTAAAATGGTCTAAATTTTACGAATATGCAAAAAAAAGTTGGGGTTTTCATACAAAAATTTGAAATTATGATGATTTTTCATAAATATACGTAATTTTCCGCATGAACTTTCAGGACACCCCTATCGAATCCTTCGTTATCCTTAAAGAGGACTTCAATACCTTTCCAACAAGCCCCTAAACTTGAATATTCATTAAGTGGTTTAGATTTTATGGAGATTTTTGTAGACCTCCTTTTTAGATATGACATTTTTTTAAGATTCATTGATGGAAAATCACTCGTTTTTAAAACTCAATTTTCTCGGAAAATTTCCATGAAAACAAAAAAATTTATGGGGACATTTTTTATTTAAAATGGTCCAAATTTTACGAATATGCAAAAAAAAGTTGGGGTTTTCATACAAAAATTTGAAATTATGATGATTTTTCATAAATATACGTAATTTTCCGCATGAACTTTCAGGACACCCCTATCGAATCCTTCGTTATCCTTAAAGAGGACTTCAATACCTTTCCAACAAGCCCCTAAACTTGAATATTCATTAAGTGGTTTAGATTTTATGGAGATTTTTGTAGACCTCCTTTTTAGATATGACATTTTTTTAAGATTCATTGATGGAAAATCACCCGTTTTTAAAACTCAATTTTCTCGGAAAATTTCCATGAAAACGAAAAAATTTATGGGGACATTTTTTATTTTAAATGGTCTAAATTTTACGAATATGCAAAAAAAAGTTGGGGTTTTCATACAAAAATTTGAAATTATGATGCTTTTTCATAAATATACGCAATTTTCCGCATGAACTTTTAGGACACCCCTATCGAATCCTTCGTTATCCTTAAAGAGGACTTCAATACCTTTCCAACAAGCCCCTAAACTTGAATATTCATTAAGTGGTTTAGATTTTATGGAGATTTTTGTAGACCTCCTTTTTAGATATGACATTTTTTTAAGATTCATTGATGGAAAATCACCTGTTTTTAAAACTCAATTTTCTCGGAAAATTTCCATAAAAACAAAAAAATTTATGGGGACATTTTTTATTTAAAATGGTCCAAATTTTACGAATATGCAAAAAAAAGTTGGGGTTTTCATACAAAAATTTGAAATTATGATGATTTTTCATAAATATACGTAATTTTCCGCATGAACTTTCAGGACACCCCTATCGAATCCTTCGTTATCCTTAAAGAGGACTTCAATACCTTTCCAACAAGCCCCTAAACTTGAATATTCATTAAGTGGTTTAGATTTTATGGAGATTTTTGTAGACCTCCTTTTTAGATATGACATTTTTTTAAGATTCATTGATGGAAAATCACTCGTTTTTAAAACTCAATTTTCTCGGAAAATTTCCATGAAAACAAAAAAATTTATGGGGACATTTTTTATTTAAAATGGTCCAAATTTTACGAATATGCAAAAAAAAGTTGGGGTTTTCATACAAAAATTTGAAATTATGATGATTTTTCATAAATATACGTAATTTTCCGCATGAACTTTCAGGACACCCCTATCGAATCCTTCGTTATCCTTAAAGAGGACTTCAATACCTTTCCAACAAGCCCCTAAACTTGAATATTCATTAAGTGGTTTAGATTTTATGGAGATTTTTGTAGACCTCCTTTTTAGATATGACATTTTTTAAGATTCGTTGATGGAAAATCACCCGTTTTTAAAACTCAATTTTCTCGGAAAATTTCCATGAAAACAAAAAAATTTATGGGGACATTTTTTATTTAAAATGGTCCAAATTTTACGAATATGCAAAAAAAAGTTGGGGTTTTCATACAAAAATTTGAAATTATGATGATTTTTCATAAATATACGTAATTTTCCGCATGAACTTTCAGGACACCACTATCGAATCCTTCGTTATCCTTAAAGAGGACTTCAATACCTTTCCAACAAGCCCCTAAACTTGAATATTCATTAAGTGGTTTAGATTTTATGGAGATTTTTGTAGACCTCCTTTTTAGATATGACATTTTTTTAAGATTCATTGATGGAAAATCACCCGTTTTTAAAACTCAATTTTCTCGGAAAATTTCCATGAAAACAAAAAAATTTATGGGGACATTTTTTATTTAAAATGGTCCAAATTTTACGAATATGCAAAAAAAAGTTGGGGTTTTCATACAAAAATTTGAAATTATGATGATTTTTCATAAATATACGTAATTTTCCGCATGAACTTTCAGGACACCCCTATCGAATCCTTCGTTATCCTTAAAGAGGACTTCAATACCTTTCCAACAAGCCCCTAAACTTGAATATTCATTAAGTGGTTTAGATTTTATGGAGATTTTTGTAGACCCCCTTTTTAGATATGACATTTTTTTAAGATTCATTGATGGAAAATCACCCTTTTTTAAAACTCAATTTTCTCGGAAAATTTCCATAAAAACAAAAAAATTTATGGGGACATTTTTTATTTAAAATGGTCCAAATTTTACGAATATGCAAAAAAAAGTTGGGGTTTTCATACAAAAATTTGAAATTATGATGATTTTTCATAAATATACGTAATTTTCCGCATGAACTTTTAGGACACCCCTATCGAATCCTTCGTTATCCTTAAAGAGGACTTCAATACCTTTCCAACAAGCCCCTAAACTTGAATATTCATTAAGTGGTTTAGATTTTATGGAGATTTTTGTAGACCTCCTTTTTAGATATGACATTTTTTTAAGATTCATTGATGGAAAATCACCCGTTTTTAAAACTCAATTTTCTCGGAAAATTTCCATGAAAACAAAAAAATTCATGGGGACATTTTTTATTTAAAATGGTCCAAATTTTACGAATATGCAAAAAAAAGTTGGGGTTTTCATACAAAAATTTGAAATTATGATGATTTTTCATAAATATACGTAATTTTCCGCATGAACTTTCAGGACACCCCTATCGAATCCTTCGTTATCCTTAAAGAGGACTTCAATACCTTTCCAACAAGCCGCTAAACTTGAATATTCATTAAGTGGTTTAGATTTTATGGAGATTTTTGTAGACCTCCTTTTTAGATATGACATTTTTTTAAGATTCATTGATGGAAAATCACCCGTTTTTAAAACTCAATTTTCTCGGAAAATTTCCATGAAAACAAAAAAATTTATGGGGACATTTTTTATTTAAAATGGTCCAAATTTTACGAATGTGCAAAAAAAAGTTGGGGTTTTCATACAAAAATTTGAAAGTATGATGATTTTTCATAAATATACGTAATTTTCCGCATGAACTTTCAGGACACCCCTATCGAATCCTTCGTTATCCTTAAAGAGGACTTCAATACCTTTCCAACAAGCCCCTAAACTTGAATATTCATTAAGTGGTTTAGATTTTATGGAGATTTTTGTAGACCTCCTTTTTAGATATGACATTTTTTTAAGATTCATTGATGGAAAATCACCCGTTTTTAAAACTGAATTTTCTCGGAAAATTTCCATGAAAACGAAAAAATTTATGGGGACATTTTTTATTTTAAATGGTCTAAATTTTACGAATATGCAAAAAAAAGTTGGGGTTTTCATACAAAAATTTGAAATTATGATGCTTTTTCATAAATATACGCAATTTTCCGCATGAACTTTTAGGACACCCCTATCGAATCCTTCGTTATCCTTAAAGAGGACTTCAATACCTTTCCAACAAGCCCCTAAACTTGAATATTCATTAAGTGGTTTAGATTTTATGGAGATTTTTGTAGACCTCCTTTTTAGATATGACATTTTTTTAAGATTCATTGATGGAAAATCACCTGTTTTTAAAACTCAATTTTCTCGGAAAATTTCCATGAAAACGAAAAAATTTATGGGGACATTTTTTATTTAAAATGGTCCAAATTTTACGAATATGCAAAAAAAAGTTGGGGTTTTCATACAAAAATTTGAAATTATGATGATTTTTCATAAATATACGTAATTTTCCGCATGAACTTTCAGGACACCCCTATCGAATCCTTCGTTATCCTTAAAGAGGACTTCAATACCTTTCCAACAAGCCCCTAAACTTGAATATTCATTAAGTGGTTTAGATTTTATGGAGATTTTTGTAGACCTCCTTTTTAGATATGACATTTTTTTAAGATTCATTGATGGAAAATCACCTGTTTTTAAAACTCAATTTTCTCGGAAAATTTCCATGAAAACAAAAAAATTCATGGGGACATTTTTTATTTAAAATGGTCCAAATTTTACGAATATGCAAAAAAAAGTTGGGGTTTTCATACAAAAATTTGAAATTATGATGATTTTTCATAAATATACGTAATTTTCCGCATGAACTTTCAGGACACCCCTATCGAATCCTTCGTTATCCTTAAAGAGGACTTCAATACCTTTCCAACAAGCCCCTAAACTTGAATATTCATTAAGTGGTTTAGATTTTATGGAGATTTTTGTAGACCTCCTTTTTAGATATGACATTTTTTTAAGATTCATTGATGGAAAATCACCCGTTTTTAAAACTCAATTTTCTCGGAAAATTTCCATGAAAACAAAAAAATTTATGGGGACATTTTTTATTTAAAATGGTCCAAATTTTACGAATGTGCAAAAAAAAGTTGGGGTTTTCATACAAAAATTTGAAAGTATGATGATTTTTCATAAATATACGTAATTTTCCGCATGAACTTTCAGGACACCCCTATCGAATCCTTCGTTATCCTTAAAGAGGACTTCAATACCTTTCCAACAAGCCCCTAAACTTGAATATTCATTAAGTGGTTTAGATTTTATGGAGATTTTTGTAGACCTCCTTTTTAGATATGACATTTTTTTAAGATTCATTGATGGAAAATCACCCGTTTTTAAAACTGAATTTTCTCGGAAAATTTCCATGAAAACGAAAAAATTTATGGGGACATTTTTTATTTTAAATGGTCTAAATTTTACGAATATGCAAAAAAAAGTTGGGGTTTTCATACAAAAATTTGAAATTATGATGCTTTTTCATAAATATACGCAATTTTCCGCATGAACTTTTAGGACACCCCTATCGAATCCTTCGTTATCCTTAAAGAGGACTTCAATACCTTTCCAACAAGCCCCTAAACTTGAATATTCATTAAGTGGTTTAGATTTTATGGAGATTTTTGTAGACCTCCTTTTTAGATATGACATTTTTTTAAGATTCATTGATGGAAAATCACCTGTTTTTAAAACTCAATTTTCTCGGAAAATTTCCATGAAAACGAAAAAATTTATGGGGACATTTTTTATTTAAAATGGTCCAAATTTTACGAATATGCAAAAAAAAGTTGGGGTTTTCATACAAAAATTTGAAATTATGATGATTTTTCATAAATATACGTAATTTTCCGCATGAACTTTCAGAACACCCCTATCGAATCCTTCGTTATCCTTAAAGAGGACTTCAATACCTTTCCAACAAGCCCCTAAACTTGAATATTCATTAAGTGGTTTAGATTTTATGGAGATTTTTGTAGACCTCCTTTTTAGATATGACATTTTTTTAAGATTCATTGATGGAAAATCACCCGTTTTTAAAACTCAATTTTCTCGGAAAATTTCCATGAAAACAAAAAAATTTATGGGGACATTTTTTATTTAAAATGGTCCAAATTTTACGAATATGCAAAAAAAAGTTGGGGTTTTCATACAAAAATTTGAAATTATGATGATTTTTCATAAATATACGTAATTTTCCGCATGAACTTTCAGGACACCCCTATCGAATCCTTCGTTATCCTTAAAGAGGACTTCAATACCTTTCCAACAAGCCCCTAAACTTGAATATTCATTAAGTGGTTTAGATTTTATGGAGATTTTTGTAGACCTCCTTTTTAGATATGACATTTTTTTAAGATTCATTGATGGAAAATCACCCGTTTTTAAAACTCAATTTTCTCGGAAAATTTCCATGAAAACAAAAAAATTTATGGGGACATTTTTTATTTAAAATGGTCCAAATTTTACGAATATGCAAAAAAAAGTTGGGGTTTTCATACAAAAATTTGAAATTATGATGATTTTTCATAAATATACGTAATTTTCCGCATGAACTTTCAGGACACCCCTATCGAATCCTTCGTTATCCTTAAAGAGGACTTCAATACCTTTCCAACAAGCCCCTAAACTTGAATATTCATTAAGTGGTTTAGATTTTATGGAGATTTTTGTAGACCTCCTTTTTAGATATGACATTTTTTTAAGATTCATTGATGGAAAATCACCTGTTTTTAAAACTCAATTTTCTCGGAAAATTTCCATGAAAACAAAAAAATTCATGGGGACATTTTTTATTTAAAATGGTCCAAATTTTACGAATATGCAAAAAAAAGTTGGGGTTTTCATACAAAAATTTGAAATTATGATGATTTTTCATAAATATACGCAATTTTCCGCATGAACTTTTAGGACACCCCTATCGAATCCTTCGTTATCCTTAAAGAGGACTTCAATACCTTTCCAACAAGCCCCTAAACTTGAATATTCATTAAGTGGTTTAGATTTTATGGAGATTTTTGTAGACCTCCTTTTTAGATATGACATTTTTTTAAGATTCATTGATGGAAAATCACCCGTTTTTAAAACTCAATTTTCTCGGAAAATTTCCATGAAAACAAAAAAATTTATGGGGACATTTTTTATTTAAAATGGTCCAAATTTTACGAATATGCAAAAAAAAGTTG
Source organism: Dilophus febrilis (assembly GCA_958336335.1). NCBI lineage: Eukaryota > Metazoa > Arthropoda > Insecta > Diptera > Bibionidae > Dilophus > Dilophus febrilis. The sequence goes on from OY284473.1 coordinate 546,978, forward strand.
GGGTTTTCATACAAAAATTTGAAATTATGATGATTTTTCATAAATATACGTAATTTTCCGCATGAACTTTTAGGACACCCCTATCGAATCCTTCGTTATCCTTAAAGAGGACTTCAATACCTTTCCAACAAGCCCCTAAACTTGAATATTCATTAAGTGGTTTAGATTTTATGGAGATTTTTGTAGACCTCCTTTTTAGATATGACATTTTTTTAAGATTCATTGATGGAAAATCACTCGTTTTTAAAACTCAATTTTCTCGGAAAATTTCCATGAAAACAAAAAAATTTATGGGGACATTTTTTATTTAAAATGGTCTAAATTTTACGAATATGCAAAAAAAAGTTGGGGTTTTCATACAAAAATTTGAAATTATGATGCTTTTTCATAAATATACGTAATTTTCCGCATGAACTTTCAGGACACCCCTATCGAATCCTTCATTATCCTTAAAGAGGACTTCAATACCTTTCCAACAAGCCCCTAAACTTGAATATTCATTAAGTGGTTTAGATTTTATGGAGATTTTTGTAGACCTCCTTTTTAGATATGACATTTTTTTAAGATTCATTGATGGAAAATCACCCGTTTTTAAAACTCAATTTTCTCGGAAAATTTCCATGAAAACAAAAAAATTTATGGGGACATTTTTTATTTAAAATGGTCCAAATTTTACGAATATGCAAAAAAAAGTTGGGTTTTTCATACAAAAATTTGAAATTATGATGATTTTTCATAAATATACGTAATTTTCCGCATGAACTTTCAGGACACCCCTATCGAATCCTTCGTTATCCTTAAAGAGGACTTCAATACCTTTCCAACAAGCCCCTAAACTTGAATATTCATTAAGTGGTTTAGATTTTATGGAGATTTTTGTAGACCTCCTTTTTAGATATGACATTTTTTTAAGATTCATTGATGGAAAATCACTCGTTTTTAAAACTCAATTTTCTCGGAAAATTTCCATGAAAACAAAAAAATTTATGGGGACATTTTTTATTTAAAATGGTCCAAATTTTACGAATATGCAAAAAAAAGTTGGGGTTTTCATACAAAAATTTGAAATTATGATGATTTTTCATAAATATACGTAATTTTCCGCATGAACTTTCAGGACACCCCTATCGAATCCTTCGTTATCCTTAAAGAGGACTTCAATACCTTTCCAACAAGCCCCTAAACTTGAATATTCATTAAGTGGTTTAGATTTTATGGAGATTTTTGTAGACCTCCTTTTTAGATATGACATTTTTTAAGATTCGTTGATGGAAAATCACCCGTTTTTAAAACTCAATTTTCTCGGAAAATTTCCATGAAAACAAAAAAATTTATGGGGACATTTTTTATTTAAAATGGTCCAAATTTTACGAATATGCAAAAAAAAGTTGGGGTTTTCATACAAAAATTTGAAATTATGATGATTTTTCATAAATATACGTAATTTTCCGCATGAACTTTCAGGACACCACTATCGAATCCTTCGTTATCCTTAAAGAGGACTTCAATACCTTTCCAACAAGCCCCTAAACTTGAATATTCATTAAGTGGTTTAGATTTTATGGAGATTTTTGTAGACCTCCTTTTTAGATATGACATTTTTTTAAGATTCATTGATGGAAAATCACCCGTTTTTAAAACTCAATTTTCTCGGAAAATTTCCATGAAAACAAAAAAATTTATGGGGACATTTTTTATTTAAAATGGTCCAAATTTTACGAATATGCAAAAAAAAGTTGGGGTTTTCATACAAAAATTTGAAATTATGATGATTTTTCATAAATATACGTAATTTTCCGCATGAACTTTCAGGACACCCCTATCGAATCCTTCGTTATCCTTAAAGAGGACTTCAATACCTTTCCAACAAGCCCCTAAACTTGAATATTCATTAAGTGGTTTAGATTTTATGGAGATTTTTGTAGACCCCCTTTTTAGATATGACATTTTTTTAAGATTCATTGATGGAAAATCACCCGTTTTTAAAACTCAATTTTCTCGGAAAATTTCCATGAAAACAAAAAAATTTATGGGGACATTTTTTATTTAAAATGGTCCAAATTTTACGAATATGCAAAAAAAAGTTGGGGTTTTCATACAAAAATTTGAAATTATGATGATTTTTCATAAATATACGTAATTTTCCGCATGAACTTTCAGGACACCCCTATCGAATCCTTCGTTATCCTTAAAGAGGACTTCAATACCTTTCCAACAAGCCCCTAAACTTGAATATTCATTAAGTGGTTTAGATTTTATGGAGATTTTTGTAGACCTCCTTTTTAGATATGACATTTTTTAAGATTCGTTGATGGAAAATCACCCGTTTTTAAAACTCAATTTTCTCGGAAAATTTCCATGAAAACAAAAAAATTTATGGGGACATTTTTTATTTAAAATGGTCCAAATTTTACGAATATGCAAAAAAAAAGTTGGGGTTTTCATACAAAAATTTGAAATTATGATGATTTTTCATAAATATACGCAATTTTCCGCATGAACTTTCAGGACACCCTTATCGAATCCTTCGTTATCCTTAAAGAGGACTTCAATACCTTTCCAACAAGCCCCTAAACTTGAATATTCATTAAGTGGTTTAGATTTTATGGAGATTTTTGTAGACCTCCTTTTTAGATATGACATTTTTTTAAGATTCATTGATGGAAAATCACCCGTTTTTAAAACTCAATTTTCTCGGAAAATTTCCATGAAAACGATAAAATTTATAAAATTACATATAGAATAAAATGTTCGGCGCAGGAGGGATTCGCTAAATGGAGACTCGTTATATAGATTCTATATCTATATACACAAAATACAGAGCCACGATTGCATATGCATACTTATATATATATATATAAACGTGAATATCCCGCACTTAAAATAAATTCACAATCTATATATATATATATATACCGTAACTCACTCACTATATAAAAATCCGGTATAATATATAGTTTTAAGTAAGGATAAAGTTTTAATCCTTATTTTTAAAATCCGTCACTTTATTCGTTTATCAGTTATTTACGAAAGTTTTTCTTAAAATAATTTTTGGTTACACTTTTTTTTTTTTTTAAAGGATTAAGAAAGATTATTGATTGACAACAACACAAAAAAAAAATAAATAACAATTGTATAAGCGGACCTCTCACCTTATAATAAATAAATAGACAAAACAAACACTAAAAATTAATTAAGGAAACATTAAGAGACAATCACAAACTTTAAAAAAAAACATATATATGAACACCACTACGGGGGGGGTTGGATTTGGTGGGTTATAGTTAATATATTCTAATATTCTAAACCGAAACACCCCCATCGATTAAAGATTACGATATAAAATACTGCTATATATAATATAAACAAAATATTCTTAATTTCGCGTGACCTCACTTACAATTTTGTCATATCAATTAATATATTAATATTATATATTATATTTACAAATATTCTAAAAATTGAAAAAAAATATATAGTTTTTCAAAAATAATTGTACATATTATATCAAAAAATAAATATATTATTAATTTTTTTTTTATGTGTGTTTGTGTTTGTGTGTGTGTTTATTATTAAATTAAATTAAATTAAATTATTCAATTATAATTTTCCCATTTTTTTTTTATTATTGTTATTATATAATTCTTTTTTGGTTTTTTTGTTTTATTATTAATTAAAATTGTTCGTATTTGCGGATTTTATAAAACAACAAAAATGTTCGCGCGTTTGCTTATATTTATTAAAAAAAAAAAAAAAGGTGGTAATGTTGTTGTTTGGGTGTGGGTGGTTTGGTTTGGTGGTTAATTAATTAATTAATGTGTGTCTTCTATAAATATGTTATATATATATATATATATATATATATATATATATATATATATATAATTTACAATATTATTAAAAAAAAAATTATAAAGATAGTATATTTTTTTGTTTTGTAAGACATATTTAAAAATATCTATTTTGTTTTTCTCTCTTGTTTTTTATTTGTATTATTATTATTTTATATATTTTTTTGTTTTTTTTTTTTTAAATAAATAATTAACTATATACAATAATAATATTATTAATTGTATATTTTCAGCTTTTAAATTAAAAAATGTGTTTATTTATGCTTAATTGACTGATGCTGCTGCCGCTGCTGCTGTAGGTGTAGATGTAGTAATATTTTTTGTTGTGTAATGTGTTTCGTTTATTTTTTTTGTGTATTGTGTGGTGTTTTTTTTTTTTTTTGTGTGTTAGATTTAAATAGAAATATTATATTTTTGAACATTTTTACAATTTTTCACCCTGCATTGTCTTACAAAATATTAAAAAAAACCAAAAAAAAGACGAAGAAAAACAAAAATCATTTAAAGGGATCATAAACCATTAAATTAATTTTCCCCATAGAACTAAAAAAATATTAGAGGAGCACGTCAACAACAACAACAACAACAACAAAAAACAAAAATTTAAAAGTGTCTATAAAAATAAAAATAAAAATAAATACACAAATATTAAACAAACAAACACAGAAGAGACAAATACAAATAAAAATTAATAAGAAAAAACAATAAGCTGAATAAAAATGATAAATATATATAGCAGTAATTTTGTTGTAAAAATTAAAAACACAATTATATTATTTATATATATTTATATGGAATTCACACATAATTAAAAAACAAACACCCCGTCCCCGTCATATATATATATATATATATATATATGTATATATATATATATATATATATATATATATAAATATAGTCCTTCTAATTGTCCTTGTCGTCGTCGTCGTCATCGTCATCGTCCTGGTCGTGTCATAACCCACAAAATGTATTGATTGATTAATTAATTAATTGATTCATTTTTTTATATATATAAATATTTACAATTAAAAAATATCTTAAATATAATTTGTATAATTAATTATTAATAATAAAAAAAAAAACTTGAATTTTATTTTATCTTTTTTCTTTTTTCTTTTTCTCTATATTATATAAATATATTTTTATTATTATTATTTATTTATTTATTTATACCATATATTGCTTTTTAATTTCAATTTATCCTTTTTGATTTTTAGGTTTGGGTTTTTTTTTGTTTTTTTTTTAAAGTTAAATTTTATCGCAGTATTTTTTATTATAGTTATTATTTTAAGTTTCTGTGAACGTTGTGTGTGTTTGGTAGAGTGTGAGTTCTTCTGGTTTCAATGTCTTTTTTTATTTTAATGATATATATATAGAAATCACTCCTCATTATTCGGAGGAAAAAAATCTTAAACGAGTTAAATTGATATTTATATATATAACGTAGGATAAATCTTACATATATATATATATTTTGTGGGATAGTTTCAATTTCGTGAAGGTTCGTAGTATAAATATGGGAGTGAAGTGGCTGGAGGAGATTACATGTAATTCCCGTTCCCGCCGGTACGATTCATAAAATCTTTTAAATGATATATATATATACAAATAACTAACTAATATATACCATTAAAATTAAAAGCAAAAAAACCCACAGATAACTTTCACAAAACCGCGAGTTACAGAATTAATTAATATAGTATTATTTTAATTATTATTATTATTATACAGGATTTGGGTGTGTATTGTCTTATATTTATTATTTATTATAAAATAATTTGTGTTATATAATTCGTGATTTGAACAATTTCTGTTGTATATACAATTATATATACGTTATTATAGTATGGTGTTGTGTATGCGTTTTTTTTTTGATTTTTGCTAATGTGAATGAATGAGTGTTGATTCAAAACTAATCAATTAAATTACTTCCGTCCGTCCGTCTGTGTGATTCGGCAATTGATTTACTACTGTTGTTGCTGTTGCTGCTACTGCTGCCCAACTTCGTATCAGCTCTATATATATGAATTATGTGTGAGTTACCCTCCTCCGACAAATCAGATTGTATTTTTTTTAATCATCGCGCAATACGTTATATAAATAATATAATAATTAAGAAATTGGCGAAAAACAGAATGGAATAGCACAACATTGGAACTGGATTTGGCGGATCACTGTAAACGTTGCCAATAGCTTGAACCAAGATCAGCACTTTGTGATGGTATTTGAACGGGTACCGAAACACCTGCCGATATAACACCTATATACACAAAACAACAGATATATATAGGTTCTATATGTATATGTTAATTTTTTTTTATCATCATCACCGCTATACTATATATCGAATTGAAGGATAATAATTAAGTCGCGGCGGGGAAAGCTTAAAAATTTAAAAGGAATATTATCATTGCAATAATAAGGATATAGCAGCGGGGTTGGCTGTTAAAGGGAGGATATACGAATAATTTGCTGATGATCATTATGATAATGTTGATTATTATTATTATACTACTACTACTACTACTACTACTGTTACTATATATAACTATATGATTTGGTTCCCAAATGCGTGTACATACCGGTACTGCCGCCAGTCACCGGCGATCCACCAGTTGTTCCTGATAATGATGGTGACGGTGATGATGAAGATGATGTCGTTGATGATGTTAAACCATATGTTGAATGTTGCAATGGGGCAATAGCGGCGGCGGCGGCTGCGGCCGCTGTAGACGCCGATTGTTGATGGGCAATCGATGGATTACATGAAGCAGCCGTTGATTGTCGTGAATGTTGTGAAACAGCATATTGAGCGCTTAACGACAACGGATCATGATGATGATGATGATGATGATGATGAAACATTGAATATGGATACGTATCACGTTGCTGTAAACATGATGCCATTGGCGGTGCCATTGAACCCAATGATCCATAACTGTCGGCCATCGTTGCAATTGGTTGTTGTATCGATGACGGTGAATACATTGAATTAAAACCAACGGAATTCAGGGGTAAACGTGGTGCGGCCACAATCGATGGCGATGAATTATTATTGTTGTTGGTAGCCACACCACCACCACCACCACCACCACCACCGCTTAATATACTACCATTATGATTGCTATTTGTATTATTGCCATTATTATTATTGATACCATTCGTTCCACTTGAACCATTATTCGTATGCTGCTGGTGCTGGTGATGCAGCTGATGTTGATTATGTTGCTGCTGCTGCTGCTGATGATGCAGATGATGATGATGATTATGATGATGGTTATTATGATTATGATTGTGATTATGATTATGGTGATTGGAATGACCGTTACCGTTATCGCCGCCGACAACGATACCATTACCCAAATTTGAACTATTATGGTTAGTTGTTAATCCACTGCTATTATCATTATTATTATTATTACTATTAATACCATTTGAATTACTTGCAGTTATCACATTATTAATACTATTATTATTACTATTATTATTACTATTATTATTATTATTATTATTATTACTGCCGGCACCTGTTATTGTTGTTGATCCACCATTATTTGATGTTGTATTATTATTATTATTACCATTTGATCCTACAATTAGATGATCAACAGAACGTCTCTGTTGTGTACGTAATTTTTCTTCTCTGCGCCATTTGGCTCGACGATTTGAAAACCATACCTTGGATTTATTTATTATATATTGTTTTATTTTTTATTTTATTTTTTATTTAATATTAAGTAAAGATTTAAAATAATATTTGTTTGGGGGGGATAAATTAATTAATTAAAATATACCCAAATCTATATTAAAACTATTTTTCTTATTATTATAATGTAAAATGTTTTGTAATTTCTATATATATTAATATTAATTTGTGTATATTGTATATTATCATATCGTTATCTCTCGGTTATCTTGAATCTGTTTGTTTGTATATCCTCTTTATATACCAAACCAACAATTAATGTTATATATATTTTATTGTCAATTGTCAAAAACAACAAAACAAAATAATAAAAATTAAAAAAATATCCAACATACACAAATAGCCAAATATAAAATAAACATATACAATATACATATAATATACCCACCCACCAAAAGTCAAATTTTTTAATATGATAACCAAATATATGAAATCTATAACGCATAGTGAGAGAGATCAGATCGTACAATTTTGTAAAATAAAATATACAATTATTGTTATAAATATACGAATATTATTATTATTATTATTATTTATATTAATATATTATCATTTCAATTGACGACAACAATTGATATATTATTAGGAAGATTAATCAAATTTAAAAAAAAATTAAATATATTTATCTCTATATATTCATTCATTCATTCAGATAAATAATAATATATACAATAGATAGCGATGTATATAATAAATAAAGGAAAACATAGCGCAAAGCATTTATTTATCCTATAAATAGTTTATTATATTTTTTTTTGACAAATGTTTTATATGTTGGCTTTACATTTGTTTGTTTGTTTTGAATCCGTTTTTACAATATATAGACAAAACAAAACACGTGTTTTATTTATAAACATTATTTTTAGAAGTTATTTATTTATATATATATATATGGAATTTCGAGGGTTGATTATAAATAAATACTATAATATCACATTTATATTTATGAATGTATATACGGACATAATTTTATTTCATCACCGCAGAGAAAAAAATTCTATTCTATTATTCTATTACGGACAAATTAAAGTATATATATAGTTCAGTAGAGATTCTGAAATTGAAACTGAAACTGGAAAATGTTTGAAGAAAATAAGATTCTAAAAGAATTTTCTATTACTAACATTTCTATATATTGAAGGGAAAATATATGTTCATTCAATAAACGCGATTAAATATGATCAAATGATGATGATTTGCAGGAAAATGTTTCCTATTTTTTTTCTCCAATACATTATAATTATATTAATTGTATATTTTTTTTTTTTCAATTTAATTTATATCCTACCCAATATATATATATATATATATATATATATATATATTAAACAATATACCCGACCGACCGACCGATGATGTTTGTGTATATTATGATTATTTTGTTACATGTTTTATGTAATTATTATTATTTTTTTTTATTATATAGAAATAAAATATATATAGGATATAAAAGAACATATATATAGAACATACAAAAATAAACTATTTAAAAAGAATATATATATATATAAACATATAAATAAAACCTATATATATATACGAAAAATAGAATTGTTTATTCCAATTGCAGTTTTATAAGAGAGATATATATGCAATAAATTACATAACAATCAATTAGGTTTTTATATATATACCATATACATACTATATATCAAAGACAGCATAATGATTTTCAATTTTTTTTTTTTTTGTTTATGTCAAGTGGCCACCCTGACTTTCTATATATATAGGATAGGATAGGATATATATATAGAAAGTCAGTCACATATATATTATAAATATTACTATACATTTGATGTATATTTAGTATAGAACAGGAGAAATAACATAAAGCAGATATCTATACAGATATCATTATAATGGTAATAAATGTTTTTGCCAAATATTTCTACCAAAATAAATGTGTATTTATAAAGTAATATAATATTATTATAATCAATGAATTGATACAATAGTCGCAATCGCATACAAAATATGACCAAATTGAATTGAATAACTCTCCTTCATTTCCCACATATATATATATACAACAAAATTCACATAATAATAATATATTTTAATATATATATAACAAACAATACGCGCATTTTGTTGCCAATAACATATTGTTTCAGTTCTAGAAGAAACAAGAAATGATTTGTATAAATAAAATTATACAATAGAAAAATATGTCCCTATATAAAGGATTTTTCCATTCCATTCCATTCCTTTATATATATATATATACATTTTTATCAACAATAGTCAACTTCACTCGATTTTTGTCTTGGTCTTTATTTACAAAAAATTAATATATTATGTGGGGGGCATATATTGGAATTATTTCGATTGAAATTTATTTATTTTATTTATGTTTTGGTCTTTTATTTATCTATATATATATATATATATATATATTTTGTTTTGGATTTTTGCATTTGATGTTTTAATAATAATAATAATTAATAATAAATTATTTTTTCCATTTTAATTTGATAAATGATTTACGATATATATAGATATAACATATAATATATTATGTTTCAATTTTAGTAATTGCAGTTTTTGTGTTTTGATTTTGTTTGTTTTTTTCCCAAAAAAATATTCTTCAGCAGAGTTTAAAGGGTTTTTATATTATTCAATCTAACAAAATCCATAAACAAAAAAAAACCAAAAACAAAATCTCAATATTGATTGTTCAAAACATTGCGAGCGATCGGTAATATATGAATGCGGATATGCGGTATCACGATATATGAATTATATTATTTTATAGGGTATATTTCAAACATAATATACATAAATTTATTTATAGTATATAGTGTATAGGAAATAAAAAAAAAGAAAAAATCACCCAAGTGCAACGTCAAACAAACAAACAAATAAACGTGCGATTAAGGGATGGGGGGGAGGTCGGTCGGTCATGGTTAATAAAATACCTAACCGTTTGTAACACCGCACAGAATATATGTATATATATATAATAATGTATATTATATTTGGTACATGACAAAACTGCGTTCAATAAAAGGAATGATGATGATTTCAGTGTTAGATGACTGATCGCATATCATATATAATATAACAATAATAATAATAATAAATACAAGAGTTTATTTGTCTTGGTCAATTGTATATAAATAGTTAAATGTTTTTTAAATAGCTTCCGCCGTTCCGTTTTGTTGGTAGTTTGTTGTTAAATTGTAATAATTTTCACAAGTCAAACTCACAACAAAAGTCGTCTATATATTTGTGTATTTTTTATTTTAAACCATTTGCGATTTTAATAAAATGAATTACTAATCATATATTAATGTAATATATAATTGATTGATATATAAATAATATAGTAAATATAAATATATAACACTCACTTGTATTCGTGCTTCAGGTAATCCAATTTTCTCTGCTAATCGTTCTCTTGCAAAGACATCTGGATAATGTGTACGTTCAAATTCTATATATATATATAAAAACATTAAAATTTTTTAAAGTTTTTGTAAAATGTAAAGTAATAGTATATAAATAAAAAATTATAATATATTACTAACTATAAATATAACAACAAAAATATATAATAAGAATCTATTGTTATCGTACCTTTTTCTAAACTATCAATTTGTTCATTAGTGAATGACGTTCGATTTCGTTGTAATTTTCGTTTTAATCTTAATCGTAATTGTGAATCTTCATCACCCGATGAATTATGATCGGAATTATCGGATGTACTGCCATGTGAATGGGCAATCGGATGTGAATTGATAATATCATTAGAATACATATCTATATATAAAAAAAAAAAGTTATTGATTAATTATAAAAATTCTGAGGAGAAATTGAAATTAAATATCAAGAATGGATAAAATCTGATTTGAAAATTCCAAAACTGTATCGTAACTTCATCATATCTACTTCATATAGATATATAGATATGCATACGATCATAACTTCAACATCCACCACCCCGCTGCAGGACACACACATTTATTTCTACCACATATTTATATGCATATCTATAAGGGATTCATCACAATACAAAAAGGATATTTTTCAATTTTGTTGAATTTTTGTTACTGCGCGCACATTTGTAAAAATTCACACACATAAAAATGTGATGATAATTTATATATTTTCGACAACAAAATAATAGGCGCGCGATCTTGGTGTAAAAAAAAAGGACTCTTTTGTGTAATAATAATAATAATAATATTATATATATATATATAAATATATATATATGTACAAATACAAAAGGATTAATTTAATTTTTTTCAAATTTTTATATGCGGCTAAATCCAATTAAATCGTCGAGTTAATCATAATTCTATTGTTATTTTTAATATGAAATTTATTTTATTTTATTATATACATGATATACGAGTATATATATGACTAGGGGCTATATATCTATATAGCAATTTTTTGAATTTGCGGTTCTGTTTTTATTTATGCATATAGTGCACTTATTCATTCATTCATTCATTCATTCATATATATCATAAACAATATCCTTTTTGGTGCGATTATTTCGTTCATCCGACGAGGACGCCGACGTTTTTTTTTTGGTAAAAACCGCTCAGACACTCACTCATTTATTCGCATAATCATCGCGCAAACATATTATAATATTTTTGTATTTGGTTTGCACATTTATTACTACACTATATATTATTCTTCATAATGGAATTTTTCCGCCTCTATTTAACAATATATTAATAATATATAATCTTTTGGCAATTGCTGCAACCCCCGCATAAACGCGCCATGCGTGTATGAAATATATATGGTCCTATAAATGTTTCCTATATTATTCGTAAAAGTAAAAGGTATATTATTCGGCAGCGAGCTATATAACGATGATAACGATGAAGAACGCGATGTTTATATAGAACACATAAAACACACAAATTAAGGATTCATTTATATATAAAAATTGGCAAATAAGTCAAATTTTGGTCTTTCCGGGAAATTAAGTATTATTTTTTAAGTATTACTATGTTAAATTATTTCCAAAAAAAAAAATAATTGTGCGTATAATAAGCTAAATATAATCGTATAACCGCGACCGATACGATACGATACGATCGAACTATTCACCCATATCAACGCACAATTTAAGAAGAAAATTAAGTAAAGTTATTTTTATTGTATAGAAAAAAGTGCAGTTCCCATATTCCCGTATATATATATGGGATGTATATAAAATAAGGGTACGATAAGCATTGTTCGGGCCATTTGTTAAAATATTTGTACTAAACTGCTGCGCCCATTGTATATATTGTATATATACGCACATATAAATATCAACAATGTAATCGATTATGATTATTATTTCTATATATACGGGGGATGGAAAAAAAAAAAAAAGTTTAAATTGTATATATATATATATGTATGAATTTCGTTATATTATGCTCGTATATATATAAAAAAGAAACAATAATAACGTTATAATCCTTTATATAGAGTTTTATGAATGCTATATATACATATATATATATATATAGAGTAAATTTAGAAGTTTTCTTCTCATAACACCGCTTTTTTTTTATATATATAGAACGTACAAATTGTTAAACAATAGATTAAACTTTTCAATCAAATATACGCAACTATATTTATATATTTTTTATGCATATATGCACATTCACAGTTTATTTTTATGTTTATAGGGATAAGAACAACTTTTGTTCTATATATACAAAACTATAGAAAGAGAACAAAAGGCTCGCTTAATAATATTGTAACTGATAGACACTATATATATATATATATATATATATGTATAAAAAAAATTATTAATGCAATTTGTCAAATAATCTTATGCTATATATCTCGCATTCAATGCGTTAAATAAATATACAAAGTAATAAATTGAATATATTATAAACAACAAAATGTATAATGTTGTATTACATAATAATATAAATAGTTATATAAATAATAAATAGTCCTTAAAATAATTCATATATGAGATTATATTATATAAATATGTATATATGTACATAATATATATATATATATATATATATATATAGGGGGTGCGATATATATATATATATGATTGAAATAATATTTATATATATAGTTATCAAAATGATGATAATGCAAAATATATATATATATATTTGTTTTCATAATTTTTATTGTTTGTATATATATATCCTTAAATAATTTAATTTTATCCTATTCATGATTATTATTATTATTATGTAAATTGATATACATATATTTGTGAATAGAATGCATAATCAATATATGTAAAATGCATGACATTTATATTTAAAATGTTGTTAATTTTCTATGTTATCTTATAGCTAGTAGTGAATAATCTTATAAAAGGATATATATATTATATACAATACGTTCAAGATACCTGGAAATATTCTTCGAAAATTTGCAATATATTTATAATATATTTTGCTATAATTAATGCTGCAACGTTCGTATATTACGTATAGGCCAAAAAGGATATCAATATATATAAATAAATCTGTTTGCGACAACAATAAACCAAATATATATAGATGTTATACAAGTGTTTATACATTTATTTTATCATATCTAATCCAAAGTATATCTATTACGACAATATATATATATACTTTAATCGATATAATTGGGATCATTGATGTATATTCCTCATATCCGCATAATTGGTCCAGTCTCAGTAATCAGTATATATTGCGTGTATCAATATACATATAGATAAATAATCGTCCTGTATTTCTATTAAAATTATCATATATTTCTATTATTATTCGATTGTCTATATACATATGCGATTATATGGTGATTATCCCCGGAATTAGCATAACAATATATATATATATATATACAGGGTGAGTTTTTTAACGTGAGACAATGGAATATCTCGGAAACTACGCGTTTTTAAGAAAAATGTTTCAGACAAAAGTTGTTCAGTGGCTAGGGGGACATAAGATGGTTGTGTGTTTTGACCTTGAGTCAAGGTCACATAGGAGATATGACGTAAAACGTACTTTTTTTAAATGGAAACCCCTATTTATCGATACGGATTCTTATTCTACATAAAAAAATAAGACCATTTTGTATCCGAACATTTTTTGATTAAACCTCAAATTTGGTCGTAAACTTGATTTGAACTTATGTGGTTTTCGTTTGACTTTTATTAAATCTGATCTGACATTTCAGATTTTTACCTTTCAATCGAACATGAAAAAGAGAAATCAAAAAAAATTTCAACAATAAAAGAAATCAAATCAAAAATAAATACTAAACTGACAACTATTATAGATAAAAAATGTAGGGGTAAAACTTTCATAAAATCGGGATTTCATAAAATTGATCAAGATCAAAAAATAGATAGATTTTTTAACCTAATCAAAAATGAAAATTGATCTACAATAGATAAAAAAAAGATTGATATTTTGTGCCAATAGAAAACTACATTAGTAAAAGTAAAAATTAATTTAATAATTTTAATTAAATATAAATTTATAATTTGTCATGATGTGTTAATATTTAAAGGAACATGTTATGCATTATTAAATTAACCATTATTGGAATAAATGTTAAGAAGCGGTGACCATTAACTTCCAAACATTTCATTGTTCTTATAATGAAACCATCGATTGAGTGTAATACCGTTTCCGGATCTACTGAAATGCAAGCATTTCTAATGGGCTTCTTCATATTTTCTGGTTTCTCTTCTCTGAGCTTTCTTGGTAAATCTTTGCTCTGAGGTATCCCCATAAAAAAATCTAAAGCTGTGTCTAACATGATCTCTTCCAATATAGGTTCAAATAATGATATAATTTTAATTTGGGGCTGTTAATAATAACTTTCGGTTAGTTAATAATAACTTTGACCATTTAACCCAATAACGGTTAATTTAATAATGCATAACATGTTCCTTTAAATGTTAAATATTTAAATGGTAACACATCAGGACATATTATGAATTTATATTTAATTAAAATGATTAAATAAATGTTTTTTTTGATTAAATTCAAATCAAGTTTACGACCAAATTTGGGGTTTAATCAAAAAATGTTCGGATACAAAATGGTCTTATTTTTTTGTGTAGAATAAGAATCCGTATCGATAAATAGGGGTTTCCATTTAAAAAAAGTACGTTTTACGTCATATCTCTTATGTGACCTTGACTCAAGGTCAAAACACACAACCATCTTATGTCCCCCTAGCCACTGAACAACTTTTGTCTGAAACATTTTTCTTAAAAACGCGTAGTTTCCGAGATATTCCATTGTCTCACGTTAAAAAACTCACCCTGTATATATACAAAAATAGATTTGAAATCGCCGACGAAAATTTTGTTTAATTGTTTTGAATTGCGTATTTGATAAATTATGAAATAATATATATAAAATTTTAATATTAAGAACATTTTACTTAAGGAAATTCTGTATATATAAATAGATATAGATAAATATTTCTATAATTTG
>OY284473.1:567963-771558 GCA_958336335.1 Dilophus febrilis
ACCCTCCAACAATATTATATTGTACAAATATAAAAAAGGAAAAATAAAAATTTATCAATACAAATGCGATGTATATGATAAAAGGCTATAAAAGAAAAAAAATAAGTCGTTGCGGAAATATAAAGTTGGACTGGGCTGGGCTAGGCCTGGGATAATCAAAATTAGATATATAAGATCATTATATATATTTCATCAATAATTTTTTAATTAAACTATACGAAAATTGAAAGGATAATTTCGAAAACAGCGACATATATTTTTATATATAGATGCAATGTTATTGTATGTGATATAAAGATCACAAATTATATATTGCGCAATGAAAATTATTGGGATTTCAAATTTCAAAGATTATCCCTTATATTTTTTCCCATCCCGTATATATATACATACAACACAAATAATATATATACTCTGATATATAACTGTATGCAATAAAACACGGATGGAAACAAATATTTGTAGCTATCTATCTATATATATATATAGATAATATTCAATTTGTAAAACATTCATTTAATTTTGTTTTCCTTGTATATATCTATATATGTATATATAGATCCTTATACATGTCCTTTTATATATATATATATATATATCTATATATAGTAAAATTTTTCGAAATTCTATTTTATTATATTATATATCGTCGAACATATCTTCTTATATCATAAAAAATTAGTAACTCAAATTGAAATTCTCTATATATTTGCTTCAAAGATATGTATTCTATTCTATTATTATATATTCAAAAACGTATTTCTATATATATATATATTTATATAATGTTTATAAATGTGTCGAAATGGGCTTTTATTGTTTGGTATATAGTCATAGATCGCTAAATTATATATGTATACAAAATGAGACAATATTTTGTGATAAACCAGATTAAACCGAACACATTTTTTTTTTATAAAATAAAATTAAAGTGTATAAAGGGATGTAATCATTCAAGTGGAAGTTATGTTCTTTTTTTTTGACAGAAACTTTTCTATTTTTTTTTTATAGTACAGATTTGGTTTGTCATTCGTTTTGAAAACGTAATATTTTTATACCCTTATTATTATTATTATTATTATTATAGATATAGAAATATAGATAACATTAAAATAAAAAAACTATAATTTATAATTATATGTATATTTGTAATATGTAGTATACATTTTGAGGAGGATTCGGAATTCGGATCGCATATTTGGACTTTAATTTGCGATTTTGATTGCCAAAAGAAATTACTTTGGAAATATTTAAATTTAAAAATATTTTAATAAAAACAAAAAAATTAAAACTCACCATGTTTAAGTAATAAATCATCTCTGGTTAATTGACTGTTTGTTAATAATTGAGTAGTTGATACAATTGCTGCGGCGGCGGCTGCTGCTGCTGCTGCGGCTGCCGCTGATGATGACGATGAGGATGTTGATGATGTTGATGTTAATGATGTTACGGCTGCCGCTGCGGCTGCTGCTGCTGCTGCTGCCGTTACTGAGGATGATCCCGTAGGTGGTGATGTAGATGTTACGGATTGTAATGATGGTGGTAAATGTTGATGTGTTGTTGATGATGATGATGATGGATTTATTGTACCACCAGGTGTCCCACCCGTTGGATACCATGCCCAGCCATTTGATTGTCCATTAAACATACGTAATTTTTCATATACAGAATCATTTTGCTGGGCTTGTTGCTCTTTTTGTGACGCTAAATTTCTTAATACACGATTTATCGATGAGACCTATATATATATATAAAAGGCATTTATTAATATTGTTTTCTATTCCAAAATATATATATATATGAATAAACTAAGTTGAAAAATTGCGACCATAAATAGATATATCAAATAAAATAGAAATATTTTAATACAATTTTTTTGTCAATATATATTTTCTTTTATATATATATAGGAATTATTTTCTTTGTATATCCAATCAAAAAAAAAAAAATAGTAATATATAATTTTCTTTTTTATAATATAAACCAAAAAAAAAACAAATTTAATCAAGTTAATGTAACCACAGGATGCCCAATAACAGAAAAACAGAAAAAAAAGCTACCCGATGCTGCACTTCCCCATATATTATACATGAAATGAAATGAAATGAATTCAATGATATTCTGACTGACAGGAAAATTCGTATAGAACAAAAGGATTTTGAATAATTTTCTATTCACCAACAAAACTTTCTATATTGATTTCGGTGGTTTAATTCGTGTTTATTAAATAGAATATAGTTATACTTATATATATATATTATAGATTAATACAAAACTCTTCTTTTTTTTTTAGAGCACTCTGTACTCTGTATATATATATATATATATATATATATATATATATATATATATATATATATATAGCTATATGTTATCAAAAAATATTCGTCTTGTGAAATATCTGTACATCTATAGATAGAAAAATGTGTATTTGACTTTTCTATATAGATAAAATATAATTGTTATCATCGCGATCGTCGTTTGTTTGTTTTTTTGGCCCACATATAAATATAAGTAAGACTTTATCTTTCTTTATTTTCTGTATTTTCTTATATTTATATATTAATTTTCTTATATTTCTATATTTTTTATATATATGTAATAGGAAATGAAAGATATTCTTTGTTTTTGATATATTTTATTATTATTATTATTATTATTTTTGTGTACGAATATCAAGAAAAACAATTTCATTTTAATTAAATATTTGCTTCTTTATATATGGGTTTTATTTGGATATACATATTGGATCTTTTTCGGAGTTATCCCTCTACCATATATATATATATATAGTTATACAAAAAATTCAGTATACCAACGGTTCATCATTTAATAATATTTATTTATAAATAGTTAGTTAATAAAAAAAAAGTTTCATATAAAACGTATACATAAATATGATTATATATAAAGACAATTTAAAAATAAAAAAAAAAAACCAAATAATATTCATATATATATATAATGTATACATATGTTTAATAATTTTAAATACCCTAAAATATATATATATATATATATAGAGTAAATATAAAGGCAGACACTTAACTAAATATATATATATATATATTAATATAGCAAGGATATAGCAAACCTTTAAAATATATATATATATATCCCTGGGTATTTCTATCCCTATATATATATTTATATACTGATAAAATATATACTGATGAGATCAGAAATAAAACTGCGTGTACGACTTTTTTAGAATAGGTTGGATTGGATTGATTAGGGGGGAAACCACCACCTAGCGATGTGATGTGCGTATATAAAAGAAAAATTTTGTATTTTAAATAATAATAATAATAATAACAAAAAAAAAATATAAAAATTTTGTGGTATTTATTTTGTGGTTTAAAAAAAAGAAAAAAAAAAGAAGAATATTTCAAAGTGTATATTAAATATGGGAAAAGGTGTTTCATTTTATATATTTTTATATTATATTGTTATACAATTGTCTGTTTTTTTTTTATACAAAATATTGTTTTGTATATTTTAATATATTTATTATACACAAAAAAAATGTATAAATCCCTTTGCCTTTATCTCAACTCATAACCAAAAACCATTCACTCACTCACACACACACAACAGATTATTTTATTTTTGGTTTTGATTTTTTGGAATATTCGTTTTATTAATTTTTAATTTCTTGAACATTTGTTGTTTTGCAAAGCGTACATTCATAAAACATTACATATAAGCAGCGCGCAATAATACACTATAATAAAATAAAATAACGACACATCATGATGAGGAAAACAATGAAAAACAGATACAAATATTACTAAAAAAAAAATGAAAAATGAAAAAAACAACCCTTAAATTAAATTATTATAATATGGATATTAAAAATGGCGTTTCTTTCTTTTCGTTTTTTTTTGGTATAATCACAACAGTTTATTGTTTGCCTTATTCAAAAAAAAATGTAATAATTGTATAAGAATAATCCAAAAATATAGATATATTTTGCAGCTGTTTTATCTATATCTATATCTTCATATATATATTTTCAAAATAATTCTATTTATATTTTGTGAGTGTAATTTTTTGACTTTTTTGAATAACCGCACTGTGAAATATATATAAATATATATATATATATACTGAACTGAGGATCCTCATCGTCGCGATATCTGGATATAGGTATTTTCAAAAGATCATTTCAAAAATTACAAAAGTCTGTTATCTTCTTATATGATCGTGTTATTATATACTTTTTTATATATATATATAGATTTTCCAAGATTTATTTTTTTATTAGTAACATAAGAAACAAAAGGTTAACTCTACAATGTTTTGTTCTATATGCGATATTTCAATAGTTATTAGCATATATATACATCATTTCATTGCGTATCCTTTTTTTATTTTCACAAAGATCAGACAAATTTTTCATTTGGAATAGTATATATAATATATGGAATAATGTACGCGTCCCAAAACATTTTCCAAAAAAAAAAAAAAATATACATAGTGGAAAATTGTTATAAATATATATATATACATTTATATAAGGGACCAACAAAGGAAATTTTGCGTTGCATGCAAACACAACAAAAAAAAATTAAAAAATAAAAATGAAAATGAATGAATAAATGCAAAAATACAAAAATGAATGAAATTATACTCTGTATATAAAGAATTATATTCATTGGACCATTGTACTAAACCAATGACGTGGAAGGGAATGTTTACCATTTATGATAGGGGTGACCGCACCCGGTATCCTATATATATATATATATGTACATGTATATATAATAAACGGCACGCATATATATATCAAACCAACCATCCACCATATATACCACACCATCCCCTCATTTCAAACAGCAAATATACCGTATTTATTATATATATATATATATATATATAAAATATATTTATATAGAAAGAGTGAATTTTTCTCTCTGGTATATATTCAAATATAATTAAAATATAAATTATTATAAAAATATTAAATTAACTGTTTTTCCGAACCACGCGGTCTCCTTACTTATGTAATATATATAGGTTTAAATTAAAAGGAAATTCATTCAGGAAAAAAACAGGATCTATTAATAGACACTTTTTCCACTTTTTCATTTTAATCTATTAATATAGACACTTCCACTTCCATACAGAAGTAAAAACATTTGTTCAAGGAAACAAATTCTGCGATTGATTTTCTGAATTGAATGTAAAATTTTTGATTTTCTATCGGAAAGAAAGGGATTTTTGTTTTTTATTATTGACGTCGTAATGTCATTTGATGTAAGTTTTTTTTTTTTAAGTTTTAATCTGAAGCAAGATCGATTGTGAAATGTTTTTCTATCAATAGAAAATTTTCCACTGAAAAAACAAAATGTATTCACAAAAAAGTATATTAACGTAACAACAATGATTTTCTAATTTTGAAAAGTCTATATTTTACTATTTTACTATATACGCAGATAGTAAAATCTTCGGTTCAATGAAGAATTTTGTGAAAATATTCCAAAAAAAACATTATATTAAAAATCATTTTATATTTAATCAATATAAGAAATATTTTGATATATATATATATTATATATACAAAATAATTCTGTACTTTAGATATTTTCTATATACATAAATTGTATATAATATTATAATACACGATAGGATTATCTATATATAACAAACAATTGAAAACGAAAGGTATTAGTTTGAGTGGTTTTATTAGATTCATATATATATATATATTTACTTTATTTATTTTTTTTTTTAAATTCCCGCGTGATATAACTCCAAATATATATATATATATATATAATAAAAATAATAACAAAAAAAAAAAAAAAGGATTAAAGAAAGAAAATCTAAAATATATATAGAGAAATTCGTCCGAAAGATATTATCCTTATGGGTTTTTTTTTTAAGTTGTTGTCGGAAACTTTTGTTATAATATTTCTATTATTTTTTTTTTTTTCATTAATTCAGATGTAATTTATTTTTCTATTATTATTATTTTTATTATTATATACTATTTGCTTTCACCTTTAATATAACACTTCGTTCAATAATGTGTGTGACTGACACATAGATGGCGTCCCTAGAACTAAATCAATATTTTTTTTCGCATTTGGCAACCTTTTTAGGCTTACTGTCAACATCATATGTTAATCAGATCATTTGTTTACAAGTTACAGTGCTATAAGTGACGCTATTTTTGTGTTTTAAAAAAAAATGAATTCAAAGCAATTCCGTGTGCTGATTTATCATTGTTTTTTAATGAAAAAAAATACTGTTCAATGCCAGGAATGGCTTGAAAAACATTACTCGGACTCTGCTCCATCAAAAAGAAGCATTTGTTATTGGTATGCCGAATTCAAACGTGGTCGTACAGACACCGATGACATTCCATCTACTGGAAGGCCAAATGACGCTGTTATTCCGGAAAACGTTGAAAAAACACTGAAAATCATTATGTCCAACCGTAAAGTGAAAGTGAGGGAGATTGCTGACATTCTGAAGATATCAGCAGGCAGTGTACAAACCATAATACACGAACATTTGGGTATGAAAAAGGTGTGTTCCAAATGGGTGCCGCGTTTGCTCACACCGGAGCAAAAACAACAACGAACCGATGATTCAAAGAGCTGTTTGGACATGTTTACGCGCAATAAGTCGGAGTTTTTGCGACGGTACATCACAATGGGTGAAACATGGATCCACCATTTCACTCCAGAGTCAAATCGGCAGTCTGCTGAGTGGCATGCAGCCGGCGAAAGCCGCCCAAAGCGACCAAAGACGCAGCAGTTGGCTGGCAAGGTTATGGCGTCTGTATTTTGGGATGCGCATGGAATAATATTCATCGACTATCTCCAGAAGGGGCAGACCATCAACAGCGACTATTATATAGCGTTATTGGAGCGTTTGAAAGTCGAAATCGCAAAGAAACGGCCTCATATGGCGAAGAAAAAAGTGTTGTTCCACCAAGACAATGCACCGTGTCACAAATCAATGAAAACGATGGCAAAATTGAACGAATTGGGCTTTGAATTGCTTCCCCATCCACCGTATTCTCCAGATTTAGCCCCCAGCGACTACTGGCTCTTCGCAGACCTCAAAAGGATGCTCCGTGGTAAGAGATTTGGCTCAAATGATGAAGTAATCGCCGAAACTAACGCCTATTTTGAAGGCAAAGAAAAATCGTTTTACAAAGGCGGTATCGAAAGATTGGAAAAGCGTTGGAATGATTGTATCTCCCTAAAAGGGGACTATCTTGTTGAATAAAAACGAATTTTGGCAAAAAAATGTGTTTTAATTAATTAGTCACACACATTATTGAACGAAGTGTTATATATATATATATATATTACAGATAATATCATTGATATCGGATCGTTCGGTTACTATATATATAATAACATATCTATCTATTTATATATATGGTTTGATTTTATGTTGAGCGACTTTAGAAACGGCGCGGCGCGTACAAAACGTAATAGAAAAAAAAATGGAATGGAAAAGAATATATCAGATTATTTAATCATTGCAATATTATAATAGACTTTTTGCTACCTATTTTTCCGCTTAAGTTAAGTATTATAGCTTTTTATTATTTTGTAATAATAATATTTTTGAAAAAGGATAATAATAATAATAATGGTTAGAAATAATAAAACCAAATAATCATAATTTTATGCTATACATTTATATATATAATAAAATAATAAAATTGAATTTACTTACACTGGGAATATTATCACTGTTGCAAACCGATTCGGATAACAATCGATCACGTATCTCCCATGCAAATATACTGGGACATTCACGTTTATAATCGGCTATTTTTGTAACAACTGGTGTTGTCGCAACTCGTGGTTTTGATCCACCAATTGCACGCGGTTTAATTGAACCAGTTTCATAATATCTATAATAATAGGGAAAATGCAAAAAAAAAATCAATTCAATTCATTTTGAATAACAACTTTTTTCGTTTTCGTTTTTAGAATAGAATATTTATTATAGAATGCACAAAAAAAAATACCTTCCAAGTATTTTACTAACGCATCCATTTGATACTTGTAAAATACGTGATATATCACATGGTCTGGCACCCGAATGAGCTAATTCGACAATTCTTTGCCTTGTTGCATCTGGCAACGGACGACCATTCACATATACGCCACCCAATTGATTGACACCACTGTGACCGGCCGATGAACATCCGAATAGGGCACTTTGACTAACCGAAGTCGCATGCCCATGCATTATGCGCTCTATATATATATTAAAATGGAAAATGAAAAATATATTTAATAATAAATATCGATATATTTATTTATAATTAATATAATTGTATAATATAGACATCCATATATATATCAATATAAAAAAAAAAACCACATGTAAAATATATGGAATTAGCACGGAAAATTGACGATAATTTATCAATTATTTTCAAATCAAAATAACCATCAACCATCAACCATCAACATGGGTGGTAACGAAGAATACTTAAATATAAAAATATAATTGGAAAATTTGCTCATTTGTATAAAATACATACACACACACATGACACTCCACCAAAAAGCATAATCATATAAATTATATAGCAAAAAATTCACATCATAAATATGTTAAATGAGCAATTTAAGGTATATATATAATAATTAATTCATTGACTCAATCATTTTTATTTTGTAAAAATTATTATATATATATTTATTAATTCAAAATATATATATATATATAATTAAATAATAAGTCAAAAATTACAAACAGGTCTCCTTCATCGTATATGTATATATATATATATATAGTATATATAGACACAATTTACTGCAGCCGAACATACGCACATTTATTTATATATATATATTAGGTATATATAGCATAAATAAATATATAAGATATATATATATGCAGGGCTTATCCAAATAAATACATAAGAGATTACAAAACGTAATGCCAATATGAATAATGAATGGTGTAATAAAACATCTCAATAAAATGCTTTTTTATTATGTTGTTATATATTACAATAAACAAAAAATAAAAAAAAAAAAGAAATTAAATCACTTTATCCAACACAATATAATATAATATTTTATAAGAGGAATGCGAACATTCGGTATATATAATAGTATGATGATGCTGCTGACGACGACGTCGTTCATTTAAAACATTTATTTTTTTGTTTTGTATGATGGAAATGTATCTGTGCAATTTGGAATATGTGGATTTTTATATGAAAACAACATTATAATAATAATAATAATAATAACAAGCAATACAATTTATATATATATGAATATAATATCGATATATAGGACACGTGTCACTTCGATCCTTAAACAAATTTATTAAAAATTTTAGCTTTACATATATATATATATAATTTGCATGAAAATCGTTATGTAATAAACTCTATATATATATATATATATATATATATATTAAGATTTAACTATTTTTTTATATTTATATATTATAGATCATCAAAGCAATAATATACCAGACGAACATTAAATAAATAAATAAATGATATAATAAAAAATATATATATATATGCGTATATAGCATTACAAATTTTGAATAATAGAACATTAAAATATGTGCTTATAAACATGTATATAATGTTGGTGCGTGCATTTGATATAATAATTTCATCACATCATCGCACGCAATCAATCACGACAAATGCAAACAGCCAGCCAGTCTCAGTCATTTATCTATATATATATGTATATATATAGAGTAAACCAAGCACAACCAACGAAACGTCGGTCCGTTCACCAACATCATATATATATATATATAATCATATATAATAATCGTCAATACTTCAATTTCATTTTTCCAACTATATATACACATATACAGGATATTTAATTTGATAACTATATATGTTATTTATGTTCTTCTATGGTATATGCCATGGGTGTGTGTACCATATTATAATCATTTATAATGTACAAAATAAAATACAAATCGTATTGTGGACGAATGGATGGATGGATGGATTTCCTTTTGGATGGACCTGGATCAGTTAATTGAAGAAGAAGAAGAAGCCCATAAGAAGAATAATCAACCATTTCACTTGAAAAATTTTGCAAATTATGATCCAAAATATATATGATAAAGTTATTCGATATTTATGATAAGGAGCAGCAGTTTTCTGCTGAACGAATCCTTTCAGAATCCTAGAGAATACAGGCATATATAGAGAATTATGTATATATGCGAAATGAAGAGTCATATAAATAGTTATAAAATTATAGAATATAGCAATTCAAATATAAAGATTTCTTGTTTTTTTTTCAAAATCGCATAATGTTCTTCAAAACAAACCCTTATTTATTATTATGATAATTGTTTTTTTTTTTGTTTATAACGCATCATTGAAATGAATTTTTAAATTATGTTTTGTTTCTACAACACAGAAAAAAAATTGATTTGCATTGCAGTGCAAAATCAATTGACAATATTTTGTATTTATATATATACCTTTATTTATTTATATTTATTGTATATATTGTATATTGTATTGTATTGTATTGTAGTATATATAATATAAGGACTATTTACGATAAAAATAAAAAAAAAAAAAAAAAAAGAAAGGACATAATGTTAAGGACTATTTTTGTTATAAGTATTCAATTTATTTTATTTTCTTTTAACATTATATTTGAATAATTGAAAATGTAATTCTATTTTGTTATTACTATATATTATTATGTATATATATATGTAGTATAAAATATGATTGATTTTCCACCCTCGTCTCTTTCATATCATATAGAACATGACAACATATATTATATTATAAAGTGTATTGCAAAGAAATTGATGTAATAATAATAATAAATAAATGTTAAAAAATATACATATAAAATCAGAATAATAATACAAAAAAAACCCCTTGACTTTTGATTGTTTTTTTATTATTATTATTATTTGGATTTTATGTGATATTGTTACAATACAAACCATATTTTATGTATATTTGTTTTTTAACAAAAAATTTAAATAAATTATAACAGCAAAAAAAAAAATATTATTTAAAGATTTAAATAGAGGAAAATTTAAATTTATTTATATAATAAACAACTGAAATATGATTATTTTTTTTTGAAGTTGAAGTTTATTATTTAACAAAAATTTCAAAAATCCGTTTAATTTTTATTATGAACGCTATATTCAAATTAATCATTACACACTATACAATACACAATATTTATATCTATAGAATTGTTTAATAATATATATAAGAGTGTAAATAAAAATAAATTTTGGGTGGCTGCGGATATATGCAAAAAAAAAAAAGAGTGTAAACACCTGTTTTATATATATACAATATATATCAAAAGAGATTCTTTAAGAGGGTTTTCTATAACCCAAAAGAAAAACAAAAAGTCTAAAAAGGACGTAAATTTCTAAGTTCCAAGTGAATTTCCACAAACTGTATTGTTTTGGATAGATAACTTTAAACAAATAAAAACTATTCGCAATGGAAAAATTCAATTCATTTATCTGTATATATATGGTTTTTTTTTTTATATAAAATCGCTTCTCTATATAGATAAAAATACATTTATATTTGTTTGTGAATATGACGTTATGATGGGGTTGCAAAATATAAATAAATATAATCATAATATTAATAATAATAATAATAATAATAAAGAAAAGATATCAAATTTAATGTTGTTTTGTTATATTATTGTTATTTTATTTTATTTAAGTATTTGAAGTATTTGTATTTATTTATATATATATACAAAGTATAGTAAATAAGTTTATGAGTGCATATATACAAAACAACATAATTTTGATAATATATAATGTTTTAAATAATTGTATATAAAAGAAAGAAAGTATTTAACCTACCCTCACCCCTATATATATATAGTGTAATACTATTTTTTTTGTATAGTGTGTAATAATAAAAATAATATAATAATCACCCTCTTCATCTTCATCGCATCGTGTATTCGCCGCCGTCGATATATTAAAACTCATTCGATTATAATAAAGCGTCTTTGACTGACAACTCATATATATATATAATATAATGATAAAGCAAATTATTTATATTTATTTATATGAATGATGTTATTGAATTGAAGAAGCATTTGTTTTTCTGTATATAACACAGCTTATATATATACATTTATATAAACTTTTTAAACCTATATATATATATATATAGATAGATTTTATACGCAGATATAAAAGTATAATAATAAAAATAATAATACACCACCCTTATCTTAATGATTCTCTGTATATATCATAATCACATTCATCATATTTAAAAATTAAAATACAAAGTGTATTTTACATACTAGACTAGACTAGAGATATATATATATAAAGACTATTTTATATAGGTTTCATATTAAAATATTATTGTGAATTGTTTTAAGGGATCAAAAAATCGTCGCACATATATTAAATATAAACATATATAAGAATAATTTTTCAATACGTTTTTTTTTCTTAAATACGGAAATGAACATATTTAAAAAAAAAAAAAAAACTAAATATATATGGTAAACATTTCTATTAAATATATAAATATATGGATTTTTTTATTTTAAATATTCCCTTGCGACGAACAACGAAAATGATGACGATTAGGACGACGACAAACGTCATAAGGATTATTTCGATTAACATAAACACACACACACACGATATTTATTTCAAAATATGTTATTCGCAAAAATAAAATGTATATATTATATATTTAGAAGAAGAATATAAATCAAAAAATCATTTAAATTACTTCACGTGCAGTCGTCGTCGTCGTCGTCGTAATTTCCGCCAAAGTTTTTTTTTTATATATATGTGACGTTAAATGTATATTATAATAGCAAAAAAATTATTATTATTATTATGAATATAAGCAATAATACAATACAATATAAAAATATTAAGAATATGATATATATATATAAATAAAATTATAATTTTTAACAACAAAAGGGATAATAAATAAATATATATATATATATAAATAAATGATATCATTTTATATTCAAAATAAACAAACAAAAAAAAATAAATAAATAAAATAATATATATAATATTTAAGAACAGAGACATATATATATCGAATAAATGATGCTGCATGCTGTATATCATATAACAAGTATATTATGTATATTAACAAGAGGGTAAAGTGTCAATTTTATTTTTATTTGTTCTTTTTTATTTTGTTATTTAGGGGGGGTGACGACGACAATGCGACAACGAAAACATATCCATATCCATATCATTTATAAATTATTATTATTGTTATGATTTAAAAAAAAAAAAAATGATTCATAAAGATACATCATAATATTTTTACTACATATATCATTATCATATCATAGAAATTAATAATATCATGTTTTTTATTCAATTATAATAATTTGTATAAATCTCCCTTTCCCCATACAGTATATTATATAATCGTACAATAATATATAATGTGTTGTTGTTATATTGATCTATAATATAGCATATATATATTAATAGCAATAATCAACTTAAGATAATCTTTTGTTTCAAACAGAGATTTAATTTTCTCTCTCTCGATACTATTTTAACAATAATTGTATATTGCAGTAGTTGAAAATCCTTTCAAGGATCTTCCCCCTTGTCTTGCAATTTAGAGAATCTCTAATGAAAATTTTTATACGATCAAAAAAGGAAAGAGAAAACTTATCTATCTATCTATATTATATATATTCTAATATTATGTTTGTATAACCGAATTTTATAATAAATGAAGAAGGCAAAAAATATTATTTTTAATATAATAGAATTTTTAAAGAAAGAATATATATAGAAAAAGAAAAAGAAAAATTTTAATATTTAATAACTCACCCGCATGAGGCATTTTCCAAAATGGATCAACACCATCCCGTGTTAACGGGTGTTGCAAACCCGCTCCAATCAGTTTGATATAAATATTTTCTCTGTCCCAAATAATTTTGTATATCAATAATTAAACAATTCAATATGTGATAATTTATATTATTATTGCGTTGATTAATTGTTGTTGTGTGTTTTTTTTTTTTTTTGCTCTGTCTATTTATTATATTTTTATATGTGTGAACAACACAATAAAAAACAATCTAAACGGTGATCAATTCTTCAATTTGTTTATTTATATATATACACCGCGGCGGATAATAATATATAGATTATTGTTTTTATATTTATTTATTTGTTAATGTTATTATATTATTAATATTATTATTATTACTATTATATATTGTTGATGATGATGACGATCTTTTATGATTATAAAAACAAAACAAAAATATGTTTTACTTTATGATATTAATTTTTAAGATGGTATCCAAAAAAATTATGTATATATATATATCTACGGTTACGGAAAAACAAAAATAATAATAATAATAATAATCGTTGTATATATTATTGAATTGTGAAAGCATATTATTGAACGTATCATAATTGCTATAAGATGATGCTGGCCAACCAAAAAAAAAAACACAAATTTTTTTTTTTGTTTTTAATATAACAATAATGGTATAATGAATAAAATAAATAATATAAAACGTCTTCGTTTCGATGATGATCGGTTGTTGTTGTTTGTCGATGAAATCTGTAAATTAAAAAAGAAAAATTGTTTATTTAAAGTCGTGACTTTTTGATTAAACAACAAAAAAATTATATAATAATAATAATAATAATAATAAAAATCAAAATTAATCAACAAAAAATGTTTTATATAAAAATATATTAATTTTTGTTTTTTTTCACCGAGAAGGATATATGTATGATGATGATGATGATGATGGAGAAAAGGAGATCATCATATCAGAATATTATAATAGTTTTTATATATATTGTATGTAAAGTCAGTAATCACATATAAATTAAATTAAATCCATATGACATATTATCTTTAAGTCAGCGGCGGATCTGAACCTCCAAGGGTACTTGTTCACTTTAAAAACTGATAAAGAACAAAAAAAAAAAAAAAAACTAGAAATTTTAATTAGAAAAATGAAATGTTTGGAAAAATAATGAAGTACGCATAACAAGCATTTACGAAAGAATGAAAAAAGATCGCATATAATTTTATATGAAAGGTTCATTTCTATAAGTGAACATTATATAGTAAATAATATCTATTTTTATTCATATATATGCCAATATGCCATATATAGAAATGAGAAAAATAAAAAAAAAAAAATATTTATATATTTTCTATGATTATATACACCGCAGCAGGCAGTATATGAGTATGCGAGATTTGAATGATAAAAAATACAGCATACAAACAACCATACAGCATATATAAGAAAAAAGAAACAAGCATTTGTATTATTGTTCACAATTTATAGTGAACGAAAATTAAAATAGTATTTGTATTATTTGTATATTCGTATACCTGGCATTTTCGGAAAATATAAATGTATTTGCCATATACAATTAAACAACTATGTATAACAACAATATTTTTTGGTTCATTTAAAATTGTGAACACTATGGGAGTGCGATTAAAAAAATGCACGAAAGAAAGAGTATATATAGATTAAAGGTGTATGTATTTTTTCGTTTTTGTTTTTCTTTTATGCGACGTTTCTTTATATATATGATATATATACCATTGTGTTCATTATTTAAAATGAACCTAAAGAATATTATCTCTTATATTTTTTACTGATAAAAATAATCAGCGCTGCAAATTTTTTGGGACACTTAATATTATTTTATTCATCAAAAAAATTAAGTAAAATATTAAAATCTGTATTTTCTTAATTATTTATCAATATTTTTAGCAGGTGGTTCACTGAACAGAGTGAACAAAACCCAGATACGCCTGTGCTTTAAGTTAAAGTTAAACAGATTATTATTATTATTATATATGGTATATTTATTAAAATTCAAGTATGTATAGTCATAAAAATTTCTTCGCAAAAAAAAAACAAAACCCACACTTACCAATTGAAAGTTTTTATAAATATAAAAATTCATTGCACAATTGGACTGAAAATAATGTTCTTTGAACTTTATTTCGCAAAATCGCAGTATTATTTTTACCATATATATATATATATATAAATATGTTCTTCAATTATATTTCGGTTTGTTTTTTTCTTTTATATTTATTATAGAGTTTTCTCTTTTTGAAAATTATATGAAAAAACATTAATTCATTGCAATTCAAATCACATCAAAGGATAAAAAAATAAATAATATGGATAAATAAATCATATATATATATATATATTCAAATAAATTTCTATTTTTATAATAGAATTTAAAAAAAAAAAAAAAAATCACTTGACTTTTCTCAAAAAGGAATTTAAAAAATAATCACATATATTTTATGTGATATACGGCAACGCGACGACGTACGTTTTTTTTATTTTTTATATAATTGTTATTCTTTTTTAAGTATCAAAATATATATACTGATATACATCAGCAAATCGGTAATAAAATTGGTAATTTGAATTGCAGTATTGCATATATTATATGCGCTTTATTCAGTTCACATATTTGACCTTTATTGGTCGGCTCTTCCTTCAATACGAAAAGTAAATTCATTACCGTCCGTGGTTTGTTCCTACTCAAAAAAAAAAAAAAAAACTAACCATAAAATAATGAATTTAAGATGTCAATTGCAAAACAGAGCCACTATATATATATATATATGTATATGTATATTAAAAATTAAAATATTTAAGGGTGTGATCGGCAAATAAACAAAACAACAAACAAACAAATAAAAAATCCCATATACGTAATTCTCACAATTAATATACATCTATATAAATTTGATTTAATAAATTTTGAGTATGTTTTTTTTATTAATTTGCATGCAAATGGAAAAATTTTATATTTATATTATAATTAAGAATAAATTTTGTTTGATCTTTAGTTGATTATTTATATATATTACATATTTTTAGCGGTCGTTGAGTGTCAATATACACTATGTGTTGAGTGTGTGTACGTATACGTACGTTTAGTTATCAAAAAACATTCAATGTATAACCATATATAATAATTATATATATATATATAGATGAAATCTCCAAACATTTTAAGTAGTAAATTTATATATAATATATAGAGCATTCCCTTGAGATGTATCTCAAACTATTATACCATATATATATATATATATGTTTTATTGTGTTGCACGCGTGTGAGACTTCAAAAGAATCATATATTATACAAAATTATATAAAAAAAAATCAAATGTCAATTTATTTTTTTTTTTTGAAAGACAACAAAAAACATATGTTTTCAAATCTTATTAAAAACAACAAATTGTACTATTATATACCGCACCGCACTTTTAATTTGCAATATCTCAATTTTAATTTCATTTGCGATAAGAATCTCCTCTTTTTTTTTATAATATTTTATTATTTATTATATTATATAACTGCGGTGTTTTAGAAAAAAAAGGATATTAGAATATTTATATAAAGTGCGTCGCATGATGAACCTCCTATATATATATATATATATATATATATATATATATATATATATACCAATAAAGTTTTTTTTTTTGGGGGTATTTTGTTGTTGAAAAGTATATGATTAATTTTAAATTAATTGTTATTTATGTTATATAAGTAAGTATATTGTATATATACAAATACAATATATTAAATAAATGATAAATTTTATAAATGTATATATAGAGCCTTTTTTGTATTTATACTACCTGCTTTTATATGGTGGTTTTTTTTTTGTATTAATTATATTTTGATAGATTTTCCTTATATAAAAAGTTTAGAATTTTGTAATAATTTTGTTATTCTCTATCATCAAAACCATAATCATTGGACATTGAATGGTTTTATTATTTTTATTTAATATAAAAATTCAATATATGTACTATTTACAAATATAAATATAAATACAAAAAAAAGCTATACAAATCAAAAAGCAAAATATACGATTGATAATGAATAGAAATAAAAGAACACATACACACACACAAATAGCATATATAAATATATATAGATATATATAAAAAAGGATCAAAGATGAATGAATTTTGTTTTGAACAACGATGACAACCAAAAAAAAATTTCAATTCAATGCGAGAGCCACATACATACATACATACAGATAGAGATATATAACTAACTATATATATTCGTATTCGTATATATAATGTTATATATGGTCAAATGGAATTCAATTCAATCAATTAAAGGATATCTTCTATAAAAGGACATCATATATTTAAATTATACTATATAAAAGGGTTTTTTTTTATATATATATCTCTATATATTTTATCTGTGATGATAGTTTTTTTTTTTTTTAAATGTTAAAATTTTTAGATTTGATTTAAAACAAATTATTGTATATATATGGTTTTTATTTTGTTATTATTTGTTTTGTGAAATAACAAACGTAAACCCATTACATTAATCATATATATATATATATACAATACATAATATATTTCTATTTTAATTAATTATATTATAGTTACATATATAATTTTTATATAGAAATGAGAAATGAAATGGTTTTATATTATTTGTATATAACCAAATATAAAGAATATTTATATTTATAAATATATATATACAATATAAATATTATAAAGATATATTCATTCAATTTTCATTTAAATATTTATATTTCAATTTGTATTTATATTTTAGTATAAAAAAATATATTATATTGGAATTCATACACAAAAAAAAAAAAAACAACATAAATCAAATCAAATATAACCAAAAAAGAAAAATGAATGCATGTACGACTTCTAATTTTTACTTTTCTTTATATACTTTTAGATATACAAAAAATAGATTAAAGTGTATTAAAAATATTAAAAATAATACTATTTAACAATTTGTTCCAAATGTTGTTGTTCCGCAAACCGCAAAAACTAACTACTAAAAAGGGATATATATATATTTGTATTATTGATAATCTTAAATTATCCCAAATATATATATATATACACACCATGGATGATGCGGATAAGGATATTTATATGGAAGAATAGGTTGTTTATTTATTAATACACTTTATGTAATTATTATTTAATTCTTTATTATATATTGCGATGAATGGTATGGATAATGAACCATATCTTATATAAAAATAATCATTTTTGATATACAATACATCCATATATATAATAAATAACATTAAAAATTTCTACATTTATATAGCGCGAAACATTTTTTACTATAAATAAAACTATATTTATTTTTATTTCACGGGGGGGTTTGTGATATTTTGTATATTTATTGTTTGTGCGATAAAAAAAAAGGGTGAAAAATGAAATATTTCAAAAATTTATATAAAATTTTATATACACAAATATTTTGTGTGATAAAACAAGTGATGATATATATATATATATTGTGGCTGATGAGAGCGCGCATAAAAACCTCAAATCAAAATATAATATATATATATTGGTATTTTATAGGTTACATTCTTTAAATATATATATATATATATTGATATTATATGGTGTTTTCATTTCATTTTTATCAATATTATGTATACATACATATATACCCTTTGCGTGTAAACTTAATTATTTTTTCTAAAACATATATATACAAAAAATTTATGTATACAAAAACGCGGTAGCCGCGCCGAAGATATTTCTATATATATATGAGAAAATCAATCAACTGTGAAAACCTACAGGTATATATAATTATTATTATATTATATTTTGCTGCGATAAATACAATATACTACACATATATTTTTATAATTGATATTGTTAGTTTTTTTTTTTGGTTTGTTTGCTAGTTTATCAGACATACAGTCTTAACAAAAAAAAATTATATATATTATAAATAAGAAAGACGCTGACCCCACAAACAAATATACCGTTCAACACCTTGAAGAATATATATATATATATATATAGGTACTTGTTTCTTCATTTCTATAATAATATTTTGGGATTTCTATATACGGTGCGAAAGTGCGGTGGTATATACAATATATTTTAAGCGAGTTGCTTATAGAAGAGGAGATAATCTTATTGATGCGGGAAATAGGAAAAAAAACTCAAGAGATAAAGAAAAAAAGGGATGATCTGCGACAAATACTTAAGTCGGCTTAACGAACGCATTATATGTGTTCGCGTAGTTCATTTCAAAATTGTGTTAATTCGTATATATAATTGAAATTATATAGTTTACATATATATATATATATATATGTATATAGGGTTAACAAAATTAAATAAGATAAAACTGAGCTAAGAGCGCATGAAATATCGGATGGCATTCCAAAAACTAAACTAATAATTCCCTTGTCTGTCATATATACGTATACCGTATATATATATATATATATATATATATATATATACAGATCGCAGTGAGAAATACACAAAAAAACACGCAGTTGGTGTGCTCGCTAGCTCGCTCGATTGTTGTAATAAGGCATATAAACCAAAAAATATTTTAATTGTATCCCATTGTGGATATATTAATTTTTATAATGAATTTATTTAAATATATTTAAAATATCTAAAAAATAGAATAAATATATATGTATAATAAAATGTCAAAAATGTCTAAAAATTCAAATTCAAGTTAAAAGAAAAAAATAAAAAGAAGAAGACAAAATGTGGATCTACATTATTTGTGTGGTATAATATAGAGGAATTTTTTGATATATAACAGATATGAAGAGGGTCATCATCGTCGTCGTCGTCTTGGAATGATGATCGTCTATTCGGATGTCAACATTCATTTCAATTTTTATATTTATTTATTTATTTATTTATTTTATATGGTATATATACGCATGTTGTTTTGTGATATTGATGGTTTCAATATTATATATATATATATATATATATATAGCATTGAATCGCATCCCATAATTGACAGAAGTTTTTGTATATGTATATCGTTTAGTCTACCTAACTACTTTATATATATATATATATATATTGTTTATATATATATATATATATATAAAGTAGTTATAACCTCGCAGATTATATCCTTATTTTAGCTATACCACTCACCATCACTATATATAAGAGTTATATCTAAATTATTTTGCTATCCTTATATATGCTATATTTATAAATATACGTTTTAAAGAAAAATATTCTTATATATAGATTCATCTTTGTTTATTTTGGGATTATCAAAAGAATTAGAAGATCGGGTTAATCAAAAATTTGTCTCATCTCATTATATACATTTGTATCCAATATATATATAATAATGGATGGAAGATGTGAATTAAGAGATACTTTTGCATATATGTTCAACTATACATATATATATTTTTATTTATTATTTAATCCTGCTGTGTGTGTTTTTTGTTTATTTGTTTATTATATCATTTTTTTTTTTTTTGGTTTTTTGACATCACAAAAATTATAAATATGTTTGCCCTCATCATAATTTTTTTTATTGTTTAGGTTCTTTGATTCCTAAATTATTGATTATGATCAACTATTTTAGACTATTTTATATATTATATTATAATAATCATATATGCTGCTGATGGATATAAAAGATGATGATCATTTTTTTTTTGTAATCGCACGCATTATAATACATATATAAGAAAGAAAAAAATGATTTAACGCCGCTCGCAGCATGTATTTTATTTTATTATCTATATATATATATAAATATTTTAAATACTATAAATATAGTAATAATAACATTAATAATAATAATAATCTATATGATATTTTGTTATTTTTTATGATGGCAGATAAAAAGGGATGATGTGCTCATTATAGGTATACGTAGAATATATAGAATATTATATAAAGACACGTAAGAAACAAATCGCAAAAATTAATTTACATTTGACACATTTGAAATAATAATAATAATAATAATATAATAGATTTATTTATCTATATATATATAAATATTATCGTTTTATCATTTTTTGGTATTTGGTTTGTTTTTCATATTTTCATATATGCATATATTGTTTAAACAAAAATATATGATCATCATTTAGAAATACGTCAAATCAAATGCATTATTAAAAAAATAAACTTCTATATGTATGTAAAAAAAACTAAAAAAAAAAAACTGTACTATATATAAATCCTTTAAAAGGATATATTCATTTTTTTTTTTTTATTTAAACATCCCGATCATCCCGTACCCGCGCGCATCCCCGTTCTTCTTCTGGCAGACAAAAATTTTATATTTTTACCACATACATACATACATACATTCATTCATTCATTCACCTAATGCAATTCGAATGCCGTGTGCCGTGCGGTGATCCCCCACAAATTTATATATTTATATATACGTTTTTAGACTTTTATGTATTTATATACACTTTGTATTATCCATACCATATATATATAGATATTTATTCACTGACGAGAGATTCCCTTACACAAAACAAACACACATAACAAAAAAAAAAAAAGCAAAAAAGCAAAAAAGCATATAAAATATACAAAATGGAAAATGGAAAAAACAAGGTTTTTTTTTTATGGTATATTCAAATTTCAAAAAAAGTTTATTTTTTTTTTGTTAGATTTGTGAATAAAAATACGTGTATAAAAATAAATGTGAAAATGTTGTTATGATGCATTTTATTTATATATATATATATATATAGTTTTTCATTTTGCAGTGTTGTTTTTTTTTTTTAATGCTTTCTTCTTTTATATATACTATACAATGATTATTATATATTATTTTATTTGTATATATACAGTATAGTATATAATAAAAGCTGAGTTTTCTGAGTTACATATATAGAGTAGAATTTTATTTTTATTATTTCATTTTCCATTGCAACATTTGGAAAATATCTCTGAATATGAATAAATAAAACAAAATTATTATTATTATTATTTGGGTACTGAAGTGGAAGAAGATTTTTCATTTTTTTTTTAATATTTTTATCATTCATATTTGTACATCTAAAGTTATGTGTATATATAGAAATGGTTTATTTTTTTGTTATATATGATGGAATATTTGTTTTTTGTATGTCTCTGCATACATTTCTATATATATATATATATATGGATGGATGGATGTATATATGACGTTTTGATGCGAATTTTTTATTTTGTACAACAAAAAATTTCATTAAACTAAATGCATTTTGTATATACTTTGAATTTAATGAAAATGATCCTTTTATATAAAGAATGTGCAACGTTTTAAACTATATATACTTTTACTTATAATATTACAATAACATACATAACAATTGATAAATAAACAAAATAAATATAAATTTATATATACATATATGTAGAAAATTTATTATTTTATTTACAAAAAGTTGTTATAATGGTCTGATAAACCATTTCTTTATTACAATATATATAGATATGGTATTTATATACCATAGATAGATTATAAACGAAGATTCTATAATTTAATAATACAAAACAAAATTTGATATTTTTATTTTTTAGTATATACTATAAAGATATAATTAAAATATAGGACTCATAACAAAAAAATAAAACCAATTAAATAATATTCGATATAATATTTTTACTTTATATATATATATATATATACAATATGAATCCTGTTGTTTATGTATATAGGGACGACCAATTAGTAGCAAAACTATATACGATAAATTTGTAATAAACAACTTATATAAATCATATAGCAAGGGACCAATTAGTAGGAAAACTATATACGATATTTTGTAATAATCAACCTATATATATATATATATATGTTTATATCTTAAAGAATTTTCAAGAATTATTATATATATTATTGACTATATATTTTTTAATTGTTTGCGCCAGAGATGTATATAAATAACTAAATAAATAAATGAATGTGAAAAATTACGTATATATTAAGCAAAAAATATACTTTTCTTGATTCCATTCCATACCATTAGGTTATCTCTCTAGTATTATTTCCAATATATTATTATTTGTGTGGGTTAATTATTATGATATAAGTATTTATTTAAGTTTATACCTTTTTGTTAAAATAAACCGCATCACCGTTTATAGTTAATATACCACAAATTAGTGTGTGCTGATGTGCAAATCAATATATATATATATGAAATTGTACACGCGTGAAACAATAATATAGTAATAATAATGGTATATGGTATAAGGACCGGGCCTGACTATTTCTTTATATATATATACATAAATCATTTAAATTTTTGTTAAAATGTGTGATGGCAACTTATAATTTTTTATAAAATAAAAATTAATAATTAAAATATACATAATATCTATATAGAGTGAGTTTTTTTTGTTTTTTCTAATTTTAATCTCAATAATTTTTACTTTATGTTCAAGTTTAGAAAAAAAAAACAGTATGAATTTATTACAAAACGAATATACAAATATATAAATAAATAAATAAATGTCAAGATATTTTATAAAACAATATTATTATTATTATTATTATTATTAATATTAAATATGCGGTGGTCTTGGGGTTCTCTTGCGGTCGACATGTCAAAAACAAAACAACAAACATATATATATATATATATATAGACGAAAACTATCCATATTATACAAAGATTGACAGTTCTATATACTTTAAACTTTTACTATATATATATATATATTTTTATGAAATGAAATGATCTGATGTCTTATACCTATATATGCGTATATATAATAGTCTAGTTTATCTCTATCTATATATATACAAATCTGTCCACGTAAATTAAAATAAAATTATATCTTTTTTTTTTTTCAATTATATTCTTAATATTTTTTTGATTATTTTTTTGTTGTTGAAACATAACAAAAAAAAAAAGGTTCACAAACACGCACATATATTTTTCTATATATATATATATATGATTGAAAGAAAGATAAAATTGTGTGTCGTATATATTGTTAATTATTTTTATTTATATATAGTTTTAGATTACAAAAAAATTCTTATCAGGCGCCTCTACTATACAAGTTCATTTATATAGATTTTAGATTTAGATTTTTAATTTGTAATTGTTATTTTTTTTATTTGATCATAATATGACCTGTTTATATATATATATATATATATATATAGAGGGTAGATGATTGATTGGAATTAATAAAAAAAGAAAATTTACTAAATATACATAGTATAAAATTGGCATGAATTTGTTGTATATGGAGCGTGGAGCCGTCGCAACTAAATGTATGAAGTTTTAAAACAGTAAATATATATGAAAATATTTATGGGAAAAATATGAATCTATTTTTAGAAATGCATCCCTTATTATTATTAACCGCATATATATTTATAATGTAAACAAAAAAGGGATATATATATATAAATATAGGGCGGAGACATTGAACAAAAAAAAAATATAAAACAAAAATCATATATATATATATAGTGAGGTGTGGTAAAAAAAAAATTAAAAATGGGGTTAATAACGTTATATATATATAGTTTTAGGGGTGATAAGAATACATATTTATATTTTTTGTGGTTAGTTTATATTATATTATATTATATTTGTTACGCAATTACTCTCCATATATATTTCGACTTTTGATTTGGTTTTTTTTTATTAATTCATCTATTTTATATAGACAACAAGAAGAACAACATTTTATATATAAACAATTGATTAAACAATATATATAGAAATAGTTATCTAATCGTGATATTATTATTATTTATGTATATATCACATGTTAATTGATTTATTTCGATGATTTTTGATTCTGTATCACGATCTAATAAAAAAAATTATATACAGAGAAAATAATTCAGAAAAAAAAAACCCGCATCTTTCAAACAAAAATTTTATTCATTTGAATATATCATACATACAAATAATTCAAATCAAAAGAATTATATAATATATATTTATTATATATATATATATATGAACGCAAATTAAAAAAAAAAAACTATATTTATATATATAATAATCTGTAAAATATGCAGTGCATTTTATATACCTCCTTCTTGTTAAATCAATACATTTTTTTTTTATTTTTAATTTTAAAAAAGTTTAATGGAGATATAAAAAAGATATTGATGAATTATTTCCCATACACTTTTAGCGCTTGTTTTTTTTTTTGTTTTTTTTTTCAACACAATAGAACACACATTTTTTCAAAAGTTCATCAATTCGTTCATAACAAGTCTGGGCAACGCAGGATTTTATATATTTATACATCATTCACATTGCTATATATATATTAAAAATATTTATGTTCAAGGTATAAGAATAAGAAACGCAGCAGATCTGCGGGCTTTTATTTATATATGTAAAAAACCATCATTAATTAATAATAATAATAATAATAATAAAAAATGATTTGGATTGAACTTGATGATATTCTATTTCAAAGAAATAAATAAATAGATTAATTTTATATTAAATTTTATTGGATTTTTGATTAAAAGAATAAAATAAATCTATACACATATCGAAGAATCATTCAAAAAATAAATACAATATAAGAATAAAAAACAAAACGATAATAGACTTTGAAGGATTTTACATAAAAAGGCAAAGGTTCTATATATACGCGACGGCGGCGGCGGTGGAGATGGAGAAATTCAAAAGTCAAATCTTCAAGTGAATCTATCTATATTTAAATGTGATATTCCTATATATTTGAGAAAAATTCGCAATGCGGATAGAAATTGAATCGGGAAGTAAAATTATTATAAAAGAAAAAAAAAGAATCGATCATATAGAATGATTTAAAATAAGACATAAACCGCATATACAAAAGTATATATTTTTTAGTTTAGTATTTATAGTATTTTTTGTATATTTTAGTTTGACAAAATTTATATTTTAATTATAACAAATATATATAAAAAAATAAATAAAATATTCAGCAAATTTGTAATTGGACCATATAATAATTTTCAATAATAAATTTCTTTTCAATAATAAATTTGCTATATAACATTTTATCAAATATAAAAAACGAATTATATATCTATATATATATATATATAGATTAATTTAATTAGTTACCTTGTGTTTTTGGTAATTTATGATTATTTTATTTAAATTAATTATATTACTATAATCAATTATAGGTTATTATTATTATTATTGTTATTATTATTATTAATATATTTTAGGTTAAAATTTAACAAAAATTAAATCTAATTCACTTATTAATAATAATATAAGAATAAGAATAATAATAATAATAATTATATAATAATAGTAATATAGTGGTGTTATTGTTTTTTTTTTTTGTAAAAATAAATGATTG
The DNA here is from genome assembly GCA_958336335.1 of Dilophus febrilis. Lineage (NCBI taxonomy): Eukaryota > Metazoa > Arthropoda > Insecta > Diptera > Bibionidae > Dilophus > Dilophus febrilis. The sequence continues at coordinate 595,121 of OY284473.1, forward strand.
TGTACTTAAGTAATTATTGTCGCAGTCAAATTCGTTGTCGTCCTTGTTTTTGATATTTTTGGTCATATAGACGGATTGACGTTTTATAATATTATTTTATTTACTATATCGTATATGGAAAATATATATATATAGAAATATAATAATAGCCGTTATAGTGATTATATGATTATGATATTGTGACGATAAAATGATAACACGATTATTTTGTTAAACCATCACCAAAAACATAATATAGTATACGTATATTATACACACAAAATTATCCTTTTATTATATATTAATGATTGTTACTATAATGAAAATAAAATAAATAATGTAATAATGCACATAGAAGAAAAAAACATTAAAATTAAATATATATACATATAATAACGATATACAAAAACAATAATAATAATAATAATATTAAATGCGTATATATATTATTTAGACACGACGATCATATGCGATATCTCGATTATTGATGTGTGATGATGATGATATATATAGTAACATAAACACACATAAATTTATAGAGACATAACTATAAATATCCTTTTTGTATGATAGCAAACTAATTATATATATATAGAAAAACACTTTCACTTATTTTTCTTTTTTTTTATTCATCACAATATTAAATTTTTTTTTTTTTAATTCATCATTAAAAAGGATATACCTATATTTATATATTAATTTGCACCAATAATTGAAAAAAAAAAAACTTTTCACAATTTCACAACATAATTTCAACTGTATAATCACCACATGGATTATAATTATATATATATTATTATAATTAAACAATTGAACTTATATATATATATATATATATTGACTATTTTATTTTAAAATACAAACATTTTGAAACACAACATTTATCTTATTTATAATCAAAAAAAAAAAAATTTATATATATATATATATATGTATTTTGTTGTATTGTATATATATCAATAATAATAATAATAATAATAATATATGTATGTGCATGCAACACAGTAATTGTGCAATTGCATCAATGCATCAATGCATACAGCGTATAAAATAACCAAAAAAAAAAAATAAAATATAAATAAATACATGCCAAAAACAAATTAACAACATCGAGTACAAAACAAAACTCTCTCTCATCCCAATATATACAATATATATATATATATATATTTTATCCATCCATCAATGCACCATATATATATATATATATATATATACAAATTCATTCATCGCAAACCAACCAGCCAACCATTTATCCATATATCCATGATGCATCATATAATTTAAAATACTATATATATATATATATATATATATGATGAGCTTGATACAATAAAAAAAAAAATAAAATAAAGTTTAGAGTGTTTAGTTGTGAAAAATGTGTTTACGTGCTTCCTTCTATTTTGCGTTCGGTATATAATAATATATTCTTCTACTACTTCTACTACTACTACTGCTACGACTACTGCTTGTTTGATTTATATATATATATATATATATATCGGTGTTGTATATATTTTCTTTTCTTTTTTCTTTTTTTTTTGTATATTTTATAAACACGGTGCAATATCTATTGCTATATATTTATATATATATTTGAAATTTGTATATTATATATATGGAAGAAATAAAAAAAACGAAGAGAGATATTAAGATATATAAAATATAATCCATCCATTGCAGCAGCAGCAGTAGCAGTAGCAGTAGCATATACAATATACAAATCAAATAAACAACCACCCATATATATATATATAATAAAATATCATCATATATGCGAGATTGCATATGGTTTTCTTTTAAATATATACATATATTTTATTTATAGACAAGAGTTAGCGGCCCATCATCACATATACAATTTCTATATATATATATTGTATGTATTTTATAGACCCCAAAAAAAAAAAAGGATATATACGTGATCCTTTTTTGTTTTGTGTGATATGTCATACACGCAAAGTATTTTTATTTTTATTTTTTTGATATACACGGCGTATAGAATATATTATACAAATAAAAACAAAAAAAAAAAAATTTTCATTTCACATTTTCCATCCATCGCAGCATATATACAATATATACAAATTATTACAAAATATATATATAAAGGATTATTATATGATTTGAAAAATATATAAAGTTTTTATACGTGAGTGAATGAAATGAATGTGAGTGGAATTTTACCATCCATATATATATATATATATATATATAGAAAAATTCAACCAACCAAAAATAAACAAAAATCTTGCTCCGCTTCACTCCATCGTATATATATATATATGTATAGATAGACTGATATATGCATATTTATATATTATTTAAATATATATATGAAAAGGAGAACAACGAATATATTGTTATATAATATATTTATATGAATAAACAACACAATGTATGGATATAGGTATATGGATATTTAAAAATAATAAAATCATATATTTAAATATATATAACCATACCGATCGAGTAGATGCGATCGCCTACGATTTTTTTGATGCTGAATATTAATTAGTTTTTCATATATACAAATATTAATGAGATTTCTTGAGAGAATCTTCTTGAGAAAAATGAATCCTTTTTTTTCTTGAACATTTTTTACCAGATCTTCGTAAGGTATATTAAGAGATTGATAGAGATTTTTTATATCCATAAAAAATTGATAAAATATCAAATTCCAAGTGTAAAAGCAATGGTAAATGAAAGGTATTTATAATGTAAAATATATGTAAAATATTAAATGGGATTTTCTTAGGAAAAATTCAACGAAAATATTATTATTAATAATCTCAAGCAATTTTTAAAAGGTTGAGGATGATTGTTGTAGAAAAATGTTGGATCGATCGAGCGATCGATCATTATCCTTATTAGAAGAGGATTAAACAGAAAAAAATATATAGGATGTTGTTTAATATTTGTCCACTTGTCGATTGGCAACGACGCGCTAAAAGTCAATACAATACAATACAATACATAATATAATATTAAATTATTATATAAATTTTATTAGATTCACGTTTTTTTTTTTTTTTCGGTTGTTCTGTATTCTGCTGTACAAAATTTTGTCACTGATCACTATCATTATACGCAGATATTATTGTGTATTTATTTATAAATAAATACCACTCTTATATATTTAATATTTACGCAATTGTATCAAATTTTAATGTACATATATATATATATAGTCAACACTAATAAAATTCAATTAAATAATAAAAAAAGAAAAAAAAAACCGCGTTAAATTTCTGCCCTTATATGATTTGATTATTTATTGATTGATTGATTGGTTTGTTTTTGTTTTTATTTTTATTTTTGTGATTTGTCATCGTCGTCGCAAAAACTTCACTCTTTTATATATATGGCAGCAGTACCACATATATTATATAGTTATATCATAAATGGAAATTTTTCACTATAAGTATATAGTCACAAAAAGTGTATGGTGAGCGTGCACAGTGTCCATTTTCCGCGGATTTTAATGTTTCAAATAATAATAATAATAATAGTATGTAATATATAATTAAAAATCAATATATAAAATATTCGAATAAGAAATTAAACTGATTAAAGAAACACACGCAAAATACTCTAAATTTATATATATATATATATATATTATTATGTGTTGTAAAAATGTTACACACGTCTATTTTTTATTTGTTTTGTTCCTTCAAATATTTTTTACCATCCATATATATATATATATATTGATATATATCCTTTCTATTCTATAGTCGTCTATTTACTATATGCTAAACTATTTTTTATAAACATATTTACCGAGCATAAAATATATACATATATAGAGGAAAAACGCACAACCAAAAATTTAAATAGATATATATATATATATACACAAAAAAATAACAAAAATTATTAACAATTTTTTATTCTTTCATCAACTTTTACCCAAAAAAAAAATAAGAAAAAAATGTTCTTTAATGTTGTTTGAAATGTTTTTTTTTTTGATTAAATTTTGAATATTTAGTTTTATAAGAATATAAGAAGAGATGAATATAAAATAATAACCAAAATAATACACTCTGTGATTGTTGTTTGTTGTTTATCTTTTTTTTTTATATACATAATATAAATTTTGTGTAAATATATATTTGCAATAATATATATAGAAAAGGTAAATGATTAAAAAAAAGCATCACATCATATATATATATATATGGATGATGTTTTTAATGAATTGTTTTTTTTGCTTGTTATATAATATGGGTATGTTGTCTAACTATCAGAAGAATCAAAGTCGTAACAAATTCAACCAATTCATTTTTTGGTATTCATCCATTTCATATTCATCGGTAACAAAATATCCATCTCTCTATATATATATATATATGAAATATACACATGTATCGTCACGTATAACTTGATCGTCGTCGTCGTGCGTGGTGTAGTTAGTATCCAAGAACCAAAGAAGTGTATTTATATATATAGTAAGAATTTTTCAAAAAAAAAAAACACAACACACAACACACAACACACACATAACATAATGAAAGAAAAAGAAGAATAACCATCAATGTTTTTTTTTTTTTTTATTTAATAAATTGTATAATAAATGGCAAACCATCCATCAATGAACTATACCCCACCACCTCCACCACCACCACCACCACCACCATCACCACCCGTTAACGAAGAATTGTATATATAGTGAATATTCAGCAGCAGAAATGAATATATAGGAAAATTGTAGAGGTAACAAGAAAAGGCGTGTCACACCACATATCCCCAAATATACTATACTATACACACAATAATTTGTGTATATTTTATTTTTTCGAACGGAGATCCTTTCGTCGGTATTTTTTTTTTGTGTATATATACATTTGAGAGATGTATAATGGAATTTTTCTTCTTTTATATATATATATATATATATATATATATATATATAGATTGTATATCATAATATTTTTGTTGTTATACATTAAATGGGGCGTTATAGTCAGTTAGTTTACATAAAACAAACAAAAAAAAAAAACATTACAAACAAAAACAACCTAATATTATATGGTATATTAAGTATAAATATTTGTATATAAAATATTTAAATCCAGAGGCGAACTTTACTATATGTTACTATAATAGATATACAACGCCAGTAATACCGAAAACAGACAAAACTATAACCAAATTGATTTTAATATTAAAGAGAAAACTATATAGATATATATTACATTCATTATAATAATTAAAAACAACTAATATACATTATTATTTATGTTTAAACTTTAAAATCAACTACTAAATATATATATAGGAATATTTTTTATGTATATATATATCTATATATATATATATGTGTTGTATAAAGGTGTTGTTGTTTTATGATATGATAAACATACAACAAATATAACATGATTTTTTTTTTTTCGTGTTGTCATTGTATCTATATATATATGTATATAATTTTCCTCCGCAGGTAGAATTACCTTTTATTTAATTTATATAAAGTACTATACACCACATATGTATTTATAATCGATTATTAAATTATAATTAACAACTATAATAATATAAATAGACATATATATTTATATATGTGTAGGCAAACAAATTTGTTTTGCTTATACATGCTCTATATCTATACTATGCTATACTATACTATACTATCTGTTTCTCATGTCTGCGTGATATATTGTCACGCGTTGGGTATATATTCATCTGTCTCCTGATAGATCCTTTTTGTTTTGTGTACAGAGGTATTTGCCGCGTCTTTGATGAGATCGGGGGCTAAAAAGGACAAAAAAAAACAATCCGAAACAGTGGAAACGATTAGAATTCCCTATTTTTTTTTCTATATATCCTATACCTCTCCAGTTCCAGAATCTGACTGCGAATTTTAAAAAATCATTTCATTGCAACATTTTATTTAACGATGCCCGCAAAAAATGTGCTGCGGATCCAGCAAATATAGCCGCATATTCAGCCGCCAGCCACCAGCCAGATCAACAGAAATACAAACGATACAGAATATCGACGATTTGTCTCCTCAAAACAACACACACACTTATAGTATGTGTCTTATTTGCGAATATTTATATAGAAAATATTAAAAAAAAAAATGCTTATTTATAAAAAATGTATGTGATGTTATTATCCTCATCTCACAGGATCTTTTACATATATATAATTAACAAAGGGAAAATTTTATTTACAAAATTTTATATATATATATACATGTACAAAAATTCTACACACATTCATATATATATATATACATATATGTTAATGTTACATTGTTTATTTAGTAACCAATCAAAAATTTGTATATGAAACGCCTTATATATACAAACAAACAACAAATAACGCAATACATATATCCTTTTAAAACATCTTTTAAACAAAAAAAAAGGACACAAAACATTTTTACATCACTAACAACAACATTAACATATAAATAAATAAATAAATAATTTTAATAATAACATATATATTTTTTTGGGTATTATAAAAATGCACACGCCTTTCTAAATATGTATATATATATATATATATAATATTCAATTCACGCATTGCATAAAATTGATGCATTTGATATTAACGCCGATTGTTTATATTTGAAATTGCATATTTTTTTTTTAAAATATAATCTATCCTATATATATAAACATAAAATAAATACAAAACTAACGAGAATATCCACAAGGATATATAACACACACACCCAAGTGTTCATGAAGTATATATATAGACTGTGAAAATTGTTATAGAATGTGCGATGCGGGGAAATCAAACTATATATATATATAAATATATATATATATACAACTTTGGGACATAAATACATTGAATACTATCTATTATATATTAGTATATAAAGGACATATATATAGATTCGTTATGTATATAATATTAGTATATAAAGGACATCCATATCCATAATGTGTGGTTGTACACACAAAAATCGTTAAACTATATATATATATATTTTATATAATATATAGTATTATATAAATATATTGATAGAGCTATATATTATAAATGAACATTTTTGATTTAGTTTATTTACAATCGAAAATTTATAGAGTAGAAATTTTATGTGGATATATAATATATAGAATTTGTATATCAAAAAAGATTGAATTTTCTCTAAAAAAATATAGTCTATCTATACTATATATATATATATAAATAAATGCATGAACTTGAACTTGTGGATACATATTATCCTATACTATACACGTAAAATATATGTTATATATATATATATATCGGTATTTATATGCAGAGTCCGTAGATTCAAAAAAAATAACCAGTGATCTATATATATATATATATAAACAAGATTCTATCACTATATATATATATATAGGTGAAATTAATAGAATTTACCTTTGTTTACTATATTTATTTCTAAAATATATATGAATAAGAATTTCTTATATATATATATATATAACATAACAAAGCGATTTTTCTAATTTTTTTTATTAAATTCTGAGTGTGATTTCTTCTTGATTCGCATCCTAAATTAAATAAATTAAGTTTATTTTTTTTGACTTAATTTAATTTAACCACATCTTTATAAGGTTGAGAAATTAAAAAAGTTTGAAATATCAAATAGATTTTCCTTGGACATATTCAACGAAATGAATTATCATCAATTTTACCATAAGTATCATAATATCATTTTCCATATGAAAATTTCCTTTGGTGGATCACACACACACACATTCTGAATACAAAATTTTTGTTGAGAATCCTTAAATCCTTTAAAATCTATTTGAAAATTTTACCAGTATATAGGATATATATTAAAGATGATCATAGTAGTAACCAAATTAAATAAGGCGATACATTTTCCTTAAACGGAATCTATATATATATACGAAAAAACTCTTCAATTACCAATAAGATTTTTGTTTTATTATGGATTTTGTCAATTTTTATGCATATATAATATAATACCGAATAAATTTAAATGTTGCAAACAGCATATAAGAACTATATATAGAAGATTATATATTAATTGTATATGTGATAAAGAGCACGCAGGACTAATCACATCGCATCACATATGTATATATAAATTGTATATATTGATGTGTTCTTATATATATTATTTATTTTGTGAAATTGATATGGATATATATATTTATGTAATATTTCAATTGCCCATATGCACTAACAATAGCCAATTTTATGTGTAATCTTATAAAAAATAAATTAATATAATAATGGAATATATAAAATGCGTAACAAAAGAAAATCTCTCTCTATATATATATATATATTGTATATTACAGTCCCCTTTTTTTTTAATTTCAAATGAATTGAAAAAATATATATAAAATACATAATAAAATAATCATATTTACCACAATTGCATTTTACAATACAATTCAATTATTGTTTATAAAATATGTGTGCGATCAAAATCAATGCAATCAATGAATTTTCCATTATTTATATATATAGAAAATGTATTATGAAAATAAATTGGTTTCCTATATATATATATATATTTATAAAAATAAATAATAGACATCAAGAAAGTATTTTGTCATTTTTTCCTTTATCATAAACTAAAATCTTTACATATCTACTATATAGTTGATAGAAAATATATCTAAACTCAATGATGTATATATACATATTTATTTATATAAAATAGAGATTTGGCATCGGAAAATGTTGTGATCGTTGGTTGGAGATCTGTTAAAAAATACATATATATTTAAAGTGTGCGATTTAAATCGCAGGCAGTGTTCTCGCCACCACCACCACCACCACCCCATTCAATTCATAAACATATATATAATTGCACATCAACTTGATATAATATATATATATATATATATACCAAGGATATATGAATATACCGTGTACCAGTTAATTATAAAAAATAATACAATAAAAACTATAATCCCAACATATATATACAACGAAAAAAATGTTATCGCACAAAAAATGAATCAATCAAATCTTTTGTAATTGAGAATATATATATAATTAAAAATCAATTATATAACATTTTTTTTTTTTTTATTTTGTTATATAATATAATAGAAAATTGTAAATTGTATGGTATATGGTGATTTTTCTTTCAAAGTCAATTTAATTTTGGAGATTTCTTTTTTTTTTATAATTAAATTGTCCCTCATCCCGCTTATATATACAATTTAATTTTTCCCGCACCCTTTTATATATATATATATATATATATATATATATATGGTCGTATATATTGAGATCGTACGTTTATAGGAATATATTAAATATTTATATTGATAATACAAATTCATTATTAATTTTGTGGTAATCATTACAAATGTATATATATATATCGTATCAAATCAAAGTCGGTCTGAAAACGTTATATATATATATATGGTATAAAAGCAAAAGGAAAAAAATAAAAATAAATCCAATATATAAAAAATAGGAAACTTTGTATAAGGTATACAAATACAAAACAGAATATAATTTTGTTCCACCAAAGCAAATGGAATAATATATATAAATAATTCAATAACACAAATAAGAAGAACAAAAAAAAAATGATAATAGAATAATAATAATAATAATAGTAACGAAAAAAAATGAAATAATGTGTCGGTACTTTTGGGTATGGATTTCTTTTTCTTTACATATATCAGAATATGTATTATTTTTTATCCAAAACAATATTTTCATCATATATATATATTCTTTAAAAACACATATGTTTTATGATGTATATATATACATATTGGGAAAGAAGATAATCCTTATTAGTTTTTTTTTTCATCTGTATTTTTTTTTTTTGGAAACCTCCAATCTTGAAATATTTTTCCATATATATATATATAAGTAACTAAAGTTTTATTATGATTATTTTTTTTTTTATTCTTTTCTTTATATACAATGATGATTTATAATATATATATATATATATATATATATATATATAGATATATTTATTTATATATATATGATTTAGTGCATGATATATCGAAGAACTGAAACATCTTATATGGGGATCTGAAGGATTTTGTTTTGATTTGATGAACCATTTTTATAAAGGTATATTTTTTATATAATAATAATTACATATACCAAATATAAAGATAAAGATAATGTGGTCTTGTTGTCGATTATAAAAAAAAAAAAAAAAAAAAGATGTGGCTGATGTATATTGTATATATATATATATATATATATTTAAATTGGACACAACGAATTATGTAAAAAAAATTGTAATATATATAAATTTTTTACATCTATATATATACTATGATGATGAGATATATATCAACATCACATTGATATAATATAAAGTTTTGGATATATTTTGGTTCATGAGAGAGAACCCGCATATTGATCAATATATATTGATATTTTTATATTATTATTTAAAGGAATTTATTAGCAGCCGCTCTCTAAACTTATACATTTTATATATATACAAAAGGAATATTAGGTAGGAGCCTATATATATATATAGGATGAAGGAGAGGTTCAGAATCCGATCGATTTTTCCAGAGAAGGTTTCAAAAAAGGATTCTCCAATTGAATCCAATTGAAGAACATATATGTATATATATATATATTATATATTGAGGATAATCTGTGAAAAATATTGGATGAGCGGGTTTGCTTGCGGAGACACATTTGAAACGAAAAATTATTATCAAATTAATTAATGATATATGTCATAAGATTATTCCGAGTATGCACTCACTTTGCGTTATTAATTTCTTGAGAATGTCTATGTCTATTATCTATATATAGAAAGTCTAAATAAATATATTGTATATTTAATAAACACAAAAATATCTATATATATGTATACTTTTATATTAATGGAAAACGGATTTTGTTGTATATATATATATATTGTGTCATTTTTATTCATTGTTGTTTGTGGTACTCTTATAAATTCGGTAGCAAGAATATACAATCATTTTTAAGAATCACAATTTTCTATAAATCTTTCATATATTTATATATATATATATATATATGATACAAATATCCATAGATATATAGTCTTGGATTTTATATATGTTATTCTTATAATATCTATTTCAAAATAATTGATATTGTGTTGTTGTGTCCTTTTCTATCATATCCTCACAAAGGATAATCCGTTTTTTTTGTGTTTTTTTTTATATGTTAATAATTTTTTGATCATGAAAATCATGAAAAACCAAAAATTCTACTACTTATACGATGGATGGATGGATATATATTAAAAGATATTAAAAAGAAACATATATAACGTCTATATATATCTGACGGTGATTAAAAATTTTTTTTTTATGTTATATAGTAATACTTTTTAAAAAGGCGCGGCGGCGGCGGCAGCTTAAGGGTTACAAACAGCGCGGGAATCGTAGTAAAAAAATTAATAAAAATTGTGCAAAAATTACGTATTAAAGTATATAATCATAATAATAGGAATAATAATAACAAAAAAAAAATATAATAAACTAAAACCTCTATATATACATTTTAAACATATTTCTCTAATTCATCTTTTCTTGTTTTTTATCTCAACACCGACATAAATATAGTTAATATAGTAATATATATATATAATTGTTTATCCTGCGGCTTATGACGGTATCGACGACGATCATAGATTTTCTATATATAATACTAAAAAATGTAAAATGTTAAATCTACCTTTATTAAATATATATATATATATAGCTTTTGTGTGTTTATACTATATCCATAACTCTTAAGATATGTTTTATATTTGTATATAAGATGTGTCGAGATTATATATTATATAAGATGAACACAGTTGAAACTCTGCTTATATATTATTTATTATATTATACTCTTGTGATGTATTAAAAAAAAAAAATAAAAATATTTTTTCTGTTATCTGAATAGATATTTAAGTTAAATAATATCTATATATACGTATATATATACGATCTACTTATATGTCGTTTAATTCACAATTTTAATTTGGCCAGATATTTAATTACACATATATATATATATATATGTTTTGTGTAAATTTGATATAGATATATCTATATCAAATTTACATATAGAGATGACATTGTATAGGTGCTGTTAGCGAACTTTTAATTGATAGATCTTCATATATATATACACAAATATCACAGCATATAAAAATGAATGGTGACAAAATTATTGACAATTTACAAATTAAGATATTTTGGGCCAATATAAACAAAGGTATGGATATTAAACAAATTATTGTCGTAGTGTGTAATGACATTGTTTTATTTATATATGTATATATATAGATTTTTCCGATCATCAGACAACATCAGTTAATTGGATAGTATATGTATAAACAGCTATAATATATATGCAACATAAAAGCAAAAAAAAAAAAAACGTATTATATATACACCTTTTTAATGTGTGTGCTGCATATATATAAAAAACATTTTGTAAAATCGCGTTGTGCTGCGTGTGCGAATTTTTCTATATATTATTTGGATTAATAAATTCATTGTATATATATTATATCATAAAAAAATAAAATTGTTCAGAAATCTACTTAACTGGAAAGAAAAATTATTGTTTTTTTTTTTTGTTTTATGCAAAGGATATATACAAAACAAAAAACCTAATGTGTTTCAAAATGAAAAAGAATTTTTTTTTGATTTAAGAAGCTGCAGAAGAAGAAGACGATCATTTTCGATAAATGTTACAAATTATTGTATATATATATTTGATATGCGTAATCATTGATGTGTAAAAATATGTCTAAAAAATAATATAATATCAAATAAACAAATGAAATTGATTATGGAAGGAAAAAAAAAATTAAATTACTTTAATAATAATAATAAAAAAAAATGCAATGCAAGACACAGAAGCTGCCCGTCAGCTTATATATATATATATATATATATAAATAAATTTATATAGTTATCCATTCCGATGATAGAGATCATATTATATATATATATATATAGCTTTGTGTATATAGTTATATCTATATAAATAATTTATAGATGATAGTTGTTGTCCGTTTGTTTATTAGTTCGTCCTTATTATATAGTAAAAATATTACTATTACTATGCGTTATTAAGGTTTTGTTCAAAGGAATGTGTCAATTTTTTGTTCAATATATACATCAATATTTTGATATGAAAATATTTTTATTGTTCTGATGGTTTTGTCCAATTCATGGACAGTGATTTCATGAGAATAGACTCGAATAGATCCTTTCCACACATTTTTTCAAGTATTATTTTAAGGATCATCTATATTTGTTTATTTGTGTGCAAAACATTTGATTTGATACACGAAAATTTAATACATTTATAATATTGCAATTTTTGTTTTACATTTATTATAATTATTATTATTCTATAATTTTCTATATATCCATCCATCCATCCATATATATATATATATATATATATATAATAAATAAAGAGACTATTTTAAGGATAAATTATATTTTTTGAAATATTGTACATGTAAATTTTACAAAATTATAGGAGTTCCTGTGCTTTTATATTTTAACTATGTGCTTTTGTATATGGAAAATTGTTTAAAAGTTCCAAATATCGACATCTCTATTAGACTAACCAAAATATAATATTTCAGTTTTTGTTTGTTGTTGACTTCTTCAGTTTTGGTGTAACATTTTTGGTGTACATAGCAGTAGCAGCTGCTGCATATCTTTATTTATTTTTTGGATTCCCGTCGATATTATATTATAATTATTTTATTTTAATATATAACAAAGTTGACGAGGGGATAAATGTATATTGTATATACAATATAATATCTCTCAAAACCAAATGCAATATGGTCAGACATAAATAATGTTGTTGGGATAGATGACTATATATGTACAATAATATACAATAATATATTATAGGAAAAGTGATGCATTTACTTTTGTTTGTCAGTAAATGTTTTCCAAATAACGTATATATATGGTAAAAATATATATCTATCGCATTTAAAGGAATACACATATTATTATATTGTATGTCGTGAGTCGTTGTATATATAATATAAATAAAAACACGTCGTCGTCGACGTCGTCGAATTTGGATAATAATTACAACATTTTTTTTTTTATATGGAAAACTCTATATAAATCTATAGAAAATCCTTGCGACAAGACACAAGAACAATCAGTTCATTGAATCTTGTGTGTGTGTAGAGTAACTATACATATTTTGTATAGATATATATAAAATATTATATGGTTTTTAGTTGGAGAATATAAAATATCGTGCAATGGAAAATAGAAATATAAAATAACAAAAATAAATATGGACAACTTTTAAGAATACTCCGCATTCACGTAAAGACAGACATTATTTCTATATATATATATATATATATATATTACATCAATTACATTAATTAAATTGATCCATATATCGCGTGGTGTAAGTGTGTGTAATTTTAAGAATAAAATTTTTCCAATTCAATTTTTTAAGTTTCTTCTTCACGCCAATATATAATGAAGTAAACATTAACATATATTTCTATATAAAATTCTATATTTACAATTTTTTAATAATTTAGTTTTGTGTGTTGCGTTTGATATTGATTATAAAATATATATATATATATATATATATATATATAAATATATATATAAAAAAAAGGATATACGACTCAAATTTTGTTGTGTTGTTTGGTTTTATATGTGTGTAATTCTTTTATATATATATATATATATATTTTCCACAAAGGGATTAAAATTTATTCACCCTTTTATAAACAAATTCACAAACAATCAACTACACACAAACACACATAAAAAACATATCTATGCAAACAATATTGCAATTGAAGAACAAATTTTGTACACGCAACATACATAATTAGAAATATATAATAAGGTGTAAAATTGTGCATTGTTGTTGTTTTGGGGTGAGATGGAGGAGGTTGTTGTTGTGTGTTGTTTAAGTGTTTTTATATACCGATTAATTAAAAATTATCAGTTGTAAATAATAAACAAAATTTAAAATAGACTATATACCTATATATACAAAAAACAATTTTTAGCTATATATACAAATATTTATAAACACACAATAAAACAGAAAAAAGGCTAGTATGCCTTTACACAAATCAATATCAATTATCAATTTCTATGACCAATTGTGACAATAGTGGCGGCGGTGGTGGTGGTGGTGGCGGTAGTTGTGGTCGTGGTCGTGGTTGTGTTGATAAGGATGTTGGACATAGCGTATCTGATGATTATTTGGATATAAGATGGAAAATCGATGACCGGGGACTATCGATAATTATGAAAAATGTAATATGTCAAAAATTAAATTGTCTTCAAATAATTCATACCTATTACATATTAATCATTTTAATAATATTAAATGGATTAATTAATGTAAATACAGTAGCAGCTATCAATAGCGAATATGTTGTACAAGAACAATTTAATATTGATATAAATATTACAAATAATGGAAGTGCATCATCAGATATCAGTAATAATAGGTATGAGAAGATGTAAAATTTATTTATTTTATTTTTGTTGATAAAACAGTATAAGAAAATCTAATCATTACAATTTACTATACCCTCACTATTGAAATTAATTCAAGGAAATTAAATACAGACCAATTGGAACAATTTATCGATGATGAATTAGTTGAATATGTTGATGATGCAAGTATAAAAGATGAGGTATGTTTATTATTATTATTATATATATAAATGTATTGTATTTATGAAGCAATTAATATTTATTGTTGGAAATGATCCATTCATCATTTCAACTTTATCTATATATTTTGGATGTATTAGATAAGCCAATTAGGTGTATGTCAAATATATAATGGACTAACTTGTGAAACTTTTTTAAAAAATCAAAGTGTATTCATACCACCAGATTTAACTATTGATATATTAGAGGAACGTTTAAAGGCCGCCTATGGTGTTATTAAAGAATCGAAGTATATATAAAAATTGAAATTTTTTACTTTAAATTGAATGGCAAATATTAATAATTCGTATTTTTTTTGGAAAATATGTTTTTTCATCAGGGATATGAATCCAAATTGTCGTGTTTATGCATTACCAAGTCTTTGTTATAGTATACTACCGATTTGTCGGACACCAGAAAAAACAAATCATCAGTATTTTGCTAAGAAAGCGGCCAATGAAAATCAATTGAAACGTTCTAAATTTTCAACAAAATCATCAAAAAATAGTGGTGGTGGTGGTGGTGGTGGCCTTATAAATCGTTCAAAGGCATTACCATTGACAACGGTGGCAGCGGTGCCAGACGGAGCGTTAGCAATCCCATTAATTGGTGATCAATTGGTAAATGGTATTGTTGATGACTATCAAGAAGAATTTCAAAAAAATTATACAGATATTTATAATAACAATACAAATATGTTTGTAATTGAACATCGCGAAATTGTGGATATTCGTAAGGATAACAATGAGGAATATGTGAATGATGATGATGATGCTGTTGCGGCAGGAGATGATGTAGGAAATGATAAAAATAATATTGAATATTATATTATGGATTGGGATAAACAAATTATTAACGATATTGATGGTAGAAATAATTCTATTGATAATAATTACAAAAATTATTCGATTGCTAATAATAAAGCATTAAGTAATGATGGTACAAGTGGTACAAAATTGAGGAGAATTCAAAGACATCAACGATTTAAAGATATACGTTGTCAGAATTGTAGTAAAAGTTTTGGCAAAAATAAAAGACAACTACGTGGTCGTCGTGGTCGTCGTTGTCATGATGATATCAAATATCTAAATCGTAGTCGTGTACGATGTGATCGTACTACTAAACGTCATCACAGTCATCACAGCCGTCGTCGTCGAAAACGACATATTATAAATGAATATTCTGTGAACAAACTAAATCGGTCGAGTTATTCACATATTCATGGAAATGCAGAACAATTGATTGCGGATAACTCTGCTGCTAATTATAATGCTAATGATGATTATGATGATGGTGATGGTGATGGTGATGATGATGATAATATACCAATACCGATACCATATACCAATTTTGCACCATTAAAATTTCCACCAACAAGAGACACCGAAAATCTACGACGTATATGCCGAAATGAATGTGAATTATTGGAAAATGAATTATGTCAAAAGGAGTATGCAATTGCTAAGCGGCATCCAACAATTGGACAAAAATTACCCTTGGAAGATTGTTATAATTTACCAGAAAGTGGTGATGATGGTGGTGATTGCTCGAAATTGGGCATTGCCATTGATGTGGACGAAACGGAGGATTGTTATTGGGAAAACGGTGAAAGTTACCGCGGTAAAATTGCTATATCAGCTGCCGGTAATACATGCTTGAAATGGGCACGATTAATGAAAGAAATAGCGGATTATCCAGAATTGGCCGGACAAAATTATTGTCGGTAAATATATTAAATTTAATAAATATTTTGTTTGTGCTATGCTATACAGATTACTTCTATAATTTTGTTCTATTCATTTTTGAAAAACTTTGATTTTTGACATGTTTGTATTCCTTAATTTTTTATATGTTGATAGAAATCCTGGTGGGGTGCAACCGTCACCATGGTGTTTTATTGATAACAATACAAAAGAAAAAGTAATTGAATTGTGCGACATACCAAAATGTTCGGATAAAATGTGGCTATACATAATTATCGGTTTCATTGGATTGGCAACAATATTATCAATATGTATTATTACGATATGTTGCAGAAAGTACAAGAAAAATAATAGTGGCATTTCAAATATACAAAATGTAATATAAAATTATTTCTAAATACAAAAAAAATATCAATGATATCAACTATTTAATGGATTTTCTCCAATTATATTATAGATAAATTTACCAAATGTTGATAAAAATATTTATGGAAATTCACGGTTAAATTCACCAATTGAAATGACTTCATTATTAACGACAAATCAAAGTGGTGGTGGTAGTGGTAATGCTGCTGTTCCTGTTCCTGCTACCGCTCAAATTGGTAATAATATGATGGGACAGGGATCTGGACCAAATTTATTGGCTATATCCGGTAGTGGTGGTGGTGGTGGTGGTGGGGCTTCAGGTGGTATTCCATTACAACCATCACATCATTCAACGGGACGTGGTAGTGGTGCGGCGGCTGGTGGTAGTACTGTATTACGTGTACCTCAATATACATTACAAGATGTACATTTTGTTGAAGAGTTGGGCGAAGGTGCATTTGGAAAAGTCTACAAGGGTGAATTAATTCAACATTCAGATGGTGAAAGGATGTATGTGGCTGTCAAAGCATTAAAAGAAAATGCATCGGCAAAAACGCAAGCCGATTTTAAACGTGAAATTGATTTGATATCAGATTTAAAACATGACAATATTGTTTGTATTTTGGGTGTCGTTTTAAAAGAAGAACCACTATGCATGTTATTTGAATATATGACACAGGGTGATTTACATGAATTTCTGATAGCTAATTCACCAAATGAAACAAAACATTTAACGCAATTACAATTTTTGCATATTTCAATGCAAATTTGTGATGGTATGGAATATCTGGCTGGTCATCATTATGTGCATCGTGATTTGGCAGCACGTAATTGTTTAGTTGGCGATAATTTAACAGTGAAAATATCTGATTTTGGATTATCTCGAGATATTTACAGTTCCGATTATTATCGGTAAGAATTAGACAGTGATTGTATTGTATTGCGATCCGATTAACGTAATTAAATATTATAAATGGAATTCTTTGTCTTTCTATATGTATAGAGTGCAATCAAAATCATTACTGCCCGTACGCTGGATGCCATCGGAATCGATTTTATATGGAAAATTTACGACAGAAAGTGATGTTTGGTCATTTGGCGTTGTACTTTGGGAAATCTACAGTTACGGATTACAGGTATTACATAGAGCTATAAATATATAAATAGTGCATTGCAGTGACAAATTATTAATTCCATTTATCATTTACAGCCATATTATGGATATAGTAATCAAGAAGTGATTAGTATGGTTCGTGCAAGACAATTGTTACCCTGTCCAGAATTATGTCCGAGTGCTGTTTATTCGTTAATGGTTGAATGTTGGCATGAACAAGCCGTACGTCGTCCATCGTTCCCAGAAATTGGACATCGTTTAAAAATATGGTATCAATCACAAAAACGAAGTAAATATATAAGAATGGTTTTTAATTTTAACAACGGAATTGTTGATTATTACAGTAGTGTCATTTTTTTTTTTTTGTAGCGGAACAAGCAGAAAGTTCATCAAATTGTCCGAATAGTCGTAAAGGATCAATTTTTAGTGTGACAAATGTAATGAATGTACCACCACTACCACCAATGGCAATCAATAATAGTAATAGTGCTGCTACAAGTCATCGTCAATCAATATCACAAAATTCGGTAACGTCTTCCCAATCCAATAGCCATTTGAAACAATCAACAAATTCGATAAACTCGATATCAAAGTCTACGGATAATTATAATAATAAAATGGATGGACGTGAATATTTGGGCGGTGGCGATGGTGGATCAGTTTGTGGCGATAGAAATCGATCATTAGACTGTCTTAAAGATAAAGAACAATATCAATTATCACATTCGGTAACAACCGTAGGATTACCATTACTACAATCAACCACATCAGGAAATCAACCACATCTACACCATCACCAACATCAACATCAACATTTGCATCATCATCACCACCATTCACACAATCAAAATGTTCCAACGATACCATTTCATGGAAATGCACAATCATTACAACATCATCATCATCATCATCATCATCAAGCACAGCAACAATGTGTTGATGATAGTGAACGCAAACTATCCAATTATCCACAACACAAACAACAATCACATCATTCGTTAGATCGCGAACAACCGAATTTACATCGTAATAAAAAAGAAAGTTATTTATATCATTCAACAGATATCGAAAATGATTTAATTGCGGCTGAAGCATCAGGTTTAGACGACAACATTGATGGCAGTGATATCAATGATTTAAATCGTTCGAATGAAAAAATGAATCAAAATCGTACATTAACCGGTAACAATTTAGAAAATATTGAAATATTAAATCAAATTCAACGGAATACAAATACAAATCAACTTCCATTAAAGTCAATAATGAAGTCAGGAGTATGTAAACAACCATCGCCAATCAGTAGCAATAGCGTCAGTCAGATAGTGGCTAATAATAACAACAATGATCGTGGATCATCGTTTAATCAACGTCATAAACATCAGTCTACAAAAATGTCATACGGTGATGATTCTTCGGGATTGTCATTTGTTGGAGGTATTAGTGGCATTGGGAAATTGTCAGGAGCTATTTCTATATCAAGTATTTTAGGTGAAGATTCAACAAGAAATAATATTGGAGTACCCGCATCAACGAATGCAAGTAACAAACAATTAAATATTACGAATCAAAAACGTTTGTAACACAAAGAACTGTCCAAAAGAGACGCATAACCATCTTACTATGTGATGCGAACAAAATAATATACTAGAACGAAAAATTTCCCATCCATAATTCAAATTCCTATAGAATATAGTAAGCCCAAAGGCGTTAAGGCGCATTAATAATACCAATAATAGATTAGTAGTATTGTAATATTTAATACTATGTATGGGGGGGGGAGATTGTTTAACAAAATTTGATATCTTACAATTAGTGTATTTTATACTTTTATTATTATGTAATCGACAAATAAAAATCATTGTTTATAGTTTGTAAGATTGCGATTATATCGTATTTTTTTATTATTATCAACACTTTTTGGCAGTTCTATATTTTACAAGAATTTTGTTAAAAGAAAAACCAAAACGATCTCACTGATTAAAGACTTTTTTTTATATCTATTATTTTTAATCGCAACATTTGAAACAATACAACACAATACGAAGCTCTGCATAGCTTATTCATATAGTTAATAAATCTTTATTCTAAAATAAAAAGATTATATTTTTCATTTAAGCATTGGTATTTGAAATTGGTATTTGTATTACAATTATATTCATACATTAAATTAATTATTATATAATACGATGACGACTTAATTACAATAAAAATTATTATTAAAGAACGTTTAATAAAAATTATTTTATTATTCTTATTATTATTCTATTAAAAACGGCTGGGACTTACTCATAGACCGTATTTATATTAAAAAAACAAATTACACGGTTATTTACATCTATGCATATATTTATTTTATATATGGAAAAATTTTATAAATATAATCGATGTGCCTATGTTACCTTATATATATATATATATATATATATATATATATGATACACTTAATCTATATGTAATCTTAATCTAATATGTATTATATATATTTCGACTAACAAGCAGTTGTTAGCACATACTGGTCCATCGGCCAATAATGCCGGTGACGATAATTTACTTGTTGATATAATATTATGATTCAGACGTGCATAAGATATATCTTGATATAAAGACGGTTCCGGTATACCATTCAGTTCAGCTGTACGACGAAGTTTACAATTGATTATTCCCTGTTGATGGGTCGCAGGAACGCATTATTAAAATTGGATTATAATTAATTGGTAATGGTTGTCGATCACTTAAGTACATATCAAACCACGGTTTGGATATATACGATGTATCATGTTTTATCAGTAATGTTTGTAAATTTAAACCAATATTCTGTTGAAATTCAATTACACATTTTTTCGTACTCAGTAATTACGATTTTGCTGATTAAATCGATTCCAATTTAGGTGTCCAATGTTTTGTCGCAACATCATTTTAAAAACTTCTTGTTAATAACAGTGAACTGCAGACAATCTAATTTGTATAGAATATTTATTAGTAAATTGCAACAAACCTAAATATTATTTAATAAATTTAAACTACCTTTAAACTAAAAAGCATTAATGTTTACTGAATTGATGAAAATTTTTTCTATTCAGGTACAAAGTTCGTTTGTGTGTTTATACTTACTTTATTTTTTGTATTCTCATCTGTTTTGATTTTTGATAACATATGAAAAACAATATAAATACATTTTCACTATTGATATAAGAGAATATGACATAACCAAGCAATAACGCTGAATTGTGTATGTGAAATTTGTGTAGACATCTGGCAAATATCATATACTGGAATATTTGTCGTATCTCTCCAATACAGATCACCCAGGTTTGCACTAAAAAGCTCTGCAGTATGTGGTGGATACACACACCACATTTATTTATTTACTAACTTGTTTATATGAAATTATTTGTTATATTCTCAATGTTGATGTTAATTTTAATATATTATTAATTATTTATCACCATTCACATTATAAAAAAAATAACAAACTATTACCAAAAAAAAAAAACAATGTAGATAATATAAAACAAAAATCATGAATACTATAATTATGAGTACAAGTAGTTTTATCATAAACACCACATTTTAGTCTATAATTATTTTTGTTACATCAATTATTATATATTATAATTGGTGTTATCCAAGGAAATTCTTCACGAACGCGATTGTATTTGATATATGTTATTAATAAAATATTTCCTACTGAAGGACATTAGTTCAGAAAATGATTATCATTGATTTTCGATTAGTATAAAATGAGCTACTACAGAAAAACATTAGGGACCTACATAGGAAATCATAAAGACAAAGCGAAGCATTGTGGAGTCAGGCAAAAAGAACCAATTCCAGAGTTATAGTGACTAGATCCATCAAATAAACTTTCATCACTAATATATAATACTAATATATAATAGATTTTGTTGCTTAAATTATTAGTAAAATAAAAATATCTAAATCTAATCTAATATTCTATATAAATCTAACGAATCAATTTGTCAATAAAATAAATATAATATTAATTAAAGATAAACTCACAGAATAAGTCGCCATAATATCAGGAACATCATTAAAAAATATGTGATTTTGTTGTGGATTTCTACTGATAGTTTCCTTTTATACGGGAACCACCACAAATAATAATATAATGTTTAAAAACATTTTAATTACACACGCAATACTTTTACGAATAAAATTCCGCGACGGCGACGAACTACTTTTAACTATGCACTTTTTTCTTATTAGCTTTACGAGTTTTCCCATTATTTTACGATAATATTGTAATAGTTGATTACCTATCAAAATATCAATATGAATAATATGATCGATATGAATAATTCCAATGCTAATGCAATGATGTTAGCTGCATGTACTGTCTCCAATGAAAAATGTTGAATAAAATATAGCACCCTCATTATCAAAAATGGTACCCATTTTTTTAAATATCATTTTATCTCCTATAAGAAAAATGATTCGAATAAAATACAAAATTAGATTTTATTGATATTATTAATGCTCGTGTATTTGTCGGTATTCTCTAGTAGGTCTAATAATTCAATTGGTCAATAAAAAATGAATACCATAATTAGATAAACTTACCTCGAATGGCTGTTGACAACGCATTTCTCTAAATACAACTGTATGCGTGCATTTAGAGGTGATCCATCCATACGATTATTTTTACATCAATAATTTTATTAAATATCAACTGTATGTATGTATTGGATTCCTGGAACACGATGAATAATTAGAAAACGTTGAATAACAAATTGTACTATCGTTGATGAACTTCCAACCACTTTTTTTTCTTTTGTTTCAACTGCATTTGCATGTGCTGCATGTGCTGTATTTCCGGAACACGTTGAATAATTGGACAACGTTAAATAATAAATTGTATTATGTTGATAAACTGCCAACCACCATTTTCTTTGTTAACCCTATATAGAAAAAAAAATTCTAGGTTAAATTTTTTATAATTGCAATTTTACTCTATGTCTAATAATTCAATTTGTCAATAAAAAATGCATTCCATAATTATTAATAAAGATAAACTTACCTCGAATTGCTGTTGACAATGCATTTTTCTAACTGTATTTAGATGAGGTGATCCATTCATACGATTATTTTTACATCAATAATTTTAATATATATTAACTGCATGTATGTACTGGATTCCCGGTACACGTTGAATAATCGCAAAACGTTGTATAATAAATTGTACCATCGTTGATAAAATTACAACAACATTTTTTTTTTGTGTTAACACCTATAGAAAAAAATTCTAGGTTACAATTTTTTTAATTGCCATTTTACCCTATATATAATTATTTGATTTTATTAAATGCATGATTAATTTGTTTAAAAATATCCTTATTTAATGATGGTATAGATAAAATTTCATTACTTTTAAAAAAAAGGTTGATAATTTTCATCAAAAAGTGGCGTCTGGTTTCCTACAAAACCAGCCGCATACACACACACACACACACAGTCATTGTACCAGCCAATATAATTTCTATCACCCATCACACATTTTTTATGTAATTTTTATACTTAAATCTATATTTTTCTTAAAGTTTAATAGCTGGTTGACACAATTTAATAAATAATTAAAGCTAATTATCTTAATTATATTTTAATTAAAATAAACTTACCTTTTAATTTTTCTTCAATTTTACTCGCCGCCATATTGCATTTTTTTTTGTTCCTTTGCCAACCGACGCTATCTTTTTAATGAAAAAATCTCATACATAATTTCAATTTTCATGTATACGCGCACGCAGTCCACGTCCACCACCCACATTCCACCCAATCTTATATGATTTTCTAACTGACATGAGAAATGCACTGCTTTATGGTTTGGTGATACATTTATTAATAGCGTTTTTATTTAAATTTTTACAATAGAACGTTTTATTATAGAATTCGTCAATAATATTTAAATTAATGATTTTAATTGATATGTTATCATTACAAACATTACGCGAACTCAATTTTTTAATTTATAAGATTAATTTAATTATTATTTTAACTATTTCCAATTCATTAATTAAGAATTATTTTTATAATAGAAATCTTCAGTTGGAAAATGGGCTAAATTGTACTTTACGGGCGAAGACACGAAATTTAATTTTAGGGTGGGAAAATCAATGGGAATACCCCCCGGACAAACTTTTGTTCTAGCGTTTTTGGGGGAGGCGCCCCGTTTGGCCAGGAGGGGGGGGCAAAGTTTGTATGGAAAAAATTTTTTTTTCCCCTCTAGGGGGGAAATTTTTATCGGAAGGGGTAAAGGACCACCCCTCATGAAACTTTTGTTCCGGACTTAGGCTCCCCCCCCTATACGTGGGGCAGGGGGGAGTTTTGAAAATTTCAAAATTCCCAAAAAGTAAAAGTGTTCCCCCCCTCCGATTTTAAATTTTAGTACCTGAAATGGAGGGGAGGCCCAAACCAAGCAACTTTAGTTCCGGGACTAGGTGGCGCCCGAACCCCTTCGTCCAGGAGGGGGGGGCAAAGTTTGTATGAAATTTTTTTTTTTTCATTTCTAAAAGGAAAATTGATACTGAAAGGGGCAAGGGGCCACCCCCCCTGAAAATTTTGTTCAGCACTAAGGCCTCCCCCCTAATACGAGGGACAGGGGGTGTTTAAAAATTTACAAATTTACATTTTTGGGCTCAAATTTAGCGAAATAAATAGCTTCTGTCTGCAGCGCCTTCGGCGCCTTTAAAGATTATTACTCCCTTTCTGTTATCCACCGAGCAAACCCCATCCGCAGTTTTTTTTTTTGACAAATTTGCTTAAGGAATGCAATCTGATAGGAAATAAATAGCTTCTGTCTGCAGCGCCTTCGGCGCCTTTAAAGATTATTACTCCCTTTCTGTTATCCACCGAGCAAACCCCATCCGCAGTTTTTTTTTTTTGACAAATTTGCTTAAGGAATGCAATCTGATAGGAAATAAATAGCTTCTGTCTGCAGCGCCTTCGGCGCCTTTAAAGATTATTACTCCCTTTCTGTTATCCACCGAGCAAACCCCATCCGCAGTTTTTTTTTTTGACAAATTTGCTTAAGGAATGCAATCTGATAGGAAATAAATAGCTTCTGTCTGCAGCGCCTTCGGCGCCTTTAAAGATTATTACTCCCTTTCTGTTATCCACCGAGCAAACCCCATCCGCAGTTTTTTTTTTTGACAAATTTGCTTAAGGAATGCAATCTGATCGGAAATAAATAGTTTGTCTGCAGCTTTTCCATCGAGTGAAAAATTCAGTCCCCCCCCGCCCCACGTATAGGGGGGGAGCCTAAGTCCCGAACAAAAGTTTCATGAGGGGTGGTCCTTTACCCCTTCCGATAAAAATTTCCCCCCTAGAGGGGAAAAAAAAATTTTTTCCATACAAACTTTGTCCCCCCCTCCTGGGCAAACGGGGCGCCTCCCCCAAAAACGCTAGAACAAAAGTTTGTCGGGGGAGCCCCCCCTTCAAGTTAGGGGGGCTAAATTGCACTTTACGGGCTTCGCCCGTAAAGTACAATTCAGCCGGAAAATGTGATGAATATCAACAATTGTCCATCGAATCTGAGCACAATTTCAAATGAAAAACACCCGCCAGATAATTTTTTACTCACTGTACCACCCGTATTCTTAGTTTTATTTTTATATTTTTTGTAATTAACAATATCACTGTTTAAATAATTTATTAAAATTATTCTAATTATTATATTAACCAAACGTAAACAAACACTATATTTTATTTGTGGACAATATTTAAATAAATATATTCTGAAATGGTATTGTAGTTAGGAGGGGTGTTTTTGGGTAACCTTATGAAAGAAATTCAATGCAAATGTTAAACACCATACAAATATTAGCAAAATGAGGGGAACATTTTCCAAATTCAAAAAGGTATAAATATAAATAATATGAACAAATGAACAAAAATGGATGAATTATTATCATTTTTCTCCAATAACGTAGATATTTTTCCACTTTTAAATGGAATTATTTCTCTTGGCGGCGAAATTGTTTAAAAAGTGAATGTTTTTTTTATTCAATATGAATACTGTTGTTTTTTTTTATTGAAAACATATAAAGTTGTATAAATAAAATAATTTTTGTTTGTTTACCTTTGGACAATTTAATTATTAAATTAATTTAATTAAATGATTTAAATAGTGATATGGTTGATTACACAAAAAAAAAATAAAAAATGAAAATACGTTTGTTACAGTGATTAAAAGTGATCTAGTGTTTACCGTTTTAAATTGTAAGCCGGTATAATGGCTGGTGACTTATGTGCCATTGTTGATATTCATCACATTTTCCAACTGCAGATTTCTATTACAAAAAGTAAAAAACTTTTCATAAATGCATAGGAAATAGTTAAAATAATAATTAAATTAATCTAATAAATTAAAAAATTGAGTTCGCGTAATGTTTGTAATGATAACATAACAATTAAAATCATTAATTTAAATATTATTGACGAATTCTATAATAAAACGTTCTATTGTAAAAATTTAAATAAAAACGCTATTAATAAATGTATCACCAAACCATAAAGCAGTGCATTTCTCATGTCAGACAGAAAATCATATAAGATTGGGTGGAATGTGGGTGGTGGACGTGGACTGCGTGCGCGTATACATGAAAATTGAAATTATGTATGAGATTTTTTCATTACAAAGATAGCGTCGGTTGGCAAAGGAACAAAAAAAATGCAATATGGCGGCGAGTAAAATTGAAGAAAAATTAAAAGGTAAGTTTATTTTAATTAAAATATAATTAAGATAATTAGCTTTAATTATTTATTAAATTGTGTCAACCAGCTATTAAACTTTAAGAAAAATATAGATTTAAGTATAAAAATTACATAAAAAATGTGTGATGGGTGATAGAAATTATATTGGCTGGTACAATGACTGTGTGTGTGTGTGTGTGTATGCGGCTGGTTTTGTAGGGAACCAGACGCCTCTTTTTGATGAAAATTATCAACCTTTTTTTTAAAAGTAATGAAATTTTACCTATAAAATCATTAAATAAAGATATTTTTAAACAAATAAATCATGCATTTAATAAAATCAACTAATTATTTATAGGGTAAAATTGCAATTAAAAAAAATGTAACCTAGAATTTTTTTTTCTATAGGTTAACACAAAAAAAAAAAAAATGTTGTAATTTTATCAACGATGGTACAATTTATTATACAACGTTTTGCGATTATTCAACGTGCACCGGGAATCCAGTACATACATGCAGTTAATATATATTAAAATTATTGATGTAAAAATAATCGTATGAATGGATCACCTCATCTAAATACACGCATACAGTTGTATTTAGAAAAATGCATTGTCAACAGCAATTCGAGGTAAGTTTATCTTTATTAATAATTATGGAATGCATTTTTTATTGACAAATTGAATTATTAGACATAGAGTAAAATTGCAATTATAAGAAATTTAACCTAGAATTTTTTTTCTATATAGGGTTAACAAAAAAAATGGTGGTTGGCAGTTTATCAACGATAATACAATTTATTATTTAACGTTGTCCAATTATTCAACGTGTTCCGGAAATACAGCACATGCAGCACATGCAAATGCAGTTGAAACAAAAGAAAAAAAAGTGGTTGGAAGTTCATCAACGATAGTACAATTTGTTATTCAACGTTTTCTAATTATTCATCGTGTTCCAGGAATCCAATACATACATACAGTTGATATTTAATAAAATTATTGATGTAAAAATAATCGTATGGATGGATCACCTCTAAATGCACGCATACAGTTGTATTTAGAGAAATGCGTTGTCAACAGCCATTCGAGGTAAGTTTATCTAATTATGGTATTCATTTTTTATTGACCAATTGAATTATTAGACCTACTAGAGAATACCGACAAATACACGAGCATTAATAATATCAATAAAATCTAATTTTGTATTTTATTCGAATCATTTTTCTTATAGGAGATAAAATGATATTTAAAAAAATGGGTACCATTTTTGATAATGACAGTACAATACTTTATTCAACATTTTTCATTGGGGACAGTACATGCAGTTAACATCATTGCATTAGCATTGGAATTATTCATATCGATCATATTATTCATATTGATATTTTGATTGGTAATCAACTATTACAATATTATCGTAAAATAATGGGAAAACCCGTATAGCTACTAAGAAAAAAAAGTGCATAGTCAAAAGTAGTTCGTCGCCGTCGCGGAATTTTATTCGTAAAAGTATTGCGTGTGTAATTAAAATGTTTTTAAACATTATATTATTATTTGTGGTGGTTCCCGTATAAAAGGAAACTATCAGTAGAAATCCACAACAAAATCACATATTTTTTAATGATGTTCCTGATATTGTGGCGACTTATTCGGTGAGTTTATCTTTATTAATTATTTATGATTATATTAATTTTTTATTGATATTGACATAATTAACTCATTGAAGAAATAATTTGTAAAAAGACGCATTGCATATTTTATAAAAAAAACTGACAAATTGTAAACTGTAAAAAAACCCTATCTCTGGCAGTTTAAACGATCGCAAAAAGAATCAATTTAACAACTTGGCATCAATATATTACCATGAAACGAAACGCTGGTGATGTTTTAATGTAAATAGTCATTTTTTTCACCCCTTATATTTATATCAATGGTTTCTATCATTTCATCACAATGGTGCTTAGAATAGAATCATACAATAATATTTTATATTTACTTTAATCAAATATGAAGTCTTTAATTTGTAGTCTAATAAATTTAAAACAATTACAATCAATTATTTAAGTTATTTTCCGACTAAATGCAATTAGTGCAGAAATATTTCGCAACTGGTAGATTAATTATTTAACAGTAACAGTTCTAAATACATAAAGTAATGTTTTTTTTTGATTCACGTTATCGTAAGTGAAATAAAAACGAATACAAAAATTATTATAAATTAGTAGAAACATTTAAAATTTAAATTGTTTAGCACACACATGTGATAAACTTTACTATGAATAATATATTTATATATGTGATTATTGGGATTACTATTGTTATGGTAATTATATCTATCTTATTTCTAATTATATATTTTAATGGCTTTTTCCACGTTATTATAACGTGAACGTCTTTGGGTTCGATCCAAATGTTCTAAACCGAAATAAGAACATGGCAAACCTATTCGAAGATAAGAAAAACAATGAATCTAACTTTTAGTGGTTTTTTTTTTAATGTATTAAGACCATTTGTACATACCAATGCAATCTTTTCTTTTAAAATCTGTCAAAAAAAATTTTACTGTATCGTCTACAATAAATTTTGCGTCTCCCCTTATTACCACTGCAAATTTATACTATTGTTGACCAAAAAATACAAAATAATATTTCCATTAACTTAAAATAGACAAAAAAAACTAGTTAATCACTCACTCTTTCAAATTCTTTTGTGGATAAATTTAATCTCTTTTGTATACGATCTTTGATAACGATATATGGTTCACCATCTTTAGCTTTTACAAAAAATGGTACGCCAAACGCATTATAGATATCTTTATAAAAATGTACAACTGGTAGAAGTTCTTCTCGCACTCCTAATTCCATTTCATCTGGTGGTACTGCTTCAATACGATATACTTTTTGATTCACTAAACCTCCACCAGCTATTCCACCACTTGCTGTCGGTGTTACATCACATAGTGACGATAATGCTAAAATATTTATAAAAATAATTATGAATGTGCACAAAACAGAAACGAAAAACAAATTAGTATATTACTTTCTAATCGTACATGTTCGCCTGGGCCCATCCATGCTTTATAACATTGTACTTCAACTAATCGTAACACTGGTAACGGTCGTTTATGAATATTAGAGCATTGTAATTCGTTTGCGGCTTCATTCAATAAATCTTTAACGATTCCATTTTTATTAACATATAATAATAATTCTTTTTCTTCTTTCATATTTGGGGTCAAGTAGACGCATTTAAAATGACGTTTTAATTGGAATTCTGTAACTTTCATCGATAATTTTTGATAGAATAATTTCTTAACACCTTTTGATTTATTTGTGCTCAAAATATCCTTTAAAGTACCTTCATATGATGCACGTATTGCAATACCGGGTACATCCTTGTAACTTTATAGAAATATATATATAAATACTATCTCCTAAATTATTAACGTACAAGCGCTTCGAACTTACTTTTCACATTTATATAGTTGAATTTCGTTAGGTAATGTGTCAATTCTTGTACCAATAATCATTGTAATTTGATCATATGTTAAACGTGTTGATAATTCCATTTGAAATCCTTTATCACCCGGTTTATTCTTATCACAAAACATAACTTGAATACGAAACATTAGTTCACGAAAATAATCAATACAAGTTGGCAATTCTTGTGTATGATCAATCCAGTCATTTCTTTCAAATATGATAACGTCACTATCCATTATTTCGCGCATTATCTGGAGACGAGTGGGAAAACAAATAAAATATAAAGTTATATACAAATATTATAACCATAAAAGTAAGTTGCCTACCTTTAATACCTTGTCCAATGTCATTGTTTGATCATTTATTTTATGTATAACGTTTTTTGATTGCTCTTCATACAAAGTTAAATTGTTATCTAATGGTAATTGTAGACGTTCATTTAAATATCGCACTAAATCACTAACTTTTGTTGTTTTTAATGTATACGTTTTCATACTGCAATAATTTAATCGTTTATCAAATGGATTATAGAATTTAAATAATAATAAAATATCACGATCACGATCGAACATTGGAAAATCTTTTAATTCCGAATCGGGTGACATTAATTCTAAAAATATTGTCCAGGGATTTTGTAAATCGGCGCAATGGCTGATGCTTTTAGTCCAATGTTCTTTATAATCGAACAGGATCGGACGTAATATTGTATTTGCACGTGGTATTAATTGCCATAATCGCATTCGTCCGGCAGGCACTAAAAATGTACTTTCCAATAATTGAATCAGTTCCGAAATTGGTTGGGTTCTTTTAATTTTAAAACCACGATATTTAGCCTTTTCCAAATCGAATATATCCCGCGAATCAATATATTCAAATTGTTCTTCAATCAGTACATTAACCGTCATAAATTGACTGCCTTCAGTTCGTTCACGTCTTCGTGTCTGTTCTATACGTCGTTCCTCCAACAAACGTTCTACCAACTCAAGTGGTATATCACATTCGGGAATATCGACAAGTGTTGACGCCATATCCGTATCACGTATATATACCAACATATATGCATTGCCTGCTGGACGTGCATTATCACCAGAACCACCCCCAAAATTGTCATCTATTGCTTCAGTTTTTGAACAACGTGAGACAACGTCATCATCAAATTTACACCAATTACCATCGCCCAATGGATTTATATAAACAACATAGTGTCCACCGTAATTATCACCGTTGTGTACGAGTACAGCATGTAATGTATATTTTGCGGGTACATCTTCGAGTCGCTGTAAATACCGATCCAAATCAATGTGTTCATAAAATTCAAAGCGATCATTAAATTTCACTGAGTTATCGGTAACCGGATCGTATTGAAAACGCATTAAATGTAAATGTAATACTGGCGGAAATTTTACAAATACAACTCCCTTTTCAGCCTCCTGCAAACCATGTTCACCTGCATCATACAGATTGTCGCCATCCAATATCTCTGTTGCCACATAATTTTGAAATGATTCCTCAACTATATAAATAAAAAAAGAAACAAAATTGTAATTACATTTCAAAGCAAACCTTAATATAATACTTGTTTTTTTGTTATACATAGTGTATAACCCCACCGATCGACGGTCATAAACAAAACTAATGTGATTTCAAAAATATGCTCTCACATTCGGCTATGACCGTTGACCGTTGATGGGACATCTTCTATATTATACAACAACTTACTATTTTTCTTTCCTTTAATATTTAATTGGATATCATAAAATGTTTCCAAACGTGTGCTGGCGCATTCAACATTTTTACATTTAATATATGATGACATTTTACCTTCGAATAATTTCGGTATAGTTCCTTCAACACACGTCTTATTCATTTTTGTTTCAATTTTATCCAATAAAACACGTAAAAATTCTTGTACATCATGTTGCATAAATGAATCTAATGTTTCCCATCCGAAGCTTTTTGTCAATTTTTTCGTTCCAACAGGTTTATCAGAAAATTGTAAATCATGAAAAACGCGTTGTAATGCCAATCCCACTGATTTACCAGTATAGTCGGATTCGGTAGGCATCCGATAAATTGCACGACGTAGATAATTTGTAAAAAATAACGTTTGTAATAGAGAATTCATGTAGCAAGTTGCACCTTGATTTTTCAAACCCACATGACCGGTATGTTTTTTAGAATCCCAAAATACACCATGTGGAGCATCAGCAGTTAACCGAACCTCTAACAAAATCGTATCATTACGTATACGTTCCATGTTGGGATCTAATAAATCAATCCATGGCATAAAATGTGGAAATCCCCAATCATTTTCTTTGTTATAAAATAAATGTTTAATTTGACGTGTAAATGGGCCAACATCTGGCCTAAATGATAACAGACGTAATTCAGCAATTGCATTGCAAGACCATGTCGTAGAATCGGATTGACCATTACACTGCAAGAAAAACCCGAATGAACGATGTTCAGATAGTTGATCTTTGTGATTGTGATGTTCATTTGTAGGTGGTACAGCTGCCTTCCGTAACACCATTATTCTCCATGGTAAATTACGTACATAAAATGGTGGTGATAACATTTGTTCCTTTAATTTACTGAACTTTTCAACCCGAAATCTGTATGTTGCCTCCGCCCGCATATTTTCAACGCTGTTAGGTGGCAATGTGTCTATGTGAGTAGCCGAATTGTTATTTTCCGCTGATGCAATGTGCGTCAGTTCCGTTACACAATTGAAATCATTATCATTTGTTGATAAAATATTATCATCTGGAGCATTTTTTCTGACCGTATTTGTTGACGGCGTTTTGATTATGTTTGTATCGGCACTAGTTATCAAATTATCTTGATCCCCGGTATCAGAAGATACTATTGAAACAACGCAATGCGATATTTGATCAACAGTTTGTTGTTTTATTGTATTATTATTATTATTATTATTATTATTATTAGTAGAGTCTGCCTCTGATATCACCAAGCTTAGTGGCGTTGTCATATCATCAGAAATTATTGTAGTTGTAGTATTCATTATTTGTTCTTTTTTCATTGTAGTTGCGTCTGTTGTTGGTAAATTTTTTTGATTTGTTTCACTTTCATTGTCTACAACCGAAACATTCATCATTGCTTTATCGCCCGAAACTGATTTATCATATTTTTCCATTGTTTAGATTCTGTATTTTTTATTTTTATGTGAATGAGAGGAGGATAACATTCAAATAGAACAAATAGATTTTGTTTCGGAATCGTTTTTGGTGTTTTCCAGTTCGATTTATTTACGTCAATCCAAAATTTTAAAAGAACTTAATCAACTAAATCAAAAAAATCGAACAAACAAAAAAAATAAAAAATCCTCACCACCATCAGTATGCAATTTTTTTTTGCAATTGTTTGAGAAAATATCTGGTATGGTAATTAATCACTATATAATTATATTCTATCTATACTATTCGAGCGAGTATCGATTGCATCTAAAGGAATGCTTGAAAGTGTGTTTTGTATATTATATGAATGTTAAAAATTGTATTTATATATTATTATTTATATTATTTTTATTATTATTGTTGATGATGTGAAACAATTTGGATAAGACAACACACTTGAAAACACTTGTATATTATTATTTTATTTTATTTTGGTTTAGCGTTTAGTTTCTTTTTTTTTTTTTTGCTTTTTGATTTCTCTTTTATAATAATCCAAAATGGTTTTTCCTATATTTTGAGCTATTATAAATCCGTGCGTGTTCAGAGTATCGCACAAAGGTACAAAATATTGACATTTTTACACACACATATCGATCGTTATGATATAGCGATTGTGTGTATAGTAAAATTTCCCCAAAACACTTTTTCAAAACATTTGTACCGATGTGATGCTATCGTGTTCACCTTTTTTTTTTGTAATATGGTCTTATTATACTTAGTGTTCGTTGTATGTATATATTAAACAAATAAAATGTAAAAACTTGTATACCATATGGAACATACACAACACATCACGTTTTGCAACGATGTGTTGCACTGTCTGAATCCTCTGCTGAACGCACGGAATATAATGTGAACCACTGCACTGATACCTAAGTGTGAGATTGAGCAAATAAATGTAGGTATCACGCCATCTCCAAACAGATTATATATATATATGTAGATATAGATAAAATAATGCCAATATAAGTTATCACTTTTTTGAATTTCGATATAAAATTGCAATATAATTTAATTTAATTTAATATAATATCAATAATAATAATAATAATCGATCATATGTTCAACTAATATGTACGGTGATCATTAAAATCCCTGCATTACCATTGCAACGACCTGCACCGATAACCTGTAAATTCGCCTTAAACGTTAAAGACCACGGCTGTTTAGAACAATGTTAAAGCAGGATTTTATTGTTTACATTTCTTTTGCTTTTGCTTATGAAAGAAGGTAAACACAAATACGGACACTTTTCCTCCTTCACCTGTAAACCAGTTTTACAACATAAAGAAAAGTCAAAAACAAATTCCAAGAGTTTTATCCAAATTGTTTCACATCAACAATAATAATATAGAATTATTTTAACATTCATATAAAACAAAAAACCCCTTTAAATGCATTCCTTATAGATGCAATCGATACTCGCTCGAATAGTATATAGTATAGAATATAATTATATAGTGATTAATTACCATATACCAGATAGTTTCTCAAACATACTGATACTGATTGGTGGTGAGTATATTTTCTATAATTAAGTTTTTTTTTGTATTAAAGTTTTGTAAATAACCACCGAACTGGAACACCATAAAAACGATTGAAATAAAATCTACATTTGATGGTTTGAATGTTTTCCTCTGGCTGGATTCCATTATTTTCAAGTTTAGAGTGCTATAATGACTAAATATTAGACGAGATTAAAAAAAGTTGAAGTAAGCATTTAGTATTAGTCATTTTTGCATAGTAGACTATACATTAGTGTTTAGTCATAAGTATTCTAAATTTCGAAATGGAATTCAGCCGCTGATGCACAAAAATTTGATTTCAGAACCTAAGAAATGGTAAAAATGTTGATAAATATTAGTTTTTCAACAACAACAACGAAAACAGACTCACAACGGCAATGAAAAACAAAACAATATCTAATGAATATTACAACAATTGCTGATGATGTGATAACGCTACTATATGAGCTTTAATGATATCAGATTCAGACTCTACTAATAATAATAATACAACAAAAAGCGAAACAAACCCATAATATTATTTTAAATTCGGAAAATTCAGCTTATTTTACTTAAGATTCATCATTAAAATCAATACCATTTTATGGAAATATCACCCTTAAAAATTGAATGATTAGTGGTTGATTTTGGCCAATGATTGGTAAATAAATAACTTTTTATTTTGTAAGGGGTATAGTAAAAATGCCATAACTTAGGAATCTGTTGAGATAGAATGATGGGCAGACCATCAATCGAAAGATAATTAAATTCTCTAAAACCTTCTCTTACATAACAAATGGGGTTGTAGAACAAATTCTATAGTTAAAATCTATATTTGTGAAAAATTGTCAATTTAACCATACTTTTTGTATGGACACCCCATCATATTATTTTAAATTCGGAAAATTCAGCTTATTTTACTTAAGATTCATCATTAAAATCAATACCATTTTATGGAAATATCACCCTTAAAAATTGAATGATTAGTGGTTGATTTTGGCCAATGATTGGTAAATAAATAACTTTTTATTTTGTAAGGGGTATAGTAAAAATGACATAACTTAGGAATCTGTTGAGATAGAATGATGGGCAGACCATCATTCGAAAGATAATTAAATTCTCTAAAACATTCTCTTACATAACAAATGGGGTTGTAGAACAAATTCTATAGTTAAAATCTATGTTTGTGAAAAATTGTCAATTTAACCATACTTTTTGTACTTTTTGTGTTGGGCAGACCATCAATCGAAAGATAATTAAATTCTCTAAAACCTTCTCTTACATATCAAATGGGGTTGTAGAACAAATTCTATAGTTAAATCAAATATCGCATTTCACGCTCGTTGTTTCAATATCTGTATCTTGGTTGGTAGACCGCGGATCAAGATAATTTTTAACTATTATGTTTTTTGAGAATTTAGAGCAAGAGAATAAAGTATATTTATTAAAAATATAACATCGTTGTGATAACTATAGTGCCTACAATCACAACAAAATCAATCAATGTCAACAATCCGGGTGATTCCAAAAAGTATCGGAATCAGGAACCATTATAGATTCCTTTATGCAACAATGAGGTACAAGAATTTATTGTATAAAACATTTTATAAAACGAGAATGAACACGAGACGTGTATAAGGATTAAGGAACTATACCGAAAATTATTCGAAATATAGGTAAAATGGAATATAGTTAATTTTTAAGCATAAAAATCTAAACTTAAAAAGAAAATTAAACTATTGCGTGTTATAGAGATAGAGATATAGAGACAGTCAATGATATAAAAAAGACAAATTATAAAAAATAAACTCGGTAAAAATTTATTAAATTTATTCTTATCAGTATATATAGTTGTTTATGCGTGTTTGAAACTTTTATGTATTTTTTAGTCGCGGGCCGGAGTTCGTTTTCTTGATCTATAAAATATAAGAGCAGCAGGTGTGTGTGTGTGTGTGTTCTGTATTTAATATGATCAAACTCTAATATTTTTTTGATAATGTTTATCTTACACTCCAATATATGTATATATTGTTGTACCAATTCGTGGATGGATGGATATCGCTTACGGTAATTTCTTATTTAGACTGTGTATATTTAGCCCTCCTTTGTAATCATATATGTTTTTTGTAAAAAATATATATATTGGCAATCCTCCGATACACCGATCCTTGTTGTTTTAAATCAATGGGTAAAAAAAAAACGAATTCGATCAACGATCGAGTACGAGTACGAGGAAAAATTTCCGAGATATGTCTCTGACATTTCCAAGATATGTCTTTCCGAGATATGTCTCTGCATTAAATATACTGTACGTTACACAGATTCCATCATATATAATTGTCAATAATTAATGATTAAAAAAAAATTATTGATAATATTTTGTAAGTACGGGGACGGACGGTCATCATCATCGGTCATATCATTAATAAATTACTATAAAACAAATCTTGATTTTTTTTTTAATTTTAATTTTAATTATATAAATAATGTAAATAAATGAATTATTTTTTTTTTTGTTTTGTATATATATACTTATGTACTTATGTAACAAATACCATTACTAAAAAATTTTTAATCAGTAGAAATATATATCCATATATATATATATATATATATGAAAATATCTTACATTGATTGTCTTGTCATATATATCGTCGCAGTCATTCATAAAGTCATAGTCATCACACAGTGATATTTTTCCATTAATATATTATGAATTTTTATAAAAAATATATAGTGTTGAGCCTGTATTATTCTTTATCATAATCATATATATATATATATATATTTAAATCTTGTTTGTCCTCTATACAACGGCATCCATCATCATGATCATCGTATATTTTGCGTTCCACTAGTAGTCGTAGTCGTCGTCGTCGTCGTCGTCGTCCGCCGTGATCATCATTTGGTATTTATATTTAATTATTTTATATATGACGATATATATATATATATATATATATATATATATTATTAAAATAAATTAATTTGAATAGAATTGAATTGAATTGAATTGTCTACGTATATACGCACATACACATCAACCCAAAAACTCCAAAATATAATGTAATAATAATAATAAGTAACATAAATAACAAAAATTCATGTTTTTAAAGCGTGTGTTTCTTTAAGATTATATTATATCAATTATATACATATATATATATATATATATACACCATATACAAATAACAAATATCACGGATAAGAGAAGATATAATATACGTTGTTCGATTCATAATTCATATATTGCTATTTAAAAGTATACATTTTTTTTTTTGCGTTAATTTTAATAGAAAATAAAAAAAAATTCAATTATTATTTGAAATAAAAAAAAAATAAATTGAGTTTTTATTATTGTTTTGTTGTGCAAACAAAAAAATAATGAATTTTGTATATCGACACTATATGTGTTTGGTTCATCATCATATTTGTTGCGTTGTTGTTGATTAATTTTGTTGGTGGTGATGGTTTTTGATTTGGTTTGGTGAATTTGTGATGGTGATAATGCGATCGTTCATATATAAAAAAAAAAAAAATAATGTGTGTGAATGTGAATTTTTTTTTTTGTATTTCTTTTAAATTCCCAAATTTTCATTTTTTTTTTTCATTTTAGTTTAGTTTAATATTTTTATCATATTAAATCAAAAAAAAAAAAAAAACAAATATTGTTTTGCGTGTTTTATTTGTAAGTGTTTTGTGTGTTTTTTTTTTTTTTTAAATATATTTCCGTGTTCGCCTATCAACAATTCAATTTCAATATCAATCCTTTTTTTTAATTTATATACCAAAACATATATACAAAACATCAAATGAAATTCAAATTCAAAAGGAATTGAATAAACTATAGGTAGATTACAAATTTGTCGTCGTCGTCGTCGGTTTTTTTTTTTTGTGATTGGCGGATTTTTGATTCGCGTTTGTTCTTAGCTATATTAGTATTTGCCATGCCATGTTTTTGGTCCGTCCGTCTTTATGTGGGGGAGAAGATATAATATAGTTGTGTGATCAGCATCATATGCGAATTGTGATAGTGATAGTGTACTCTATAAATAACAAAAAATAAAACAAAACAAACTGATTCCTATTATATTATGGCCAATTCAGAATCAGGAATTGATTTAAATTATGATATTGATGATTTAGAATATACAATATTTGATGATGAAGCATTCACTTCTGTTTCATCACATGATTTAATGTTTTACGAACTAAAATCAAAAACTGTACCTGATGAATCGTAAGTTATAATAAAATAATAATAATAATAAATGTACAATTTAGTGTCGTTGGTATGCGGTATATATAGTACCTATATATAATCTAAATTATCTCACAATCAAATTTGATTGATATGAGCGCATCCGTTTATAGAATTTTAATATAGATCATCAATTTGTCAATGGGATTTACTAGTATATATATATATATATGCGGTTGTTTTATGTGTAACTCCTTTTCATTAAGTTCAATGTGTCCACCATGGGGCGGACACAGTCTATAATATGAATTATGCCACGTGATATAGATTCAACTCTGTCGATCGAATTTTTTAAGTATATCTTTAAATATATATATATATATACGATAGAATTT
The DNA here is from genome assembly GCA_958336335.1 of Dilophus febrilis. Classification (NCBI taxonomy): domain Eukaryota; kingdom Metazoa; phylum Arthropoda; class Insecta; order Diptera; family Bibionidae; genus Dilophus; species Dilophus febrilis. The sequence continues at coordinate 635,415 of OY284473.1, forward strand.
TAAGATGTTAATGTATTGTATAACATAAATTAAATACAATTTTGTAAATGAAAATAGAAATATAATATATACAAATAAAATGAAAAAAAAACCCCCCCAATAAGCAAATATTATATATATATATTAATTTATTTATTTACTTTGGAAAAACAAAATTTTTTTTATAATAAACAAGTTTTTTTTATAACAATATACTATCAAACCAAACCAAACCAAACATTTTTCATTTTTGGTTAATATTAACCAAAAATGGAAATGTGCTAAAACAACAACAACAACATTAATGAAGTGTTTCATATTCATTAAAAAAATGTCAGTTATTTTTTTTGGAATTATTATTGTTTTCCAGTCAAAAAAATTGTGATTATTTTTATATGTTTTTGAGAGTTTTTAACAATTGATAATTTCAGAGAGAAGCGATCCTCATCTTTTTAAAAAAAAAAATCGTCTTTAAACATAAAAATCTTTCAATAAAATCGTCTTCTAATCTATTAATTGGATTTAATTTACTCGATATATCTCGTTTCATTGAAGCAAAAAAAAAAAACATTGTCTTTATATCCTTCCTTTTCATTACCACACCGCAAATCTCATCAGAACTATCTTTCTAAATATATAGAAGTATGATATGATGACCGATATCGATATGGATATGGATATGAATTGGTAAACGGTATTGATAAGGAATTTTCGGAATTTTATTCCAAACAAAATATAGGTTTTTTTTTTGTGTGTGTAGAGCCCCGCACTAGTAAATAAAATAAAAACTGATTGCTAATAATACAAAATTATCAACAAAACCGCACAACAACAACAGCAATAACAAAAAAAGATATGTTTAAATATGAAAAATAATCATGTGATTAAGAATAATTTTTTTGTTATTACTCGGTTTTTTTTTGTTATTATTTTATTTTTATTTTTACAGAATTACAATAAAACGTTCTTTATTTCTTGCTTGTTTTGAGATTGGTTTTGATTTTATCTCTATAAGTAAGGCATTACTTACGAACTGGCGACAATAAGTCGATGGTGGTAATATAAAGAGTAAAAACCAAATAAAAAAAAGTAAAAATTTAAACACATAAATAATAATAATAATAATAATAAAAAAAAAATCATTTAGTCATGTTAGCAACTCACAAATTATTTTTTTTTTTATATTTATTAAATATATATTTTATATAAAATTCAATGTGTGTGAATTTATTTTTTTATTATTATTATTATCGTAGACGAATATCAATCAGTCAGAAGAAGAAGAAGAATAAATATTTGTAATAAAAAATTACAAATGCGCTTATTTATATGCTTATTACTCGCCGTTTAATCCGTTTACGTTAATTCATATCTCTTTTTTTTTTATATATATAACTTACTTACTTTCACGAGCCAAAGAACAAGCCATAGAATTGGTTTTGTCCTTTGACCTGACCTATTTTTTGTATATCTTCTTCGTATATTCAATTGTTTTTTTTATTTCAATAAAATTCTAATCAAAAGGCTTCTTCTTCTTCTTCTTCTATGAGAAAACCCTACACTGCTGAATTCAAACCTTCAGACTATTCATCAGAATATATAGAATTGATTTTCAGAATCAAGGCCTTTGATTTAGCAAAGGAAAGTGATATATATATATTTTAATCGATTCATAGATTCATATAGAGATCGATTTGGAATATAAGAAATCATTTGTTATTTGGGAAATCATTTCTGTATAATATATATATATATATATATATATATATATTATACAGATATGTAGCATGTAATACGAAATAATAAAAATAAACTAAAAAAAAAACAAACCAGTGAAATTTTCATTTTCTCACCTCCGCGAAGATCAGTTTTTTTTTTTTTTATTCTTCTTCTTTTAATTAAATATATTTATTTATATATATATATATATAATTAATATACATATACAGATATATAATTAATTTGTATATTTTTGTGAATTCTTTGCATATGGGTGGGTGTCTGTCTGTTTTTTGTTTTCATTATTATTGTTAAATGATAATTATTCAGAGAATATATAACGATTCAATTCAATTTTCCGTGTTGTAGTTTTCTTTACAACGTCTTTGCTATTCAAACACATTATTTTTGTTTTTATTTTTTTTTTTATAAATCAATTTGCTATAATTTCCCTTGTGTTTTTAGTTTTTTTTATTGGCTTTTAGTAGTTGTTTAAATTTATTCGTTTCCTATTTATCTATATCTATCGATTATGTTATAAAATAAAAAAAAAAAAAACATTCAAAAAGTGAATTTGATTTGATACACAAAAATGTCCTTAATTACGACGACGACCAATGAACCACCACAACCACCACCACCATTAAGAATCGAAGGTGTTATCGTGGATGAATTACCATTATCATCACTCATTCCAACATCAAAACAATTATCATCATCAACCTCATCATCACCAACACCATCACCATCATCGTCATCTTCAAAAAAATCACAACCATTGATTACATCAAATACAAATGATGAATTCCAAGAGTTTGTAAAACGGGTTAAAAATCTGCATATGTCTTCAATAACAAAAACAACATCTGCATCATCTGTATCAAATTCAATTGATAATAATCATAATCTTAATAATAACAATAATAATAATAATAAAAAAGAGGAGAAAACGGACGACAAAAACGCGGATGTTATTTGTGTTAGTATTGATGATGGTGATTGTGATGATAATGATGATAATGATAATGATCTAGTGGAAAAGGGAAACATGAATGAAGATGACGATCGATATAAAGTAGGAAATAATGAAAATCAACAACAAAAATCGATGACAAATATTAGAATTACCGTTGGTATTGATGAAGATCTAAAAATGATATTAGAAATGGATCCAAGCATTGTTGATTTAGGCGGTGGCGTTGACGTTTGTGGTCCCTTACATCAACATCAATCATACTATCAATTAGATGAATTGAAAGTATTTGGTTTACCTCCTATAATTGCTGGCCGGTAATTTTTCGCTCCTAATCCATTTTCAATACACATACTATTTATATATTAGTAAAAATAAGATTAACAAAATATCTGTATATATATTTATATCTGTATATATATATATATATGTATTTAATATATCTTACATTAGAAGAAGAAAATCTATTAATATCCATGTGTTCATTTTTATTATTTTTATTTTCCAAGGCCCCTTGTTTTCTAATATAATTTGTTTTTTCTCACACTAAATTTTTTGATTTGCATGTATTTTACTTTTATATTTATTTATTTTTTCCGTTCAGTGTTTTGTTTGTTCATCATATATATATATTAATGATTCCCCGAAAATGAAAATGTTTTGTGGTTGGTATAAGAGCATCCTATTTTGTTACACAATTGCATACCTACTTTGCCTTACCCATACTGATTGTGATTTGTGATTGTAAATGCCTTGTTGTACTGTTGTACACAGATGGTGGATATATTTCACTTAGTTTTGTTGTGTCCGATATTTGGAATTGAATTAGCGATTGAAATTTACTCATATTCGATTTTATATAAAGAACGAAATTATATATTCGATTTTATACAACATTGCATTTATGCTAAATCAAAATTAATGAATGAATTACTTTTACAATTTTTATTATAGACCAACATTTAAAACGGCAACACCAACAACACGCACCCAATTAAAACAACAATTACAACGTGAGCAATTACAAGAGCTAGAACGTCGTGAATCTGAAAATAAGCAATTGACTGTTCAACAACAGCAACATTTGCAATATTACCAACAGCAACAGCAACAGGAAGAACTTCAAAACCAACAACAACAACAGCAACAGGAAGAACTTCAACCACAACAACAACAGGAAGAACTTCACCAGCAACAACAACAACACCAACAGGAAGAAATTGAACAATTTCAACAAGAATTACACCAACAGTTACATCAACAATTACAACAGCAATTGCAATTGCAACAACAATACCAACAGCAAGCGCAACAACAAGAACAACATCAACGGTTTCAATTGCATCAACAACAGCTTCAACAATTACAACAAGAATTAGAACAACAACAACAGACAGAACTCCAACGACAACAACAGGAAGAGCGTCAACAACAGCAACAGGAAGAACTCCAACAACAACAACAACAACAACAGAAAGAACTTCAACAACAGCAACAGGAATTTCAACAACAACAGCAACTTCAGCGTTTACAGCAAGAATTACAACAACAACAACAAGAATTGCAACAACGCGAACAACAACAATTACAATTACAATTACAATTTAACCTACAACAACAGCAGCAACAACAGCAGCAGCAGCAGCAGCAACAACAAACTGAACAAGAACAACTTCAGCAACCAGTACATCAAACACATCAACTAGGGCAACAACTGAATCAGCTGCAACAAGTTCAGCAACAACAAATAACAACACCTCCATTGAAACTACCATTACAAAGTATTGGCGTTGATGTTCCACCACAAGTTTTACAGGTATATTTAAAAAGAATTATTCTTCTATTGGTGGATTTTCTCTAATTGCATTTATTTTCTGTTTAAATACGTTTTAAAATAGGTACGCACAGTACTCGAAAACCCAACACGTTATCATGTTATACAAAAACAAAAAAATCAAGTACGTCAATATCTTAGTGAATCATTTCAACCGGAATGGGATGGACGATCACATCCATCAACGTCGTCAAATAGTGGAAAAGGTCATCATATTATGAAATACGTACGTAGTACTTTCAATTTTTTTTGCTATATTTATTTAAATTAGAACGATAGTAGAAACTATACAATACTAATCATATTCTTGGAATTTCGGTAAAAAATAGGCATCGAAACGTTCAAATTCAACGATACCAAATAATATAAATGCATCATCATCATCATCATCACCATCAATTGGTAACTTTAATTTATCCGGTTTATTGTCATCGTATCCAAATTTGAAAACGGCTACAAATACTATTACAGATGGATCACAACAGCAATTGTTAATAAGACAATCGGATGTATTTGGGGGTGGTGGTAGTGGTGGTGGTGGTGGTGGTATTTCATCAAATAATAATAATAATGAAGGTGTAGCAGTTAGTAGCAGCAGCAATGATACAGGCAATCGCAACAGAAATATGGGAAATTGTTCCATTTCAAATAATACAAATAATAATGGTAATGGTAATGGACAATCGATTATCAGCAGCAATGGAACGAGTAATAATTCAACATTACCACCATATTTTCAGCAAGGACGTTATGGTTGTGGTGTTACCGCTAGTCCAGAAACAGCAATGTCACCTAGCTTAAGTTCAGTAGCAACGAGTACATCAGAGGTGAGTACCCCTTTTTTTTTGTGTTTTTATGTTAATTTTGGATGGTGGGATTGGTTTTAATTTTTTTTAATATTCTTTATGCAATATTATTATTATTATTATTATTATTATTATTATTACAATCGCAATATATTTATTTTTAAACACACACATAAAAAATCTAAACACATGATTAGAAAAAATATTGATTAGAAAAACTGGCTGATAACAATGATATGAAGAAATTGCCTTCTTAAAGAAATACACATTCAAAAAATCCAAATAATACACACATAAACAGCAATAAAAAAAATGTATTATTTATTATCATTATTTATTAATATATACCATTAATATTTTGGCAATGCTCTTCTAATATAATAATAATAATATATATAGGCTTATCTGAATCAATTTCGATTATGATTAATGACTTTTATTTTTTTATATACGCAGAGATATATTTTAAAACAAATGCATATACGTTCGTTGTTTTTGTGAATACGTGAATAATCTTTCCAAAATTGATATTTATATAAAGAGTGATGGGCACATTGGATAGAACTCTGATTTGTTTTTATTTGTTGTTTCTTAAAGGATGTTTTTGATGACAATTTACCGAATTTACCGATTCGTTTCTTCTACAAATTACAATTCATTCATATCACTTTGTTTTGATATTTTATTTTGTTGTTTTGTATAATAATTTTTTTGTAATTCGTTTTTTGATGATCTTCAATTCTCTATTCCTCCCATCACCTTAGCCTTACCTTACCTTTTACCTTACTATGTACTTATACTCAACACCACCACATCATATGAGTTGCTATTATATTATAATATACTTTTATCTATTTTTTTTTTGTGTTTGCTTTTAAAATTTATGGATTTATTTAATTAAAAAAAAAAAAGAAGAAGTTTTTGTCATGTTTGTTTGTTATATTTAATAATACAAAAATAATTTCATTATTATGATTTTTTTTTTTTTTGGTTTGTTAATACATGGTGAATTAAATAAAATTACTTTGGGGGCGCCATGTAACAATATGAAAATATTATTTTTAATTTGTTTTATTATTATGAATATGTGTATTTTTTCTTTACTCTTCATTGATCAATTGATTTCTGTTATGTTTGTAACAATTGAAATAAAAAAAATCAAAATGAATTGGTGTTTTTGGTTAGCAAATTCTATATACTGAATGCGTATTTAAAGAAGGGATATTGCTCTTTTGAGATGATAAAACTGTAATGATTTTAAGTATTATTAAAATTTTATTTCAAATATATTTATATTTTTGGAATGAAAAACACTATACAACATATACTAAATACTATATTCACACACACCTTTTAAACCATGTAAATTTGTCGAATCTATAATAATAAAAAATAAAAAAATAATGATAATAAATCTTTTAATGAATGTAGAAAATGCGAGGGATTTATTAATATTAATGTTTTATTTTTTATTTATTTCTTTATGATGATAAAGATAAATAAATAAATAAATATATATAAAAGAAATGCATTAATTTTTTGTTATTATCAGTTATTTTATTTTATTTTATTATGCCTTAAGTAAAGGATAAATTTCTTATATCATTTTCTAATCTATAGTTTTTTTTTTTTTTTTTGGTTTATTTTTACTTTACCTTTTTCGATCTCATTTATGAAAATGTTGTGTTTTTTGTTTTCGATTTTGTAATATCATTAACAACAACGACAATGATAACAATAATAATAACCCTAACAACTAGGGGCGGTTAATGTTTTCACCGCAATGAATTTCTCATAAAGTTTTGCGAGATAAAATGCGATGTACTGCTGTGCACTAACCGCATTTCTATAATATTCTAATATATTTAACTTAATATCCGCAATAATAAGGAAATTTTATGGGGGTGTATCGAGTGGGAATGAGATCTTTTTAGGGTTTGTATCATGATCATACGGATTTGCGGATTTGTGTGTTGGTTTCCAAAGAAAAAGGCATGTCTGAAGAGCTGAATAATTATCAATATATTTTTATTTTATAAGTTTCCATTAAACAACAAAAAAAAAAAAAACAAAAAATATGATGACAATTTTTTAAAGTGTTGAGTTTATTTGAATGTTTTTTTACTTTTTATTCTTATTTAAAAAAAATTCATTTTACAATTCAACGAAATAAAATTCAAATAAGAATTAAAAAAAAAAAGTGTGGCTCTTGGTTACCTTGACTTAAAAAGCAAAACATAGAGTACGAACAAAACAATAATAATAATAATAAATTAAAAATATATATATTAAAGTAATACACTAACATTAACAAAACGCAACAAAATGTTTTTTTCTTTTTTTTTTTATTATTTATTATTATTTATTATTAAGAATTACATATAGAATAGACAGAAAACAAGAGTCTTATATGTATTTCTCATTTCTATATCTATCATATATTGTTGTATATTTTATTATTGTATATTTTTTGTTTAAAATATAATATGACGACAGTTTCATTAATATATATTTCCAATTACAAATATTAGATCGATTATTATATGATCAAAAAAAAACTTTTCAACACACTATACAACACATATACCCACCCAACAACCAAAAATAATGAAAAGAAATTGATTTTAATAAGATCATACAAAAATATGTGTGTATATATAATATATATTGATGCTATATTAAAACAAATTGTTTTTTTTTTATTAAAATTTTATTAAAACATCATTATATACAAAAAAGAACAATTCAATAAATATTTTTTCAGATGTTTTTTGTTTTTACAAATTAATAATTAAAATTAATGTTTTTATTTAAAATATAATTTATACTTATGCATATGCATATATAATATATCGTACGACACCTCAACAAATAACACAACACAACATAACACACATATATGTATTACTTTAGGTGTAGAAATAAATAATTACCGGTGGTTTTTTTGTATTTTTTTTGTCTGCTATAACTAACGAAAACTATAAAACATTTTCGTGGTGAAATTAAAATAGTAGTGTCATATATATATCTATATAGTATTATAACACCGCCCCAATTTAAATGCATTCCCGTAAAAATACGTGACACAGAGATGAATAAAACAGATCAACTGTTTTAATCAACCAAAACAAATTTGAAAAGCTATAAACAATGGGAATGGTATATCTTAAAGATGCGGGAAAATATGGGTCCGATGATGCTGATGAATTGAATGCAAAAAAAGTCACTTGTGAGTGAATGACTGTTTAAATGATTTCGGACCAAAAACAAAAAAAAAACCCCGATAATTACTTATTTATACACCTATATATATATATTATAGTACTTAACAATTAACATATATCTATAACATCAATTCTATGATATAATATATATATATTATATCCATTATTTGATACGGTTTTTGAACGTCATTCGGAAAATATATATATAAAAAAAAAACGACAAATAAAACCAATATTTTTGTGCGATAAATATTTGGTTTTATATATATTTATAGTATGATTTTGTTGGCTACTTTTGAATCTATAGTTAGTTTTATATGTAAATATAGAAGATGATGATTTGGTTAAAATCTCATTGGTTAGAAATTCAAATTCTTTTTTTTTTTATATATAATACATGGGTTCATCACTTATTAACTCTCATAATTTCCAAACCATTCAAGTTAGAATAAAAAATAGATATTCTTTTTAAAGGTAATTAATTTACCTGTAATTTTACTCGGGATACATTTTTTCGTATCTAGTTCGCGTTTCGAGTTATTGATCCTCAAAGTTGACGGAAAAATATCATATTATATTTCCCGTCAACTTTTACACACAGAAAAATTGATTTTTCTAACAAATTTTCCGGGCGTTTTTCCTCAGTAACTTTTGTGCGCCAAATTAAATTCCCTTAAAGTCCACCCCCCATCCCATACAAAGTTAATTACCTACGACTTATATCTAAATTTCAAGTTATTTTGAAATGTGATTTGTACTTGTACGTAGGTGAAACTGTGCAAATAATGACTTGAATTGTGAACAATTAACTATATATATATATAGTATAATATAGTAACTCGAAATTTAGATAAGTCGTAAAGTAGGTACTTTGAACTTTGTATGGGGGTTATTAAGGAAAAAAAGGAAAACAAATTTTTACCTCCCTCCCAAGAAATTTTCTGAGAAAAAAACAAATTTTTCTATGTGTAAAAGTTGACGGTAAAAATATATGATATTTTTCCGTCAACTTTAAGGATCAATAACTCCAAAACGACGAGAGCTAGATGGAAAAAAATCTATCCTGAGCAAAATTAACTTAAAATTTAATTACCTTTAAAAAGAGTATCGATTTATTTTTATTCTAACTTTTGGAACGGTTTGGAAATTATGAGAGTTAATAAGTGATGAACCCATGTTTTTCACGTCACGAAAACATAATTTTTCACAACACCTTGTAACTCTATAGGGGGTTGAAGTTAGATCTCCCCTCCCTGACTGACTGACTGACTGATTTTTTGCTGGAAATAGTCCCTTGGGAACACGTGATGGTATTCAGCTTATTGTGGGATTGTACTGGGACTCCCTGTCTGTATATATGTATCTAAAAGTTAAAAAAAAAAAAATAATGAATATAAAATAATATATAGATTGAAAAAAATAATAATTGTATGTATTTTTTTTTTTTAAATAATACCTCTATTTCGATATATATATATATATACGAATTTATTTATTTATTTATTATTTTGTTATTTTTTTTTATTTTTTTTTTTATTGTTATTGTTATTGTTATTATTATTATTATTATTAACAACCTAAAAGATAAAAATTACTTCTCTAGTACTTGTTGAACAAGCACACTGTCAACACCGCCACGACCACCGCCGCCGCCGATCAAATATAATAATAATATAGTAAAAATAATATATCATTTTCAAATCGCGTAATACAATAATAATAATAATAATAAATTAAATTCTAAATTATTTTTCATTAATATGATGAAAATTTGTTATATCTGTAATGTATATAAATAAGAATCTTATTATTTGAATATATATATGTTGTATGAGTTGTGTCACGACGACACCTCACCACATCGCCAAAGACGAATTATATCGCACGATTAAATAAATAAATTAACCGTCAGGCAATTTAATTTATTTTTTTTTATTATTATTATTATTATTATCTTAAATTATTATTTTTATCTCTGTGTGTAAAAAAAAAAATTCTTTTTACTTGAAATCTCCTGTGCTGATGCGGGATTAATATTTTTGAAACCATGCTCGAGCGGCGTCATTTTTTTTTTTTGCAAATTCATATTATATTATAATATATGATTACTTTTAAAAAAAAAATATTTTTTTTTAAATATTAATTCTTTAAATTAAAAACAAAGTCAAAAAAAAGAAAGATTAATAAATAAATGTAAAAAAAAAAAATTTATATCTATTTGAATGTGTTTTTTTTTTTTTTTTGTGGTCAATTAAAAAGTCAATATTTATTTATTTTTTTTTGCTCGTTAGTTTGTGCAGTATCGTTAAATTGTTGTGTGATCGTAGTGGTGTTATATTTAAGATTGGTTTTTTTTTTTTTTTTTGTGATGTTGTGCAATGTGATGACTACTACTAATACTATACTATGTAACACAAAAAACCAAATAATTATTAAACTATATATATACCAATAACCACCACCGCGTAGAAAACGTAGAATTATATATATATTGTGCATGTATGAATTCACTTATTAACGACATATGACAGTACGACATATATCTATATACATATATAAAGTAACAACAACAAGAATATAAATAACATTTAAAGTTTTATACTTAAAAATATATAAAACCAATTCAAAAAAATGAAAATCGCAGAAATTATATTTAAATTGAAACAATTGTTTGTTTAATATATACAAATAATTTTATATATTAATGTTTTTTTAAAAGAATAAGATTTGTTTTTGGGTATCTTATAATATATAATATAAGTAAATTAAGTGCGGATAACTTTTTTGGGGCTGATATAATCAGTTGAAATTCTATATTATACCATCAACAACAACAACAACAACAACAACAACAACATATATCATAAACAAACACTATCAAACTGTACTGGAAATTTTCGTAATAATCACACACATTTTAATAATAAATTAATTACGCAAACTGCCGAAAACCAATTCAAATCGCAATAAGAAGAAATATATATTTCTGATAAAAAAACTTTAAAAAAAAAATGCCAGTGTACAATATAATTGCACGCAGGCATCATCACCATCATCACCAAAATTCTAATAATAATAATAATAATAATAATAATAATAATAATAATAATATCAATAATAACAATAATAATAATGATAATGATAATGATAATATTAATCATTCCCATCATTTGCATGATGAAAAGGTAATATTCCTTTTTTTGATATATTATATTTTATTAAATATAGTTTTTTTTTCTATATATATATACATATACATATAAATGCTCTTCAGGACTTATATTAGTATATTAGTATATAGGATTTTTAAATTAGTATAGGATTAAAAAAAAAATTAATGGCTTTAAAGCGTCCTTTTTCTCGGCAAATCTCGGAGTATACCGCGATAAAATTGTAGCCACCACCTAATCTCCATTGTAACACATCCTTTGGCCTTTATGATAGCCTCGTCCATTCTCTTCGACAAAAATTACTTTCATTTAGTGTATGGTTAACTCCCAAAAATTGCATTCATATATATTAAGTTACTATATACCTTTTTCCATCGACTATTTAATTTGAAATCAAACGGTGAATATATATACATTTCAATAAGATGTTGCTCTATACCAAACAAACTGTGCTAAAGCAACTAAGAACTGAGGTTGGAAGCTAAAGCTAAATGTGTTTAGAAATCCACTTTTAGAAATGGGCATCTTCAAGTCCCGATTTAAGTCCAATATAGAATCGTTGTGGGCATTAATAAAACAAAGGAAAAAACATGATCCCAGAGTTACACAATTGAAGGAGTGCAGAATTCCAAGGAAAAATCATTGAAATGATAGAAATACAAAAACACCGGATGAATTTAATAGTTTAGTAAATACCATGTCTAAGAGAATGGACGATTCTATCATAAAGTGTCCAAAGGATTTTGTTACAAAGGAGATTAGGTGGTGGCGTATAATATAAGTGTCCGAGATATTATAATGGTTAAATTGAATCATTTTGAAATAAATTCCATAACTAATTGAATTTAAAACATTGTTTTTACTTCTGTCTTCGCAATTATTTAACCAAAAACTATCATTTTATGAAATCAAAATTAGAAGGATCACAAAAATTTATTGTTTAAAGTCCTTTTTTTTTTTTTTCTGGGGCATCTCATGGCGGCATATCGAGCATTCGAATAAAATATAGCAGTTGTCCGATAATAATAATAATAATAATAATAATAATAGTGGTTAGAGTAGTATATATGAATAATGAAATGTATTAAGCCGACGATACTTATATATATATATAGTTATCTTATCCGAACTATATATTTGTTGTGTGTTTATGATATTATATATATATATATATGTTGTTCATATAAATATTCCTATAATACAAGTATATCATCCACTTATATATGTACTATATATTATTAATTTTAATTTTAATGATATATATATTAGTATTTATATTCTATAACTGAAAAACGTGAAATTTTATAAGTATTTTTTGAAGGAATTACTCTTAAAAACAGTTTGTTTGTTTCTTACTGCGTTCTGCAATACTGGATATAGAGAATCTGTCTGTCTGTTTGTCTCCAGCTCCACCGCACCAACCACCAACCAAAATAAATGGTTTTTCTTTCCCGGTATTGAATCATTTCTTTTCGTTTCGTTTCATCCATGATATAATAATTTTACTTTATTTCCGCGTAGATTTTTCTGTTTTATTTTATCTTATTTAGCTTAATTTAGAAAAGCAAATACAAATTCTTGTATATATAGGGTATATATTTTAAGATAAAAATCAATTTAAAATTAATTGCTTCAAATTAATATACAGTATATATATATACGAAACAACCTCCATAGTCTATATTATAACGACGACGACGACAATGACGATATGATATGGTTAAGTCACACTTCATTTCTCTATATACTAAATCAATACATTATTTTTAGATTTTTGATTTTTGATTTTTTGGTGTATGTACCATCAGTAATGGGCTTTTTTTTTTTTTTTTGAACGGACATATACTTGGTGTATAAATAAGTAATTATCGGTTTTTTTTTTTAAATTTAATTAAGTATTTCTTGACCATTTTTCGGGCAATTTATGAATCCTCCATTCAACATAAAATTATTTCGTCCTTTGAACGAACAGGAAACCGCAAATTAAATAGACATTTTCAGTTGAACTTTTGTGAACGAAATTGAGTTGCTATCCTTCCGTTGTGCCGGCGTTCATGTCCCATTGATGTAAAATAAAAAATTGATCATTTTGGTCGATTAATATATATGTATGTATATATATGATTCAAATTTAATTTATCATTTGTTGTTGGTCGGGTAGTCCGACGCGTTCATCACTATCACCCGCTTTATATATCAACCGCTTTTTCTCTCCATACCACAGGTTTAAAAAAACTCTAGATCTCATGATATATATGGACGATGCCCATCCCCATGGTTCTATATACAAAACATTTCAAATCATTATTTCAAAAATCAAAAGCTATATAGCGGCTACAAAAAACCCGGCAATTACTTATTTGTACATCTATATCTCTATATAGTATATTATAAATAATTTTTTGAGATTGTGTTTGATTTTTTGTTAATTTTTTTTTTTTTGTTAATTTTGTGTTAATTTCACACATTAAATTCATACAATATTTTATTTATTTATATTGCATAACATTTTAAATCGTTATTCATTAACACCATACCAATTTTTTTTTTCTATACGCGCGATGATTACCTCAAGGCTTTGTATTTATAGAATAAAATTGTTGTATTAAAAGTGTTAAATTTAAACTAATTTAATAACTATAAGATAAGATACAAAACTATAAGATACACAAAAACCAATATATAGAATAATTCATTTCATTTCCATTTTTTTTTTTTTTTTTGGGAAATTGAAAAATTCTTGGTTCTTCTTTGCTCAGAAGTGGTATAGAAGTATCTATATATATATAAATAAAGAATCTTATCTTATATCTAGGTAATTTACCCTATATTATTTATATAATTAACACAGCCACTATCGCACGAAATATTTTTAAAAATCTTTTTTATATTATATATACGATCCATCATATTGATTGGTCAATGATTTGGATGGATTATTATAGGAATTATATAATTATTATACATGTCAATTTAATAATTATATTAATAAATTATATGTGTAAAATACATATATATATATATATAGATAAAAATATAAATTGTAATTATATACAAAACTCTATATACAATATACACATTATTATTATTATCATTCATTGTTTGTTGTTTGCTTTTACAATATATTAGTATACTGAATATATATATATGTATGTTTGTCAATAATAAATTTCTATCAAATATTTAAAAGTATATACTCATGCAATTATTATTTTCCTACTATATTTTAATAATAAATCAAAAACAAAATGTTATTATAGTACGATAATAATAATATAACTATAAAAGTATAAAATATTTCGCAAAAAAAACTTCAGATTGTTGACGACGTTTATTACATATATGTATATATATATATATATATACCAACGACAACGACGATTTATTCATCATAGAGAGACAGGTTCAGGCATTTTGAATATAGAAGAAGAATTGCATTTTGATATATAGATAACATACAAAAAAAAAACAATAAACACATTTGTATTTAAATTATAAAATCATAAAAAAAACAGTCATATATTTATAAATAATGAATAAAAAAAAATGCCTTCCTTTTTTTCTTTTTTTTTACCTTTTTTTTTATATTTATTTTGTTATCTGTTTTTTTTTTTAATGAAAATTATATGTGTGCAAAAAAGTTTATACTAAACATATGAGAATGCGTTTCATATATAATTAGCCTCCATTGCGTGCGTTCGGGGTTTTTCAACGTTCCTTCTGCATTTGCCGTCCAATTGTCATTTTCACAATAATCTACGGTTTTTCTGTCTTCCCTTGTCGATCTTTGTTGTGGTGGATTCCGTACGATTGGTATTGGTATATAAAGGGGCGCTGGAATGGGACTGATTATGTTTATTTATATATATGCCTATATATATATGGTTTGTGATGTGTGGGTATTGGATTGGAATTTAGTATATTTTATATATATATATATATATAATTGCGTATTTAAACTCTAAAGAAAACAGAGACACAGCAGGAAATTCTTTATATTAATTAATTCATATACAATATATATATATATATATATGGAAATATGAAGAATTAATTAATTAATTAATATACTGATTAAATAAAGAATTAAAAAAAAAATGCTATTTTTTCTCTTATCTCTCTTACTTATTATACTTATTACCGCAGAAGATTTAATTAATTTGTTTTTTTTTTTTTAAAGTATATTTTTTTTTAATTTATCAATTGCTTTTTTTTTTATATATATATATTTAAGAGAATAAATAACCATACAAAACGAATATTATATATATATATATATATACAATTTATATAAATTATATATGTGATGTGTGCGTATATAAATTACGATAAAGAATATATATATATATATATACAGTGCGACAATTAATCAAGTCCCGGGGACTGAAACCCACATATAAAGGCAATCTCCTGCTCAATAACCATATAGCAATTCTTCTTTAAAAATTACTGGACGATATCTATATATGTGATGGATGGATTGGATGGATGGATAGATGGATGGATGCATGCGTTTTGTGATGGGCTTGATATTTTCTCTATCTCGTCGTCTGTAAAAAAAAAAAAAAAAAAACTTTTTATTGATTGCATTTTATGGTTGATTGTGTGAAACACAACAAATAAAAAAGAAAAGTTCTTTTAACATTTCTTTTGGCGTGATATGACAATATTTTATAGAAATTATAAGTATAGAAATTTTGGAACAATTAATAAGAACAAAATTCAATTAAATTCAACGCCGCACAAGATATAAAGGTAAATCTGTTCTGAACGTTAACAAACGTTCAAATCGATTGATGCATCAAGGCATATATAATGGGGCGATAATTGTAGATGTAGATGGGTAGAATACAAGTTTTTATGAATGGGAAAGTTCCATTGAAAATCAAGACAATGCTCGTAATAATATTTTTCGATATAGCAAGGGAATTATCCATAAAGAATTCGTTTTAAAAAACAGTCAATGTCGCATATATTATTTATATTGAGGTTTTGAAGAAGCAGCGTTTGATATGGGCAGAGGATTCGTCGTATTCGGTCGACCTGTGAATATCGTCGTTTGGGCTCCGTGTTTGTTTATTATAAGTTAATCCGCACACATATTATTTGATTAGTTAAAGAGATCACCCAAATAAAATCACTTAAATGCATCGCATATCTCCTGATTCGTTATGGGGTTGGGGCGGACTATCTCTCCATCCTCCAAATGTTTTGGGGTGGTATACGTTTACGTTTTTTTTTTACTATCTATATTGATCTATAAGATCTATAAGAAGAAAATCCTCGACTTTATTTAAAAATTAAAATATTAAGATTGATTATTACTATACTATATACTACACTATAATAGTGGAAATATTCCATGCATATTTAACTAAAAAAATAATATATATATAGCTATAGATATATAATAAAATAAATAATATAAATTATATTTTTGTTGATTTTTTAAATTAACATACAAACAATACATATTTTATATATATATATATATATATATATATATATAGTTCATATATTATATTTCTCTGGACTTGATTATTTATTTTGATTTTATACACAAAATTTTCTTCTTTTTTTTTTTGTATGTAATTTTTTTAATTTTCGTGACGATCCAATTTTCATGTTTACATACCAATTTTTTTTTTTTTTAGATTTTATCTCTATTGTAAAATATAATAAATGTTGTAAATATGTGCTACTATATACTATAAAAACACTAATATATAATAATAAAATGTTTTGCGAAATGATTTTAATTTATATTATTATTATTATTAGATTTTGAATATAATGTTAAAATTGAATAATATCATTTTTTTTTTTTTGAAATCAGGTAAATAAAATAATAATTATCTATATATATATATATATATTTAAAAAAAAACTTTGTATATAAATTATATTAACATAAAAAAAAAATAGTATATATATATATGAATGAGATCAATGTTATTTTTTTTATGATTATCATTTTTGAATTATTGTGACATTATCCATTGTCGACCCATTCTCATTTGGATTTATTTATTTATTTATATATATATATATACTACTCTAACCACTATTATTATTATTATTATTATCGGATACCTGCTATATTTTATTCGAATGCTCGATGTCGCCATGAGATGCCCCAGAAAAAAAAAAAAAAGGACTTTAAAAACAATAATTTTTTGTGATCCTTTATATCATAAAATGATGGTTGGTTGGTTAAATAATTGCGAAGACAGACAGGTAAAAACAATCTTTTAAATTCAATTAGTTATGGAATTTATTTCAAAATGATTTAATTTAACAATTGAATTAAAAAAAAATTTGACCATTATAATATTGCTGACACCACCTAATCTCCTTTGTAATACCTCCTTTGGACACTTTATGATAGCCTCGTCCATTCTCTTAGACGTTGTATTTACTATAAACTATTAAATTCATCCGATATTTTTGTATTCCTATCATTTCAATTTCATTTTTCCTTGGAATTCTTCACTCCTTCAATTGTGTAATTTTCCAATCATGTTTTTACCTTTGTTTTATTAATCGTCACCGTCAATGATTCTATTCTTGGACTTAAATCGGGACTGTATATAGGGTTCCTTTTAATCTTATTATTAATAAGAATAATACGAAATATTCCTCAAAGAACTTAATGTAACTAATTGTATAGTAACTTTACTGTATCAGATATTTAAATAAAATGTGATTTAACCGGATGATTTCACAGTCACAGAAAGTGGTATGGAAAAATTAATGTTATACTGATCGTGATAAACGCAATAATGTGAAAAAATAGAGGAGAACTGCTATGAGTGTGATAAAAGTCTAAAATGCAGTAACAGCAATCCAAAAAAAGTGGTCGCACGAAAGTGGACAAGGCAATGAATGCGTTCATAAACCGAACTAAGCTAAAGTGCTAAAGCAACTAAGAACTGAGGTTGGAAGCTAAAGCTAAATGTGTTTAAAAAATCCACTTTTAGAAATGGACATCTTCAAGTCTTGATTTAAGTCCAATATAGAATCGTTGTGGTCCTTTTTTTTTTTAGGGCATCTCATGGCGGCATATCGAGCATTCGAATAAAATATAGCAGTTGTCCGATAATAATAATAATAATAATAATAATAATAATAGTGGTTAGAGTAGTATATACATTACCTGTTCAATTTTACGGTTTTTATTTATTCAATTTAGTATGTTGTTGTATATAGAGTAGCTTGTGATATTATTTATATACCACATAAAACTTGTATATATATATTATTGTGTTTATATTAAAGTAATCAAAAGCAAAAAGTAAAAAAAAAAAAAATTACTTTTTGTTTTTAAATACACACATTTTTTGTCGAGACACGTCGTTCTATATATATATATATAGAGATATAAAAAAAACACATTGAATATAAATTGATATACTACTTTAAACGTATATGATTCGAACGAACTCACCTACTATACCTATACTATATTTTATCCGTGTGCTTGATTTTGTCGAGGAAATATTTTCCCAGACAAAAAAAAAAGGACTTTAAAATATATAGAATGGTTTTGGAGGACGAGGATTTGGTGGTCATATCCTATAGAGAGTCTATATAGAGTCTATAGTATAGAGTATAGTATATATATAGACAAAATCACACCGCGCACACGGGGATTATATATGCGGTTAGAGAGTATATACATATAGAGTTCTTCAATATATATATACGATTTTAATTTTTTTTTTTTTGTTAACAATGAAAAAAAAATTATTAATGCATTTAATTATTATGCAATTTTTATTTTTTTTATATTTTATTTTACCAATCAAATTTTTTTTTTTTTATTACAAAATTTTCCATATATAAAAGGTAACAATAATAATAACTCATAAACTCATATAAAAATTATGAATAATATTTCATAGAAAAAAAAAAAAGGTATATTATTCTTATATTAACACACCACCAGTGTTTGTTTTATGATATTTTTGATTAGCGTTGAGGAATCATTTTGGAAGTTTGTTATAGTTTATCTTAGTTTGATTTAAAGTTATCTATGATGTGAAACCTCCTAGCAAACTTAATTTTTGTGATGATTTAAAAAATGGGTTATTGGTGAGAAGAATATCTTAAAAACTTTGCTTTTTTTGGAATAGGATTACCAAATGTGCGTGGCGCGGTGCTTAAAAGATTGAAAGATATATAAGAAGAAATAGCCAGCCAGAAAAAAAAAAAGTAACGTTTAGTCCAATCTAATTATCTTTAGAATTAAGAAAGTTGTAGTTTATCTCTATTATGCATCCTATAGGGTGCCGCGGTTAAACTATATAAAATATAAATTAATATATAGCTATAAATCTAATAAAATAATAAATAAATTAAAATAAAATCCATAATAAATTAGCTGCTGCTATATACTAAATGTATAATTATAATTACTTTAAAATTGCGTATATGCATAATTAAATAATTGCCATCCATCATCCTTCGGCCATAATAGTTTTTTTTTTCTTTCTTTCTATATATATTAAATTCATTATTTATTAGAGACCTTTATCATAATCATATATTGCTATATTAATAATATTATAATCACATCTATATAGTATATGATTAGATATCGCTATATATATATATATTCTTATCGACTATGGCTTATCGTCGCGATTCAATCTCTTTGTATTTTGTATATTATGCCTATAAGTACAATATATATTTATATGTGTATAAGATGATAATCGAATATTATGTAATTTATATAATCTTTGTAATTTTTTTTTTTTTAACTATATAACTAGAGAGGATATGAGTTTGTTGTTTTTTTTTTTTGTATATTATGTATAATTATTAAATATGTGTGACCATGGATTTTTAATAAATATTTATTCATATCTGAAAAAATTAATTCTATGTACTAAACGTCGGGTTTACTACAATATATATATATAAATAAACTTTATTTATAGTGTGGGGAAAAATTTAAAATAAATTATGTGGAGAGCGGTTTAGAGTCCGAGTCCGAATAGATAATTTTATTTATAAATTCCACCGGAACCGGATTTGACAATTAATATATACTATATAACGAACACTCACAAGATATCTTTTAAATTCAATTAGTTATGGAATTTATTTCAAAATGATTCAATTTAACCATTATAATATCTCGGACACTTATATTATACGCCACCACCTAATCTCCTTTGTCCGACGCCCGCCTCCTTTGGCCTTTATCATAGCCTCGTCCATTCTCTTAGACATGTGATATTTATTAAATTTTTGAATTCATCTGGTGTTTTTGTATTTCTATCATTTCAATGATTTTTCCTAGGAATTTTTCACTCATTCAATTGTGTAACTTTCCGATCATGTTTTTTACTTTGTTTTATTAATACCCGCACAATGATTCTATATTGGACTTAAATCAAGACTTGAAGATGTCCATTTCTAAAAGTGGATTTTTTAAACACATTTAGCTTTAGCTTGCAACCTCAGTTCTTAGTTGCTTTAGCACAGTTTTGTTTGGTATAGAGCAACATCTTTCCAATAGAATAGAATCGTTGTGGGCATAGTAATAAAACAAAGGTAAAAACATGATCGGAAAGTTACACAATTGAAGGAGTGAAGAATTCCAAGGAAAAATCATTGGAATGATGAAAAGAGGAATACAAAAACATCGGATGAATTTAATAGTTTATAGTAAATATATCACGTCTAAGAGTAATCCTACAATTTCCTTAAATTGTTTGTTTTCTTTTCTGTTTTCTGTATTCTGATTTGGTGATCCCTTTAATTTAATTGTAATTTTTATATAAAATAAAAACACACACATAACTATTTTTATTTTTTTTTCTTTAATTTTTACTTCACATAAATTTTATAATAAAATAATCTTCAAATATATATTATAATACAGACTTTGAATAAAAAAAAAAAAGAAAAAGAGATTATATAAGTTTATCTTTATCTTCAATTGCATTTGATAATAACCAAAACATACAGACAAAAAAAAAAAAACCACTTTAAAAAGATATAAAATGTGTCGTATAATAAATGTGTCGGTTTTTTTTTTTTTTAAATGAAATCTTATCTCCCGCAATTTATCTCTAATACTGTATATATATCTTAGATATGAAAAGCAGCAAAAAATATTAAATAAAATAAAAGAAAAGAAATAAAAAAACGAACGAACGAACGAGTCTCGCAGTCAAATCCCTATAGAAATGCAAGCACTCCCCTACTTGGCGGCGGTGACGGCGACGAGACAAACAAACGGGATTTGAGTTTTATGATGTATTACATTTCTCAATCTTATAGTAACCATAAACTTCAAATTTCAAATCTTTTCCCTTTAAAATTCCTTTATACATACAAATAAAAATCACGTAACGTTTACAAGCAAGTGGGATCGATCGTAAGAAGAGATCGTCGTAAGAAGAGATCGCGTCTCTGCTATATATATATATATGACCAAATGATTCGAATCAATTTATTTTTTGGGTAATACTATATATTAGTATTATTATCATTATTATTATTATTATTATTTATTATTATTATTATTATAATTTTACCACACAATAAAAATATTATATTAAGTTCAATAAAACTGCGTAATTGAAAATGCTTAAGTTAATTTTGCTGAATGCTGAAACGCAAATTTGTTATTGTTTTTGCTAAATTTCTTTATTATTTTTTTCTATAATTATTCAGGCTGAAGATTTATTTGAAGATATTATATCATTTGAATCCAGTTCATTGGCTGATTCATTAAAATTAGATCAATCGTATTCGAATGATTTGCATATCAAACAGGAACCATCAGCGATTAGTGATGCAGAAATGCATGCAATTGCAAAAGATCGACAGAAAAAAGATAATCACAATATGAGTAAGAATAATTTGAATTTGAATTTGAATCTGAAGTAAAAAAAAAAAAAATTAATTAATTAATGTTTCGTTTCGTATTTTATTTATTTCTAATTCATTTCCCCACCATTCATCTCTATCCAATTATATGCTATAGTTGAACGTCGTCGTCGATTCAACATTAATGATCGTATCAAAGAATTGGGTACATTATTACCGAAAACCAATGATTTATATTATGAGGTTGTCCGTGATGTACGTCCAAATAAAGGTACAATATTAAAATCATCTGTTGACTATATAAAATGTTTAAAACATGAAGTGAATCGTTTAAAACAAAATGAAATACGCCAAAAACAAATGGAACATCAAAATCGACGGTTAATGTTACGCGTTCAGGTAATAAATATACATTTGTTGAACTATATAATAAATAAACATTTGTTTTGAATTGTGCTTAATGATTAAATTATAATTTTCAATTAGGAATTGGAAATTCAAGCAAAATCACATGGTTTACCATTAAGTGATTTGACAGGATTATCATCATCATCATCATATAATGGGAATAGTAATACGATGATGATTAATAATGGCAATAATAATAATAATAATAACAATGGTGGTAATAATACGACGACGACGATGACGACGACGACGACATCTTCACCAAACACAACTGGTATTAATAGTAATACCAACCGTAGTATTACTGGATCTACTGGATCAAGTTTAAATATTGGTAGTGGGGGTAGTGTTGGCGTAGGAAAATTGGGAAATGTTGCCGGTGGAAGTTTTCCCATTAAAGGAAATTCATTTTTATCAAGAACAACATCAACAACAACACGTAATGGACAACAATCAATGGACTTAAACAATCAACCGCAATCGGCACCAACAACAATCCTGTTGGACATGGTTGGAAAGGTTAATTTTTTTTATCTTTTTAATATAATTAATAAAAAATGTACAATGTTTGATTGATACGCCGTTTAATTACAAACAAATTAATATTAATTTATATCTGCTTACCTTGTTAGATGCCCGATGTTGTTTCAGAGGCGAGTACATTAAGTTTAAGTCAAATGGAAGACTTAATGGAAGATGATCATTCATCGGTTGTGCACGGAGGCGATCCAATGCTATCACATCATTTATTAAACTCACCGCACTCGCCAACATCATCAACATCATCATCACATAATAATTGTAATTCATTACAACATGGTGGTGATCCTTTACTATCATCATCTCATCATGAACCCCAACACCGTCATCATCATCATAATCATCATCATCACAACAATAATAATAATAATAATCATAGTAGTAGCAACAACAGTCATCATCACCATAATCACAATGATAATAATAATAATAATAGCATTAGGCTTAATCTTAATGATAATAATAATAATAATAATTTAAGTAATAGCAATGATAATAATAATCATGTCCATCATCATCAGCAATCATCAAATGTTGTATCAAATCAATTGAATAGCCACAGTCTTAATAGCGGAAACAATCATCTGCAACATAGTAATAATAGTAGACATCAAACGAACAATAATAATAATAATAATAATAATTTACTTCATCTTCATCATCACCATTTACATTCAGCACTTGATATTACCAATTGTATTGATCCAATATTATCATCAACACAAAATTTATTAGCATCGCCACACCGTTCTCATGTCGATTCAATATTATCGTCAGCGGATACCGATTCATTGGTTAGTGATATTGATATGGTTGCATGACCTACATGATTCTACAAAAACAGAAAACGATTATGACGATGATGGCATCAAGATTATAACATTTGATCCTGTTTTATATTATTATGATATGGTATGATATGATTTTGTGAAAAAAAAAATTGTACTGTATTATTATTTATAATACATTAACTGTTATTTTATCTATTAGGCTTCAGCGCAGCTAAAAATGAGTTTCATTTAGTATATCAATATAAGTTACCTACATCGATTATAAGTAAATGAGAGAAAGTGTTGGTGCTATTTTAATCACAACAAAAAAAATAGATAAATATAATGTTTATATGTAAATCATATTTAGGAAAATGTTTAATCAGGAGTTAGTAATCAACACCAGCCAGCCAGCCGACCAACCAGCCAGCTAGCCAACCAACCAGCCAGCCAGCTAGCCACATATAGCCAAATTAATCAATTATTATTTTGTTTTTGTTCTATGAACAGATATTGTGTAATAATAAGATTGTTTTTATAGTATCATATTTTAAAATTAAAAATTAATCAAGTTGAATTGGAATCAGTAAATCAGTAAATCAAGGACTTATAGTAACAGTTGATTGAATATAGTTATTATAAATAATGAAATTATTATTTTTTATACGCCTACAAAATTGCACACAAAACCATAACATTCCAAAATGCTGTTATTATAAATAATTATTAAGTTTAAAAAGATTTTTTTATATATATTATTATTATTGTTATTGTTTTATTGTTATTATTGTTGTTATTATTATTGATATTATTGTTATTATTGTTAGTAGAGTTAAAGCAATAAAAATTAAAAAAGGGCAAAATGTGAATTAAAAGTCTAGTCCTTATACAAAACCCCTAACAACAAAACAAAACAATCACAAAATGTAATGGAACACATTGATTACTAATTAAATATTATTAGAAAATTTGTTAAAATAAAAGAAACTAAAATAAACTATAATAGAAACATTTCAAATCATTATATATATATAAATACCATATATTATGTTAATTATTATAATATATTGTTTACATTAATGTTATGAAATAAATGATTAAAATTAATTTATGTCTATTTATTGTTATTATTGCACGATTCTTTAAACATTTCTTAATAAATTTGCACAAAAAATCTGATCGCTAAACATCGAAATACACAACATACGATATTATTGCATATTGGTATGGAAAAAAGAGGGAAAAGATTATATTTTTGTTATATTTTAATCCCAAAAATACAAGAAAATTAATACAAAATAAATCCAGAAAATAAAGTAAAAACTTTCGTCTGCAATCTCTAAAATATCATATGATCGCTAAACAGCAAAATCAATATCGTATGATATTATTGCATATTGGTATGCACGCACATCATTCACCACACGGACCCCGGTTCAAATCCCACCGATCGCATCGCCCAGAAATTTTTCCTATGAGTGTGAATTCATTCAGGAAAAAGGGAAAAGATTAATTTTTGCTTTTTTTTTGCTAAATTTTGGCCTAAAAATACAAGAGTTAACTCTTGTAAAAATTTTGTTCATGTCGTCCTAGGGATTTTATTTTATTACCACGTTGTAGACCCGCCCCGAGAATGTTGATTCCAAAAATATGACCTTGGTGGGTGGTCCAGGAACCCCACCATCTGCCCTTGAAAATCGCGTTTTTCGCATTTTCAATCGCCCATAACTTTTTATTTTGTTCTGGCCGATCCATCGCGATGCCCATAAGTCGATGGGCAATTTAAATACCTTTCGATTGATGGTAACCCCATGAAAATATTCCCATTGGTTTGGTCAGGAGGCTGGATTGAAATTTGGGAAATCCCAAGTAGACCTTCATTCCGTGAATTATTAATATATGAAGGAGTTGCTTCATTTGGGATTTTAGAACGGCAATGGAAAGGTAAAAGATTGATCTTTCAAATGAAATTGGCCGGATAATTTTCCGATGAAAATTGTGGATTTTCCTTTAACATCGAAAAACATCAATTTTCGATGAACTTCAAAGGTTAGTTCCAAGGTGATCCCGGTACATGATCATTCCCAAATTTTCAGCGATTAAACTAGAGGATATAAGACGTGTTTTGCCACTACCCGGGTTATTATAACTCAACTGGTTTCCATACAGTGGTGGTCCAAAGTTGACTCTACATGGAAATTCCGAAAAAATTCTTTTTACTCTCCTGGGCGTATTCCAAGTGTTATAGCAAAGTGGTAGAACAAAAGTTTCCTCATTTTACTACCTCTAACACATACCAAACGGCCAGATCTCTATCTTGAAAAAAACCAAATTTTCCGATTTTTCCAATTTTTTGACAAAAAATCAAAAAAATTTTTTTTCAACCGGAAGTTGATAGCGGTGATAATTATGGTATTTTTGCAATAGAAAATTTTTCTCCAGGTGATTCCGTTTTCGTGGGATCGCTAATTTAAATTTCCATGCAGAGGCAATTTTAGGCCGTCACTGTATGGAAACCATTGGAGTTGGAATAACCGGGGTAGTGGTAAAACACGTCTAATATCCTCTAATTTAATTTATAATAATCTGGAAATGATCATCAAATGGGATTACCTTGGAACTTGAAACCATTGAAGATAAAATTCATATTTTATCACAAGCATAATCTCCCCGCAATTTACAATCATCACAACACAATGCTCCGCAATATATTCGCCGACAACCATCACAATTGGTATCATCATCATCATTTGAATTCCATTTACGTGTGGCGGCCCTAGTCCAAACTGTAAATATAACAATAAATCAGATCAATCGCATTTGTTCTTCATTCCAAAATTATCTTCGCTTCTATAAATGTTTACCTTTATTTTTATGTTTTCCCACTCAGTTAAATAACCGGGACTCACTAGTAATAGGAGTAAAAATTCCCAAATTAATAATTGAATCAAACAATTATCATTAGAACACCATCAACACTCCGCTATCTTTTAATGCCAATCAACAAACTTAATAAAAAAAAACTAACCTTCCAACAAAATAAACCAAAACAAACCAACAAAAAAAAACAACAATAAATAAATAAATGATGGCCGTCGCCATCATGGCGTCTGACATTTTCGCCATTTTTAATAAATGCCAAATATTTTATCCCCATTTTAATTTTATAGCACCATCTATTGGCGATAACAAGAAAATTGAATAGGAAAAATTATCGATAAAACAATCTTTTTGCATTATTTAGGTTATGTTTTATTAAAAAAAAATTGTTTTGGTTGAATAATCACGTGGATTTCTTTTGGATCGTTGCAAAATATTTCAAAATAATCATTTGCCAGTAAAATTATCACAGCCAGAACCAATAGAAAATTAAACAAAACCATAAACATGTAATTAATTGATTAATCAATTGGAAACACGGGAAAAAGTGATTGGAAAAAAAAAAATTTTAGTATGTTTTTTATTGTACTTTCTTTTTTGATCATCATTTTAACATGCTATGCCGGGAACCAGCTGACAGAAGCTTTTAAAATGTTTACAACACATTCCTGGATTGCCCAAGGTGGGGGCGATGCGTTAATTTTCAACCAATATTCCTATATTAACGAAATTCTTTTGGGTAAACTTCAAATTGTAAATTTTTGATTGTTTTTTTAATTTATTTTTAGTTTGTATCCCAGAAACCAGCCGCTAGACATTGCCCAAACGTTAACAGCACGTTAAGGGAGTGGCCAAAAGATCGCCTGCCAATTTTCTAAAGATTTTGAATATAAAAAATGTATTTTTGATGTCAAAAACACTGAAAAATTATCAAAATTATGCGGCAAATCGTTGTGCAATTTTTTTGTTGGCTGTATCCCAGAAACCAGCCGCCAGAATTGGCTCAAACTTTAAGAGCACGTTAAGGAGGTCGCCAAGGGATCGCATGCCAATTTTCTAAAGATTTTGAATATAAAAAATGTATTTTTGATGTCAAAAACACTGAAAAATTATCAAAATTATGCGGCCAATCGTTGTGCAATTTTTTTGTTGGCTGTATCCCAGAAACCAGCCGCTAGAATTGGCTCAAACTTTAAGAGCACGTTAAGGAGGTCGCCAAGGGATCGCCTGTAAATTTTCAGCCAAATCGGAAGTCATGAAAATTTATTTTTGTGTCAAAATTCCGGAAAATTTTTCAAAATTATGCGGCAAATTTTTGTGAATTTTTTTGTCGGCTGTATCCCAGAAACCAGCAGCCAGAATTTGCTCAAACTTTAAGAGCACGTTAAGGAGGTCGCCACGGGATCGCCTGTAAATTTTCAGCCAAATCGGAAGTCATGAAAATTTATTTTTGTGTCAAAATTCCGGAAAATTTTTCAAAATTATGCGGCAAATTTTTGTGAATTTTTTTGTCGGCTGTATCCCAGAAACCAGCAGCCAGAATTTGCTCAAACTTTAAGAGCACGTTAAGGAGGTCGCCAAGGGATCGCTTGTAAATTTTCAGCCAAATCGGAAGTCATGAAAATTAATTTTTGTGTCAAAATTCCAGAAAATTTTTAAAAATTATTAAAAAAATTATTTTTTTTTACGTTATATCTTGGGAACCGGCCGTCAGAACCCCGCCATATTTTAACACAACGTTCCGGGAACCTCCAAGGGGTAGCCCGTAAATTTTCAGCCAAATTGGATGCCTAAAAATGTTAGGTATTTAGCATCGGTTCAAACCATATTAAAACTTATAAATGTTATCTTTTAGCAACATTTGAACCCCTTTTTTTTATCTCAAATAAAAGTCACCTCAATTTTTGAAAGTTTTTTTTTATCTCAAATAAAAAAACCTCTTAAATTTTTCGAGGTTTTTTTTGTTGATAAAACTTATAAATGTTATCTTTTTTCGTTTAGCAAAATGTAAACCAATTTATTTATCTCAAATGTTTAATAAATGGATAAATGCAAGGTATTTTCGCTATGTGGCGCATTTTTTGATTAGTTTAGGAAAAATTTAATAAAAAAATACATGAAAATAAAATGAAATCAATTGGAATTTATTCTTTTTATCACCTTAAAACCTTAAAATAAATCCTATAAATTTACAATTCGTATTCTAATAAAGTGATTGAAAAATAAACATTCATATATTACATGATATGATGGTCGAGTTGGTAGCGATGCCATCCATTCGGAGGGAAAAAACCGCCGATTATATTTTGATGTATTTCAAGTGATTTTCATATGAAAATCATTTGATTCAGCAGTGTTGGTGGTTTTCTAACGACCTGGGATATGTGAGAAATAAAAAGGAAAAAGGGAAAAGATTAATTTTTGCTTTTTTTTTGCTAAATTTTGGCCTAAAAATACAAGAGTTAACTCTTGTAAAAATTTTGTTCATGTCGTCCTAGGGATTTTATTTTATTACCACGTTGTAGACCATCCCCGAGAATGTTGATTCCAAAAATATGACCTTGGTGGGTGGTCCAGGAACCCCACCATCTGCCCTTGAAAATCGCGTTTTTCGCATTTTCAATCGGCCATAACTTTTTATTTTGTTCTGGCCGATCCATCGCGATGACCATAAGTCGATGGGCAATTTAAATACCTTTCGATTGATGGTAACCCCATGAAAATATTCCCATTGGTTTGGTCAGGAGGCTGGATTGAAATTTGGGAAATCCCAAGTAGACCTTCATTCCGTGAATTATTACTATATGAAGGAGTTGCTTCATTTGGGATTTTAGAACGTCATTGGAAAGGTAAAAGATTGATCTTTCAAATGAAATTGGCCGGATAATTTTCCGATGAAAATTGTGGATTTTCCTTTAACATCGAAAAACAGCAATTTTCGATGAACTTCAAAGGTTAGTTCCAACAGGATCCCGGTACATGATCATTCCCAAATTTTCAGCGATTAAACTAGAGGATATAAGACGTGTTTTGCCACTACCCCGGTTATTATAACTCAACTGGTTTCCATACAGTGGTGGTCCAAAGTTGACTCTACTGGGAAATTTCGAAAAAATTCTTTTTACTCTCCTGCGCGTATTCCAAGGGTTATAGCAAAGTGGTAGAACAAAAGTTTCCTCATTTTACTACCTCTAACACATACCAGGCGGCCAGATCTCTATCTGGAAAAAAACCAAATTTTCCGATTTTTCCAATTTTTTGACCAAAAATTAAAAATTTTGTTTTTCATCCAGAAGTTGATAGCGGTGCTAATTATGGTATTTTTGCAATATAAAACTTTCTGCGAGGTGTTTCCGTTTTCGCAGGATCGCCCAATTTATAAATGTATAAAAAATTTCTTATTTTTTTACCCAAAATGTTAAAAAATCGGAAAATTCAATTTTTTAACCATAGAGATCTAACGTTCCGGTATGTATTGGATGCAATAAAACTATATCCATTTTGTTCTACGGCTTTCCAATTCCATTTCGATTACAAACACAATTTTTTTGAAATTCCCAAGCATTTTGATTTTGGCCACGGCTGTATGCGGAAACCATTGGAGATGCAAATATCCAGACGGACGGTCAAAACACGTCTCATATTCAATAGCTGTTTAATAGGATGTTTTAATAAATGTATTATTCCAAGGACTATCTGCGGTGACTGTCGACTGTGGCTGTTATTTTTTTTTAACGATTTTTGATAAACAAAATTCAATTTGAAAAACTATGTTGAAAATCACCATGAAAACATTTTTAATGGGTTTAATTTATTTATTAATTCCAATTGGCCACCATTAAATATCGATCCCCGGATGTCGTTCCTTTTATTGTTTAATCAATAATTGCAGTTGTCCGCTCCCAAATCAAATTCATTACAAAATTGTTTTTATCTTGAATTTTTTGGTTGAATTTTTTTGAACTGATTTTCTCATTGATTATTTATAAAATCTGGATACCAATAAATTAACTTGGTGGAATGGTATTCCTTTTGGCCAAAGATGCTCTTCATCTGTTGGTTCTGCAATTGAAAAACAATCACAAATTGGAAAAATTGGAAAAAAAAACAAATCCCGCACGTGTTCTTTCAATCAACAACAAATTTATTTTATGAATAAAAAAAACAAGAATAATAAATGGCATTATTTACATTGCCATCTGTAATTCAATCGATCAAACTAATATCAAAAAAAAGTTTTTTAATTCACCTTTGGTAAAACAAAAAAAAAACATTTTCTATTTTATCGATACTATTTTCAATTTGCCCTTGCCAGATTATAGATGAAATGAAAATGTCATCCGTCAGTCGCCGCCATCATTATTTTTTTTTTCGGACGCCATCATTCTTTTTTCTATTTATTTATTTTTTTTTTGTGGTGGTTGTTGTTTATTTTGTGCGTCGTGTTGTTTTAGTAATTGTTTTTTGGATTAAAATTAGACTGTTTTTTGATAAAAAAATTTTTAAAAATTCATTTAATTAATCTAAAACATTTTAATTGTGAAGTGTGTGTTGTATTATTAATAATAAAAGGAATTTAATCAAATTCCCATTAACAATTAGGTTATATTTTTTATTTTTGGACAACTAAAAAAAGTGAACCGCTAAGGATTTTTGTTTTTTTTTTTTGCACAACACTAACAATCACAACAACAACAACAACTAGCTTAATGTTATCCTTATAATGGATGGTTTCCTATTTACCCAAAATATTGTGCATTTGTAATAAAATACAGGTAAGATTTTTTTCAAAAATTGATCAAAAATCTTTGAAATTGTTCGAATTTTCAATTATTATGATAACAATTAGCATAATAACACAAAAAAAACTTAAATGTAATAAAAAAAATTAAGTGTTTTCGGATAAATAAGTGTTTATAATAAAAAAAAAAAGAAAACTAACCTCAAAAAAAAAATTGTTGCTTCCGTGATCTATAATAGAAAATTATGAGTGCGGCTACCCGCGATTACGAGAAATTGTTCACCTTTTCCAAGATTTTGGGGCAGCCCTAGACAATTGTCTAATCGTTTCAGTCCTTTTAAACAAAAGAAAAATATAATTTTGTGTAAGAAAGTTTGTGTTTTCGTGTTTTTTTAGTTTTTGGTTGTTATTCTTACAATATCTACTCTGAATATTAATCATTGAGGTGCAGGAAGGCTCCTTCCGTTTTTTTTTTTCAATTCATCTGGGGATTTTTACTATATACATTTTTAATAAAACAAAACAAAAACAAAAACCATATTTTTTATAACAACAACAGAATCAATAATAATAAAAAAAAATGATGGCGTCTTTTTCTTTGCATGCAAAATATTTTCTATATATATTTTTTTGCCATCTACAGTCAGATGTTGGCATATATAAAATTTATTATATGTTTAAAACCGCACCCTTCCCCCCTCCCCGCCAAACCCAATATGGCCGGTGTTGCGATTTTTAAAAATCGGCCATGTTTTTTTTCCTCTATATATTTTCGCATTTTCTTCGAGATTTTCTTAATTTTTTCTTTTCATTCATTCATTGATTGTGTTTGTGACGGTTCATTTGTTTAGTGTTGTGTGTAAATTCTGTGGCCGCTCCTAAAAAAAAAAAAAAAAAATTGGATTTATTCTAGAGATCAGAGAAATTAACACTAATAAGGTATTTTGAAATGTAATTCCATTCCCGAAGTTTTGTTTATTGAATTTTTAATGATATAATAAATATTTATAAAGAAATTTATTGTTTTGGATTTATCTATAGTGAGAGAAAATTTGATCCAGCTGTTGATTTTGTTCATAGCCGAGTCTCCTTTTTTTTTTTTGCTGATCAACAACTGCTGCTGTGGCAATAAACTAACTACTTCTTTGCATTTATTATTATCGTCATCGGTGGACTACTCTGTGTGTCTATTGCGTACAGATTGATTATCATAAGGTATTTCATCAAGATTTTTACAACCCGGTTAATTTATTTGAAGTGAATCGGTTAATACTCCTGCTGCTGCTGCTGCTGATAATAATAATTAAGGTATGTTTTTTTTTCTAATTTATTTAAGTATTAACTATATATAAATTTGGATAAAACACACAAATAATGAAAAACAAACAAGAACATAAACAAAAAAAAAACACTTTATATTCTAAAAAAAAAAAAATTATAAGAAAAAATAGATTTTTATTGATTTTCCGTTGGGTGGTGGTTGATTGAATTATTTTTTTTTATTTTATTTTACTTGCCAAACAAAATTTTAGGGTTGTCTATGAAAAAAAAAAAACAATAATTTTAAGGTTTTCGCTATATTATAAGGTTTTATGATAAGATTTTATTTTTTGTTTATTTTACAAGGTTTTTTTTTTTATTGTTTGACACTTCTTCATTTCTCCTCTAACATATATGGAAAAAGGAAAATGGCGGCGATTGAATAAAAAAAAAATTTGCTTGTTTTTTTTTTTTATGAGAAGTTGCATGTTTTTTTTTTTTTTTTATTGAATTGGATTGGATTTTTTATTCCTACTTCTACTTCTTCTACAATCTACAGTACGGACAAAGTGAAAGTTGATTGTGAAGAAAAAAAAATGAAATCTGTGTGTGTTTGTGTGTGTTTCTAATTTTTTTAATTTATGGAAACGTATAACAATCGTGGCTATTTTTTTTTTTCATTTTTTTGGGTTAACAATAAAAATTAATAATTAATAAATTAAAACAAAATGACAATAACAGAAAATAATCATAAAAAAATGCAAGAAGCAAATGATGCTGTTGAACGGCATCGACAAAAGAAAAAATTACAGCAACAACAACAACAACAAAATCAACAAGAAATGCAACAATTATCACAAGAACAATTGGTGGGTATAAATGAACCACCACCACCACCACCAATAGAACAGCTGCTGCAACAACAACAACTACTACAGCAGCCGATTGCTGAAGGGACAAAAAAACCAACAAAACGCAAACAAAAGCGTTCTAATAATAATGGTAATGTTGTGGAAGAACAACAACAACAACAACAATCAATAAATGAAAATCAAATGCAAAATAATAATGAAAATACTCCACCAACAATAAAAACAACAACAACCGATGAAACAGCCATTGCGTCTGCCGTCTCCTCATCGTCGTCGGCAATCGCTGCTTATAAGGTAGTACTTGGTGATTCTATTGAAAGTTTCCAATCATCACCACAACTACCACCACCAGTTGGTTGTTTTAAGGCAATCGATTTAAAAGCTGATACTGGTTATTTATTTCAAGTAAATTTTTGCGTTTTTTTTTATGTTTTAAGTTGTATTTTATGTTGTATGTTTTAATTATAATATGTTTATGTTTGTGTTTAGGGATCGGGTCGAACACTTAAGGATAATCAAAATATGGACAATGAAGATAATAATATGAATATGAATAATAATAATAATAATAATAATAAAAAAATGAAATTAAATGATTTTGCAATGGATGATGAATCAGATGAAATATTACAAATGAAAGTACGTCGACATCGTCGATTACCATCATCATCATCATCCTCATCATCGTCATCATCATCCTCATTATCATCGCCATTATCGCCGCCGCCACCACCACCACCACCACCACCGGGTTTGAATGTAGAGATCCATCATTCAACAACTGCAAGAACCACACCAATGGTAACAACATCAAACATTCCAACAAATTATATTCGTAAATATCCACCAAATACACTTGATTCGGATACCATTCAATTGATTGTTTATCGTAATAATAAAAAAAATGATTCATTATTTCGTATAATTGGTAAAAATGCAATTGGTTTGGGTATAAATGAATTTAAATCCATACAAAATATAAATGTTAATGAATATTTACAAAAATTAATACCTGCCGAACATTCATTACAACATTTTAATTTAAATTCATATATTGGTTTGACACCGTCCATTGACACAAACAAACAAACAACACAAACAACAACAACCATTTGGATGACTGATGATCATTTATTGGGCAATGATGGTGGACGTTTTCTAAGTATTTCCGATAAATTAAAAGAATTTTTTGCAAATGTACCAAATGCCGAATTAAATTATATGGAAAATGATATGGAAATGCGTAAACATAAAAAATATCGATTACGTAATACTGATTCGAAACAATTAAAAGATCGTCAAAATGCAATTCGTGATGGATTACTATCAAGATCAAAATCACGATCACAATCATCACGTGTTAATTCAAGTGGTTTCGTTGAATTCGATTGGAATACAGACGATGATGATGATGATGATGATGAAGACAATGATGATGGTGACGCTGATGATGATGATTTAAATTTGGATACAATTGAATGTGATAATGATCATATGAAATATATTTTATATCAACGACTTAAACGACATATGCGTAGACGTAAAATTTATAAACGTATGACCATCACCAATACATTCCCAACAAATATTAACCAAATTGATGAGAAAATTAAAGCAATGGATAATAAATCATGTGGTCGTATTACAAGTATGCGTATACAATCTGCATTATGTCATCCCATTTGGCAAGGTGATCATTACCGGGATATATTATCGTATAGCGTTTATCCAAGCTGTAGCCGTGCTCATAAACCAATTAATATTGCTAAGGTCAATCGGGAAACGGAAAATCTATTGAAAATTTTAATTAAAATGCATGAAAATAAGAATAAATGCAAATCGACGACGACGTCCACTAATCCATTGACAATAAAAGAAATAAAAGAACCGACAACATCAACAAAAACACCAACATCAACGGCTGTATCAATAAACATAGCCGATTTAAAATTAAAAAATCCACAATTATTAGCTAAATCTTATGTTAATTTAACAAAATTACCGAACACAATCAATCAAAATCTTAATAATTATTCAACAATTACAATAACAAAAGATGGTATGATTGGTAATACGACAGCAACAGACATTATGACAAATAAAAAGGAAATACCATCAACGGCAACATCGAAAACAATTAACAATGATGTAAAAACGGCAATCATTCATAAATTAAAAAATAATAATCAAAAAGAACGACGACGTGAACAACAACAACAACATTTAAATGATGTCATACTGTCACAAGATCCTTTAGTTTATCGTCATCAAATGGAAGAAAAATATCATAAACAATCTGAATTATCACCAATATTAGCCGCTTTATCATTATCACCATCAATACCATCAACATCAACATCAATACCGGGAATACAAAGCGATAGCAACCGGACAATATCTGATAGGATGACGGCAACACCATCCGCTACAGTAACATGTTATAATAATAATCGATCAACAGTGAATCATAATAATAACGAAATGGATGATTTTTCAATAGATGAATTGGATTATGATAGAATTTATGGAAAAATTAAAGCTATTTATGAACCAAATTGTACGTTAAATAATCGTGGTTCATCATCATCATCATTAGCATCATCATTATTACCATTATCCGATATAGTGGATGATGATGATGATGATAATGATAATGAAATGATTTTCCAACATAGCCAACAATTTAAAAAAAATAATTACATAACAATAATAAATAATAATCGGGGATTTGATGAATGTTTTCAATGGCAATCAATGGTGGATGAAATGGAATGGATGAAAATGGATCAAACATTTATTGAACGTATGAAATTAAAAGGTTTACTGGTGAAAGATGTAATTGCCGATAGTCATAGTTTATATCGTGCCATTTCCTTACAAATCTTTGGTGATGAACAATTTTATAAAATTGTACGTCATCAAACAATGGATCACATTGTAAGTTATTCACCATTTTTTTTTTTTGGATATCAAACATTGTAATGAAAATATTAATGAAATTTTGTATTTTCTGTTTTCAGTATCACTATCGTGAATATTATTCACAATTCATACCAAATGGTAATGTCCATAAATTTGTAAAAGAACGACGTTCACAAATTCACGGATATCCATTAACGAAAAAAAATGTTTCAACGATGAATACAACGAATCACATTGAATTACAGGCAATTGCTGAATGTTATATGAGACCCGTTGAATTATTCTATTATCAAACACGACCATTGAATATATTTTATGGTTTACCGCCAAGTTCGGGAGCATATGATCCAGCTGCAATCATCGACGTTGACAATCTACTGTTGGATAATGATCGTATAATACCGTTACGTGTATCATTTCATCATCATGATCATTATCGGGCAATGATTTATGTAAAAGATGAAATGATAATTAGGGCTGAACGTAGCGCTGAATTGGCAATGGCCGAAATGATGTATGAAAATCGTTTGGATAACGTTAAAATAAGTCATTTTAAATTTGGTGAATGGAATAATAAATCATCATCATCATTATCAAACATCAAACAGATTAAGTTACGTGAACGTATTTTAATAGAAGAATCATCGTCACCGTCCGACGTGCCATTACGGACTGACAATTATAATAATGAAATGGGTGGATTAACGTCAAGACGTCAAAACATTTCTGATACAATTGAATTTGAAACCGGTGTAATCCACCAATCGAAAATTACCAATCCAATTGATTTACGATTGGCATCGTCGTCGTTGTCGTCGTCGACGATGGTTGGATCAAATGAAATGGAGGTCAAACAACAATGGGATAGTAAAATACCATTAAATGAAAATCAATTTGAAAAGAAACAGGAAAAAGATGATAAAGAAGACATAGAAATGGAAGACTTGAACGATTACGTTGATGATGATGATGAAAATCATGGAAAGGAAGAGTTTTTACAATGGGCAAAATTAAATATGGGATTAAATGATGAAGAGAATATAAAATCATTTACAAAAATAAATTCTCAGGTACAATTCTCCCATTTGTTTTTCATTTTCATTATTATGAGTTTTTGTCACAATTTTACAATAAAAAAATTGCTTTTTTTTTTAATATTTATATTTACAGTTAAATTTAACACCAATACAAATTGAATTTCTATTTACAAATTCATTTGGCAGACGTTTATTAATCGAAAGAAATCGTATATTATTTGCTTTGAAAAATCCGCATATGATTGATTCGGTTACTGCAGCAGCTGCTACAGATTTTGTATTAAAAGGGATTAATAATAATGAAAATAAAGGTGATGGTGATGTTGGTGATAAGAAAATGTCTATTACATCACAACCGGTCATTGAATTATTACCATCATCATCATCATCATCATCATCATCATCAGCAGCAGCAGCACCACCACCTCTGACATCTCCCGCAGAAGCTTCATCCGTTGAACAATCAATGTCATCACCGGCATTACCAGTAGAAGCGGCTGCCGTTAATCAATTAATGTCATTGGGATCAGCAATACATCCAGTAGTAGTAGAAGAAGCTGCTGCTTCTTCTTCTGTGGTCCAATCTCCAACGCCAGTTGACGAAAAAGTCGACGACCATGACACTGATTATGATTCAGATGATTTATTTTCGACTAGACGAACATTTTCAAGGAAAAGTGCATCTAGATTGGACGATTCTTATGTATATCGATGGCCAAACGATGATTATATTAACTACGCGGTAGAAGAAATACCACCACCACCGCTACGACAACAACAACCCCAATTGAATAACCCAATGGAAAACACCGAAGAACGAAATGCACTTGTATCTATGTTATATGAAATGAAAAATTTATATGATTATAAAGCGGCGGATGAAAATGAAATTTTAACACGTCGCGGTTGCTTTCCTCGTCCCGTTCCCGTTCCAGTGCCCGTTGAACCTGTGGTTCAGCCGGTCGATCCTGATTCTAAAAAACCTAAGAAAAAACATAGACTACCAAAATATGCTAAACCACCGCCACCACCGAAACCCGGCCAACCAATATCACCGTATGGTAATGTACCGTATTGTATTGCACGTCCAATACGACATGCACGTGAAGAACAACAGAAACGCCGTGAATTACGGAAAGAACAACAAGACATTGAAATCGCATTGGAACGCCAGAATCAAGAAGAAATAGAAAAATCTGAATTATGTCGAACGGTTGCTTATAGTACATTGCCAATGTATAACGGCGGAATGCTGAATATGGATATGAATGAAGAACAATTTATGGAAAGTGTATTGGCATTGTCACGTCTCGAGTATCTCGAACAGTTACGGAAACAACGGATCGATGGGACTTTGGACGAGGACGATGAAGACGGTGCATTAAGTGAAACAATGAAAAGAATATTGAGCGAACGAGCGGCTGCCGCTGAACGTAATCCAATTAATGCAAGTGGAGCGTATACAATATTACCGTGTACCATTGCAACATTTTCCACTGAAACACCACACAAAGAATACGTTAAAGAATTGAATCGACGTCGTGCGGAATTTAAACGTGAAAGTGAGGCGGAAGCACGGGAACAACGACAACGCAATGCAAATGAACGAAAGGAGCGACTTGAACAGATACGAAAACGTCGAATGGATCGTGATCCGAATGAACCAGGTGATGCGGAAGATGATGATGAATATAATAAATTAATAATGGATGTTGATGATGATGAATTACGATTAAGAGCACGTACACCAACATTACCACCACCGCCATCGCCTCAGTTCGATTCACCGTCGGCGGCCGCCGCCATCGAGAGCTATTATATTAATGATGATAATGATGATAATGGGAGAGATGAAAATGATGTCGATAATGTACACTTTGGGGAACGACGAATCGAGCAACCGCAACCGCAACCACAATCGAATCGATCAACATCGAATACCGAAAATGATAATTTAAATGAATTAAGAAATAATGTACGGGATGTTCATTCATTGGAATCGGCATTAAGTACCAATATTAATAAATTAATATTGGAACAAAAACAAATTTGGGAAACATTTCAAAGGCAAACGGAATTGAAACGATTACAGCAGCAACAACAGCAATTACAACAGCAACAACAGCAATACCAACAACATCATCAACAATTACAACAACATCAATTACAACAATTACAACAAGAAGAAGCTGATCAACGAGCAGCGGCTGCACTATATCAAATGTCACTTGAACAACAATTACATTTAACGGATGATTCATCGTCAATACCCGATGAATCATCACCACGTTCGCCACCCATCACATCACGATCACAATCATCAAGTTCAAAACAAAGACAAAGACAACGGCAACGGGAACACCTACAACAACAACAACAATCACTATATCAATTGCAACAGCAACAGCAATTGCATCAGCAACAACAATTCCATCAACAACAGCCGCCACTACTGCGAATACAT
Source organism: Dilophus febrilis (assembly GCA_958336335.1). Lineage (NCBI taxonomy): Eukaryota > Metazoa > Arthropoda > Insecta > Diptera > Bibionidae > Dilophus > Dilophus febrilis. The sequence continues at coordinate 675,862 of OY284473.1, forward strand.
CAAAATGTATCAGATGATGACATTGAATTGGTGAATATTGAAGAAAATCGACAATTGTCAATGGTGGAACAACAATATCGATCTTTTACTGTTGATGATCATCAGAATGTTGTTGTTGATGATGATGTTGATGATGAGAATGATGGAGAAGAAGGTGAAATATTAAATTATCAAGATATTATGCAATTGGTTGAAGTGGAAATGAACGATGTTGTGGAAGTTGGTGGTGTACAATCCAGAATAAATCCAGAACAGCAACAGACCGCCAACGAACAGCCAAACCAAACATCAATAATACCAGAACAACCTGAAGTAACAGTAACAGAAGAGGAATTGTTATTAAGACAACAACATGCACAATATGCTATGGATATTGCCGAACAAGAAGATATTGCCGAACAATTTGCCATTTATAATATTATGGGTGATTGTCGTGATGTATTAGAACAAACACAACAACCACAGCAACCACCACCATCATCGCCATCGCCACCACCTCCTCAGATCCTACAAGGAATCGTAGATGAACAAAAAGAATTACAAGATGGTCAGCAAACAAATTGGGATGATGGACAGCAACACCAACAACCAGAACACCTACAATTAGAACCAGAACTAATTGAAATTGTAGAATTGGATGAAGGTTTAATTGATCATGATTGCAATGGTGGTGGTGGTGGTGGTGATGATAATGATAATGCAAAGGCTATTAATGAATTGAATAGACATAATTGGTTGTCAACTGGTGATAAATCAAAACGGTCTTTTAACAATCGCGATGGTTGTATAAATGGTAATGACCATAAGGACGAAGACCAAAAAAACAACAATGATGATGAAGATCCTCTAAGAATTATATAAATCAAAAAACAAACAAAGGAATGAATACTCATTAAGGTAATTTTATAATAATTTCTTTATAGTTTCCATTAAATTAAATTAAACAAAAATTAGTTAATATTAGTTAATATAAAGAATTTAAGAATTTGTATGTGTAATTACGACAGAATGTTGTAGAATAGAATTTTAATTTTAATAAATAATCATAAGATAAAATTACTGATAATTGTACAAAATTAAATTAATGTATACGTTCATGAATGGAAGTAAGGAAGTATCTTTAATTTTTAGTTAGTTCTACTAATATATTAAATAGCATCTAATATTAAAATAAGAATTATTTATTAAATTTAATGCTAGATTAATTAATTATTCCATATTATATAAAAATTCCACCTAATTTCTGAATGCAGTTACGGATTAAACTTAAAAAGAGGAAATTTTGAATTTGGCCGCCGCCGCCCTGGTATAAATTTTTCACATTTTTAGATTTTTACTATAGAATTTGTTCTACAACCCTATTTGTTGGGTAAGAAAAGTTTTTAGAGAATTTAATTATCTATCGAACGCCGTTCTGAACGTAATTCTATCTCATATGGTTCCCAAGTTATCGTATTTTCCATACAACCCTTATATAAAAAATACAAGTCTTTGAACTTTTATTAGTAAAAAATCAACCTTTTTTCAGTTAATTTTTAAGGGTGAAATTTTCATAATATGATACTAATTTTAAGGGTGAATCTTAAGTAAAATAAGTTGAATTTTTCGAATTTACAATAATATTGAGGGGTTGCCTAACAAAAACTATGGATAAATTGACAATTTTTAACATTTTTAGATTTTTACTATAGAATTTGTTCTACAACCCTATTTGTTGGGTAAGAAAAGTTTTTAGGGAATTTAATTATCTATCGAACGCCGTTCTGAACGTAATTCTATCTCATATGGTTCCCAAGTTATCGTATTTTCCATACAACCCTTATATAAAAAATACAAGTCTTTGAACTTTTATTAGTAAAAAATCAACCTTTTTTCAGTTAATTTTTAAGGGTGAAATTTTCATAATATGATACTAATTTTAAGGGTGAATCTTAAGTAAAATAAGTTGAATTTTTCGAATTTACAATAATATTGAGGGGTTGCCTAACAAAAACTATGGATAAATTGACTATTTTTTACATTTTTAGATTTTTACTATAGAATTTGTTCTACAACCCTATTTGTTGGGTAAGAAAAGTTTTTAGAGAATTTAATTATCTATCGAACGCCGTTCTGAACGTAATTCTATCTCATATGGTTCCCAAGTTATCGTATTTTCCATACAACCCTTATATAAAAAATACAAGTCTTTGAACTTTTATTAGTAAAAAATCAACCTTTTTTCAGTTAATTTTTAAGGGTGAAATTTTCATAATATGATATTAATTTTAAGGGTGAATCTTAAGTAAAATAAGTTGAATTTTTCGAATTTACAATAATATTGAGGGGTTGCCTAACAAAAACTATGGATAAATTGACAATTTTTAACATTTTTAGATTTTTACTATAGAATTTGTTCTACAACCCTATTTGTTGGGTAAGAAAAGTTTTTAGAGAATTTAATTATCTATCGAACGCCGTTCTGAACGTAATTCTATCTCATATGGTTCCCAAGTTATCGTATTTTCCATACAACCCTTATATAAAAAATACAAGTCTTTGAACTTTTATTAGTAAAAAATCAACCTTTTTTCAGTTAATTTTTAAGGGTGAAATTTTCATAATATGATACTAATTTTAAGGGTGAATCTTAAGTAAAATAAGTTGAATTTTTCGAATTTACAATAATATTGAGCGGTTGCCTAACAAAAACTATGGATAAATTGACAATTTTTAACATTTTTAGATTTTTACTATAGAATTTGTTCTACAACCCTATTTGTTGGGTAAGAAAAGTTTTTAGAGAATTTAATTATCTATCGAACGCCGTTCTGAACGTAATTCTATCTCATCTGGTTCCCAAGTTATGGTATTTTCCATACAACCCTTATATAAAAAATACAATTTTTTGAACTTTTATTAGTAAAAAATCAACCTTTTTTGTTTGTATATATGTTTGATGGCATCTATCAGCATATTGAATAATCTTCCTTTAAAAAAAAGGTATTATAGTGATTTAGTAGGCCATCTACATCACCTGTATACGCAAAATCTGCCCTGATAAAAGCTCAAATGTAACAATAATCCATCATATGAACCTTTTTCTTATATACATTTCAAATATATTCATTTTATTCCCGGCCACCAAAATTATTTTACACTGTTGAAAAACTTGTGTATATATTTTTATTATCAACGACATACGTCCCAGCATAATATCTCCTCTACTCGCCTCTTTTACCGGCGGTGCGCTGTAATCCATCGTATATATATGTTTGTCAATCAGCCATTTTTATTTTTTTTTCATATAGTAGTTGTTTTTTGTACTGTGTGGATCGAAAAAAATATAGGACAAGTAAAAAAAAATAGTTTTTTTATTTAATTATTTAATTATTTTAATGGTTTTTGTGCCTTGTTGTTGTTGTATTTAATTTAAAAATAATCTAATTTAATTGATTTCAATAATCTACTGTTTGGATGTGTGTTTAATTAGAAAAAATTTGTCTACGAAAAAAAAAAAAAAAAAATTGCGTTGCTAATAAAAGATAATGCTGATGTGGATACAACAACAACAACAACAAGGCGGCCGGTGGTAATAACATTTTTATTTATTTATTTTTCTGTTTTCTAACCCATCCGTGCAATATTATAAATATTATTACTAATTTTAATTAATTCTTATTTATTTAAATTAGATTAAATAGAATATTCGGCCGGATGCTTGCAAAAAACAATAGTGATGATAACCTTAAAAACAAATCGATTTTTTTCTTTGTGGTTATTTTGGAAATTTATCCATCCATATACATGATTGATAAGTTAATTGATGATCTTTAGAAATGATCAATAAGTGGGATGTTTATTTAAAAAAAAAAACATCCATTATGATTTTGAACCAGCTGATGATGCAGCAGCAGCAGCAGCAGCAGCAGCAGCAGTAGTTAACAATCGGTGAGTACTAATATTAATAATTATATCCATTCATTAAAAATAAAGATTATTTATTATAAGTAGTTTTTTTTACCCATCCAAAATAATGATATATAAATATAAAAACGTTATCATTTTCTTCCCCTTGTATTATTATAAAACCACCAACACATTTTATTATATAAGCACACACACACACAATAAATAAGTGGTTAAATTAGAATTAGTTTTTTTTTTTTGTTACCGTGTTGTTTTTGTGATATTGTACAAAAGCAACGACTACATTAAATATATAATAGCACAATTTATATTTATACTTTTACGACACTAATGAGAGTTTTAATCTTCTTTTGTTTGTTGTTGTTGTTGATGTTCTTGTTTCGTTGTTTTAATCGTTTTATATGTTCTTAAAAAAGTTAAGTTTTCACATTAATTTTTATGAACGTTTATGTCATAAAAATATGTATACATTCTATTCCGCTTGTTTCGCTTGTTATTTGGTATTCAAAGTTAAAATTTGATTGTTTTTTTTTGCTTTTATTTAAAATTAATTGGTATAAGCAAAAAAAAAAGAAAAAAAAGTGGTTATTGTAACAGCAGGTAAATAAACATGTAATAAAATCTTAATTTTAATGTATATTTTTACGGTAATACAATCAAATTTATTTATAATTCATTAAGGGATGAGCAAACGATTAGACCTAAGACCTTCTTTGAACGGGATGGCTTTAGAATTGAAGATTTATCAAGATTTGTAATGTATTTTATATGAAATTTGGTGTGTGTTCTGAAAATCATCGATATCTTTGGAATTTGTTAATGGGAAATATCACCAGTCACATTGAAATACATTAAAAATGATCTGTAAAGAATTTCAGAATAGGTTTCCATGAACGGATTACCTTAGAATTAAAGATTTATCAAGATTTGTAATGTATTTTATATGAAATTTTGTCCATTAACAAAATTCTAATGACGTTAGCTTTGGCATTTGTCAATGAAACATTTTGAAAATGTTATCATGCCTTTAAAATGATGATCTCTACAAAATATTAGACGTAGGTCGGCTGCTGGAATGGATTACCTTAGAATTTGCAGATTATTAATATTGAAAATATCGGTGGTTTGTCTATTGATGATGGTATTAATTTAATAATTGCCTCTATTTATCATGATGCATGATTACCTTGTTATATATCACCATATTATTATTATTATTGCTGTTTTGTCACTGGATTCTAATTCTTTTTACTATATTATTCTAAAAACAAAAAAAAAATAACCCCTACCTATCACGTCGTATATTCTTTATCCATTTGTTATATTATGGATAGATAAATAGATAGATAGAAGTTTAGTTTAGGCTGTTGTTCAATTCGATTCGTAAAAAGACAAGTAACAAAAAAAAACCCTTATATAAATATCTATATAATAAACAAGGACATGTACTTATTTAGAGGATTTTTGAGATAATATATTGTATTACAAAATAATATCATCATCATTTGGAGTATATAAAGATTAAATATCCTTTGCTATTTATCTCTCTGTTTATATTTTCTTCTATTGCAATTTATATATATATATATATACTTATATATAAATAGACAAAATTGTTTTGGTGTTTTTTTTTCTTTTCTTTCGTTGTTGTGTTGAATAAATTACAGATAAACAGCAAATTTTTTATATATATATCTGTATATATAGTTGCCTACCAGCAGATTGAATCGGTTTACATATCGTTAAAGATAAATAACATACAAACACACACATTTTTTTATATTCCTCAATTTAATTCAAACAACAAAAGAATATTATGCATTGTATATAAAAAGAAGATAATCCCGTATTTTGTATTTATTTTGTTTTGTTTTTTTTTTTTTTAAATACATAAGGCAACAAAATTATATCGATACTATTTTATTGGTATATTATCTATTGTATATTTTAAATCACATTTAAATCCCATCATCGCATAATCAACAACAACAAAATTGCAATATAGCAATAGAACCGTATAGATAAATATTTAAAGAAATTCATTTTCAAGAGTTTGAGATGATAAATCGTTTATAATTATATCCATTTAAAATAAATTAGAAACAATATATATAAAAGAATAAGTACTAACAAAAAAAAAAAAAAAACATAAGAATAAATAATAAAATAATCCTTATATGAAATTGTCTATGTATATAAGAACGAACGAACGAGGACTACGACGACAACGACAATATGGACATTTAATATGATAATTATATTTATTAACTTTTACAAATAAAAATACACACCTCTTGTACAACACTTGTATTATTCTATTATAATAAATTTATTTATCTAAATAGAAATGGTCTATGGCGTAAATTACCATTTAATCCTTTTAATATAAATATAGAGACATAATATGAATGTAATATCTTTTTTTTTTTCTTTTTTTTTAAGGGTGTCCTTATAAGATCTATATATATATATATATATATATATAAAGGTATATAATATATATAAATATATATATACTTACTTAGTTTGTTATATTTAGTTGATTGTGGTGTTGTGTAATAAATGGTGTTTCGCTTTATCGGCTTTATGGCTAATAATACAATAATAATAATAATAAGTTATATTTAAGAAAAAGGTTTTAATAGACTTTCACTTTTAATATATACAGAATAATAATAATAATAATAATAATAATAAGAACTTTTATATATCTAATTTCCTTTTTTAATTGTTATTCATTTCAAGCGGCTTTTATATGTTATATTTTTACCTCTAATCATTTTAAGGTTGAAATTTCCATAAAATGATATTGATTTTAAGGGTGAATCTTAAGTAAAATAAGTTGAATTTTACGAATTTACAATAATATTTAGGGGTTGCCTAACAAAAACTTTGGATAAATTGACAATTTTTTACATTTTTAGATTTTTACTATAGAATTTGTTCTACAAACCCATTTGTTGGGTAAGAAAAGTTTTTAGAGAATTTAATTATCTATCGAACGCCGTTCTGAACGTAATTCTATCTCATATGGTTCCCAAGTTATCGTATTTTCCATACAACCCTTATATAAAAAATACAAGTCTTTGAACTTTTATTAGTAAAAAATCAACCTTTTTTCAGTTAATTTTTAAGGGTGAAATTTTCATAATATGATATTAATTTTAAGGGTGAATCTTAAGTAAAATAAGTTGAATTTTTCGAACTTACAATAATATTGAGGGGTTGCCTAACAAAAACTATGGATAAATTGACAATTTTTAACATTTTTAGATTTTTACTATAGAATTTGTTCTACAACCCTATTTGTTGGGTAAGAAATGTTTTTAGAGAACTTAATTATCTATCGAACGCCGTTCTGAACGTAATTCTATCTCATCTGGTTCCCAAGTTATGGTATTTTCCATACAACCCTTATATAAAAAATACAATTTTTTGAACTTTTATTATTAAAAAATCAACCTTTTTTCAGTCAATTTTTAAGGGTTAAATTTTCATAATATGATATTAATTTTAAGCGTGAATCTTAAGTAAAATAAGTTGAATTTTTCGAATTTACAATAATATTGAGGGGTTGCCTAACAAAAACTATGGATAAATTGACAATTTTTAACATTTTTAGATTTTTACTATAGAATTTGTTCTACAACCCCATTTGTTGGGTAATAAAAGTTTTTAGAGAATTTAATTATCTATCGAACGCCGTTCTGAACGTAATTCTATCTCATCTGGTTCCCAAGTTATGGTATTTTCCATACAACCCTTATATAAAAAATACAATTTTTTGAACTTTTATTAGTAAAAAATCAACCTTTTTTCAGTTAATTTTTAAGGGTTAAATTTTCATAATATGGTATTAATTTTAAGGGTGAATCTTAAGTAAAATAAGTTGAATTTTTCGAATTTACAATAATATTGAAGGGTTGCCTAACAAAAACTATGGATAAATTGACAATTTTTAACATTTTTAGATTTTTACTATAGAATTTGTTCTACAACCCTATTTGTTGGGTAAGAAATGTTTTTAGAGAATTTAATTATCTATCGAACGCCGCTCTGAACGTAATTCTATCTCATCTGGTTCCCAAGTTATGGTATTTTCCATACAACCCTTATATAAAAAATACAATTTTTTGAACTTTTATTAGTAAAAAATCAACCTTTTTTCAGTTAATTTTTAAGGGTTAAATTTTCATAATGTGATATTAATTTCAAGGGTGAATCTTAAGTAAAATAAGTTGAATTTTTCGAATTTACAATAATATTGAAGGGTTGCCTAACAAAAACTATGGATAAATTGACAATTTTTAACATTTTTAGATTTTTACTATAGAATTTGTTCTACAACCCTATTTGTTGCGTAAGAAAAGTTTTTAGATAATTTAATTATCTATCGAACGCCGCTCTGAACGTAATTCTATCTCATCTGGTTCCCAAGTTATGGTATTTTCCATACAACCCTTATATAAAAAATACAATTTTTTGAACTTTTATTAGTAAAAAATCAACCTTTTTTCAGTCAATTTTTAAGGGTTAAATTTTCATAATATGATATTAATTTTAAGCGTGAATCTTAAGTAAAATAAGTTGAATTTTTCGAATTTACAATAATATTGAGGGGTTGCCTAACAAAAACTATGGATAAATTGACAATTTTTAACATTTTTAGATTTTTACTATAGAATTTGTTCTACAACCCCATTTGTTGGGTAAGAAAAGTTTTTAGAGAATTTAATTATCTATCGAACGCCGTTCTGAACGTAATTCTATCTCATCTGGTTCCCAAGTTATGGTATTTTCCATACAACCCTTATAAAAAAAATACAATTTTTTGAACTTTTATTAGTAAAAAATCAACCTTTTTTCAGTTAATTTTTAAGGGTTAAATTTTCATAATATGGTATTAATTTTAAGGGTGAATCTTAAGTAAAATAAGTTGAATTTTTCGAATTTACAATAATATTGAAGGGTTGCCTAACAAAAACTATGGATAAATTGACAATTTTTAACATTTTTAGATTTTTACTATAGAATTTGTTCTACAACCCTATTTGTTGGGTAAGAAATGTTTTTAGAGAATTTAATTATCTATCGAACGCCGCTCTGAACGTAATTCTATCTCATCTGGTTCCCAAGTTATGGTATTTTCCATACAACCGTTATATAAAAAATACAATTTTTTGAACTTTTATTAGTAAAAAATCAACCTTTTTTCAGTTAATTTTTAAGGGTTAAATTTTCATGATATGATATTAATTTTAAGGGTGAATCTTAAGTAAAATAAGTTGAATTTTTCGAATTTACAATAATATTGAGGGGTTGCCTAACAAAAACTATGGATAAATTGACAATTTTTAACATTTTTAGATTTTTACTATAGAATTTGTTCTACAACCCTATTTGTTGGGTAAGAAATGTTTTTAGAGAATTTAATTATCTATCGAACGCCGCTCTGAACGTAATTCTATCTCATCTGGTTCCCAAGTTATGGTATTTTCCATACAACCCTTATATAAAAAATACAATTTTTTGAACTTTTATTAGTAAAAAATCAACCTGTTTTCAGTTAATTTTTAAGGGTTAAATTTTCATAATATGATATTAATTTTAAGGGTGAATCTTAAGTAAAATAAGTTGAATTTTTCGAATTTACAATAATATTGAGGGGTTGCCTAACAAAAACTATGGATAAATTGACAATTTTTAACATTTTTAGATTTTTACTATAGAATTTGTTCTACAACCCTATTTGTTGGGTAAGAAATGTTTTTAGAGAATTTAATTATCTATCGAACGCCGCTCTGAACGTAATTCTATCTCATCTGGTTCCCAAGTTATGGTATTTTCCATACAACCCTTATATAAAAAATACAATTTTTTGAACTTTTATTAGTAAAAAATCAACCTTTTTTCAGTTAATTTTTAAGGGTTAAATTTTCATAATATGATATTAATTTTAAGGGTGAATCTTAAGTAAAATAAGTTGAATTTTTCGAATTTACAATAATATTGAGGGGTTGCCTAACAAAAACTATGGATAAATTGACAATTTTTAACATTTTTAGATTTTTACTATAAAATTTGTTCTACAACCCTATTTGTTGGGTAAGAAAAGTTTTTAGAGAATTTAATTATCTATCGAACGCCGTTCAGAACGTAATTCTATCTTATCTGGTTCCCAAGTTATGGTGTTTTCCATACAACCCTTACAAAAAAAAACCGTGATTTAAACTTTAAATAGTAAAAATCAACCTCTATATACATATATATATAATTATTTTAAATATTTAAATATATTCAAAAAGCATCTATCATATGTTATGATGAAAAATTATATATATTTTACTTACATTTTTCCATAATACTTTTCTATATATGTAAATATTTCAAACATCATTCCTCTTGTTGTAATATTAATATTATATGTGATATATAAATTTCATGTTTTTAATATTAATAATAATAACAACAACACAAAATATATAAGAGAACATAACAATAATATATATATATAAATATATAAGAATAAGTTTAATAAAAGAGGAAATGTTGTCAAAACATTTATTTATATATGATATAAATAACTTGATATTATACGATATAGGAAGAAAAATTTTTTTTGCTTAAGAATGAGAATGAATATATACTTGAGATTGTGTTAATGTATCATAAGTTGATTTTAATAAATTAACTCTGCGTGTAAAGGTAAAATACATAAGAAACTGTTTATGAATACATTATGACTTGGAAAAACATTTCTTCATACAATCTTATGTATTGTATGAACATTATAAATAGACAACATAACATAATAATCACTGAGGAAGTCTACACGTATATAAATATATATATATAAATAAGACATTGTCGACGATGACGACGATATACAATCAAATATATATATATATATATATATTAATAGATGAAAACAATATAAGAACTTAAATATAAGAAGTTAAATATAAAGTTTTGTATGCTGCGCGTATATTTTAAAACATTTTAAAATTGTGTATTTTGGTATTAAAAATTGATATATTATATATGTTTCTATATAAATAAATAAATAATGAAATAAATGAAGAATATAAGATGTATTATATAAAATATACATGTCGTTTTTATAATAATTTATAAGATATTTACCGACGTTAATTTAAAATACATGGTTTGTGGATGAATGAATGGATGGATGAATGAATGGATGGGGATGATTTTATTTTGTAAACAAATGTATATTTTAACAATATCTAGAATAAGTAATAAATTTCTGTCGGTTGTCGTCGTTCTTTAAATAAAAAAAGCAAAAAGGTGGATGGAATATGGAAAAGGTGGTATTTATATAATAATAATCAATAATCAATCATTCATTCAATTAATTATTTAACATCCTCAACCAAAAATAAATTATTCAAATGATATATATTTGCATATGTCATTGAATATCTTTCATGTATCCGTTTTTTTGTTATTTCTGGAGCGATGACATTATTTTATTTGTTGTCAATCATTTATATAAAATACATTTATATATTTTTGTATATTTAACCCGTAATTTATTTGAATCAACAACAACAACAACAAAATTGTGATTGTGGTTTACAACAAAATACATTCATTTACTATATATAGAAAGCTTTAAATAGAAATACAACAAAAGATAAAGTCACAATAATTTGAATTATTAAATAAATATACAAATGCCAATATACCAAAAAAATAAACCAAAACAAACAAACACAAATTTATTTTAAAATAAATGTATTTTATAATAATCACAATATAATATAATAAGAAACATATTTTTTCTATATATAGAATTATATTTTGTAAATTTGATTTTTTCATCTCTGTACACACAACAGCTTGTATAATTAGTTTCCTTAATGATGATAATTATACATAAGTATAAATTTGGATTTGAAAAACATACGTAATATAAATACGCACGCACAAAAAAAATCATCTACCCTTTCTACATCATTCATTCATTCATTTATTTATTTATTCATAATTGTAAGGAATTTTAGAAAATTTTAAACCCTCAATCAGACAAAACAAAATTTACTTAATCGAAATCCTTGTTTTTCTTTTTAACAAACAGGGTATAGGGTTATTTTTCTTTCACACGGGATGAATGTGAATAGAAATTGTCTATCCAGGAAATGCATCCATCCATGAACGTTTTTTTTCTTATATAGAAATGTTTCTGTGGTCATAGCAAAAATCCTTTTTAGTCGAGACTTTACATTTTTTTTTTTTGGAAAACCTTGTCTTTATTTAATTGTTATCTATCTCTATATTTGGATAGATATAAAGATATCCTTTAAATAGTATAAATGTATATACATATAGAAATAAAATCGCCCCCACCCACCACCCCATTGGAAATTTATAATATACCACCATCAAATTTAAAATATTTAAAATTGTTGTATTTTATTTGTTTGATTGTTGTTATTTTGAGTTTGTTGTTATTTTATTGTGCGTACAATCGTAGTATTGGGGCGGAATGGGGGGGAAAAAACTTAAACGATCATTATAAGAAAAGTAATAATAATTTTTTTCCATTAATTTATTTAAAAGTTATATAATATTTATTATTATTAAATATATATATATATATATATATATATATATATATATATAAAGATATGTTTTAATAAGTTGTTTTATACTTCTTTTCATTTTCATTTTCATCATTCGACATGGCCAAAACACAGAACAGAACAGAAACAATATATTAAATAACAAAAAACTAACCCTTTTATTATTATTATATTTTTTTGTATACGTATATCTATCTATCTATCTATCTATATAGTAAATAAATTTGCAAAACAAAATATAGATAAACTTTTTCAATATTTTATTTTAATTTTATTATAAACATTTCTATATAAATAAAATGAAAAATATTAAAAGTTTTTTTTTTTACTACTTAAAGCACATTAAGTAAATATAAATGCGAGCGATAAAGAGTACAAAAAGTATTTATTTTTTTTTTAAATATAATTACTTGTGTCATTTAATATAAAATTTCATAAATTTGTTGTTTATCCAATTAATTATTTTTTGAATTGATTATATATTAATGGGGATGGGGGTGTAGTTTGGTTTTGTTTTGTTTTGTTTTTCCATTCTCCTCAAAGAGATTATATCCTTTTTTTTTTGGCAAATAGCCAGAAAAATGGATTTCATTTAAATATCAAATGGATTTTTAGCCATACTAATTTTTTGAACTTTTATTAGTAAAAAATCAAACTTTATTCAGTTCAATTTTTAAGGGTTAAATTTCCATAAAATGATATTGATTTTAAGGGTGAATTTAGAGTAAAATAAGTTGAATTTTACGAATTTACAATAATATTTAGGGGTTGCCTAACAAAAACTATGGATAAATTGACAATTTTTTACATTTTTAGATTTTTACTATAGAATTTGTTCTGCAACCCCATTTGTTTGATAAGAAAAGTTTTTAGAGAATTTAATTATCTATCGAATGCCGTTCTGAACGTAATTCTATCTCATCTGGTTCCCAAGTTACGGTATTTTCCATACAACCCTTATATAAAAAATACAATTTTTTGAACTTTTATTAGTAAAAAATCAACCTTTTTTCAGTTAATTTTTAAGGGTGAAATTTTCATAATATGATATTGATTTTGAGGGTGAATCTTAAGTAAAATAAGTTGAATTTTTCGAATTTACAATAATATTTAGGGGTTGCCTAACAAAAACTATGGATAAATTGACAATTTTTTACATTATTAGATTTTTACTATAGAATTTGTTCTACAACCCCATTTGTTTGATAAGAAAAGTTTTTAGAGAATTTAATTATCTATCGAACGCCGTTCTGAACATATTTCTATCTCATCTGGTTCCCAAGTTACGGTATTTTCCATACAACCCTTATATAAAGAATACAATTTTTTGAACTTTTATTAGTAAAAAATCAACCTCTATTCAGTTCAATTTTTAAGCGTTAAATTTTCATAAAATGATATTGATTTTAAGGGTGAATTTAAAGTAAAATCAGTTGAATTTTACGAATTTACAATAATATTGAGGGGTTGCCTAACAAAAACTATGGATAAATGGACAATTCTTATGAAACCGCTGCTGAAATGATTTAGATGATAAAATAGAAAATTTTCATGTAATTGAAAAACAACTTAGATATATCATTAAAGTCAGATATTGAATCTTGAAAGCAGCTCCCCCCCTAACACTTTGATAAAAGGATTATCATTTAAGTATTCTCATGAAATCGCTGTTTGAATAGAGTTTTCTTTTTATTTTTAATTCTTTTCATTTTCCCTTCATAGAAACGGCATACATAAGCTAAACGAACTTGATCTTTAAGGGATGTAACTTAATACGAACAAATCAATCAATTGTGTAGTGTCCTGTATGTGTGTCTGTGAGTGTGCCTGTTTATATATATCTCAATAAAACATTTAAATAATAAAAGCGCGCCTTATTCATTCCGCAGCTATACTAATCGCATATATTGGTCTATCATATAGTAATAGTAATATTTTCCTGCACATTGCAATTTAAGGATACATAATATTTTTTTTTTTACATATCTATTTTTTACAACACTCTATCTATATAGAGATTTGTTTGAACACATAACATAACAAATATATATATATATATATATATATATATATAGATAAATAAAGCGCACCTTAGTGCTGTCGTACACGATAAATATATAGACTATATAAAATGTCTATTTACTGTATATATAAATATAAATAAATAGGGAAAAAAAAGGATATGATATACTTTGGTTTTGGTTTTTGTAATATAGAAACATAGCAACAAAAAAAAAATTTTATATATATATATAGAGAAAATGGACAAGCAAAAGATTATATGGAATTTTTCATTCTTTGCAGGGATATACAAAAAAAATATTATCTTGTTGTGTTATGTATATATACGCTTTGGTGTTATATCATCAATAGTCTAAAATCTTCCTTTCTCCTCCATCACAATATCCTTCTACTATTTATTCATGTAAAATATTTATTCACTAGCAGTTTTATCCATGTTTATCTAAGAACTGTTTTTAATTTTCAATGGTGTTTTTTTGGTGTGTTATTATTGATCAAAATTCATGGTTTTTTTATTGCCAAAAATTTTCAGTAATCCCATAATATTTTTCTGTACGACACTTATACCATTCTACAAAATAACAAATCATCTTTTTTTTTTTTTTTGATTGTATCTTATTCTCTTATACCAAAAATTCAACTGAGGATTTATATTTTATTTCATATAAACCACATCCAAAAAAAAAAGGATTAGTGGTCTCGAAAATATATATATATAAATTGTGTAAAGGTACAATTTGTATATATTGTTATTTATATATATATCCTTAACATTATAATAAATGTGTCGTCGTTTATTTTCTCTGTCTATATGAGCGTATATATATATACATATATCATATATATCATATCGATATAAATATTATTACATTATTTAGATACACACAAAAAACGAAAGGTGTTTGTATATCAAACGAACGATAAAGACGATAAATGAATGACCATGACAAAAAAAAATAAAACATAATACTTATTTATTTATATATATTAAAAATAGTTATATGAAATTATTTGTTTCATATATAAACTTATCTGATTTTAACAAGGTAAATCCCTTTAAAAAAAAAAAGGGGGGGAATTTCGTTTTCAAAAGATAAATAAAATTATCAATTATATTTAATTTATGATTGAAATTTCTTCGGTATTTGTTAATTAATCGTTTTGAAAATTTTATCATACCTTTAAAATGCATTAAAGATTATCTCTATAAAATATTAGACCAGGTTTTCTTGGACGAATTACCTTATAATTGAGAATTTTCCCCAGATTTTCAATGTATTTACTCTGGAAAATTGTCCATATCAAATTCTGTGATGGCGATTTCTTCGGTATTTCTTAATGAATCAATTTGAAAATTTTATCATACCTTTAAAATGCATTCAATGATGATCTCCACAAGTTTTGCAAGTTTACTGTATAAAAATAAATTCCATGATAAAAAATAGACACAATTTTTTTTAAATTATTGATTGTTTTCTTTTTCCATTATCAAAAAAATGAAAAATAAAACAAAAAAAAATTGATAAATTAATTGATTTCATTCAATCAAATCAAATCAAATCAATTCATTTTTTTTTGTTTTGTTTTTTGTTTTGCTTGTATTTTATATTACTATATCTATATCAATATATATATAAAGCGACAAAACAAAATACGATAAGCTAATATGCGATATTTTGTAAATAAATAATGATAATGGTTTATTCGTCATCGTTTATTTTCCATTCAATTCAATTCAATTCAATTTTTGTTTTGTTTTGTTTTGTTATCCTTTATCTCTTTTACATATATCATTTCTGTTTTGTTTATAGTTTTTTTTTATATATATATGGTATATTATGAATGCATATCCTTTTTATTCAAAAAAAATAAAAATATTCATCATGCTGCCATCCATCCATCCATCCATCCATCTATTAATATATATATATATATATATATATATATATATATTTATCAGTATGTATATAGAGAGATGCATTTCAATTGAACATTTTTTTTGCAATAACCGCATATATAGAAGATTGTATATCTGGATCATCATATAACAAATTTGTTTATATTTGTTTGTATTTTCCATATCACTCAACTAATATCATTCAATATCGTTATTATATTTGTATATTTTTTATGTATACATGACAAAAGTCAAAGTGTATTTATTTATTATTATTTTTCGATAATTTTTTTGAAAATGTATCTTATCATTTGGATCATCAACAGGACATGAATCATCATCATCATGATGAGTATTTGAAACAAATTACAAATTTCACTAGACAGAGAATTCAGTCTATCAGTTGAAATTTACATATATATAAAAGAAGATACAAAATAAGAGAAAAAAAAATTTCTAGAATTTGTTCTATAACCCCATTTCTTGGGTAAGAAAAGTTTTTAGAGAATTTAATTATCTATCGAACGCCGTTCTGAACGTAATTCTATCTCATCTGGTTCCCAAGTTATGGTATTTTCCATACAACCCTTATAAAAAAAATACAATTTTTTGAACTTTTATTAGTAAAAAATCAATCTTTTTTCAGTTAATTTTTAAGGGTGAAATTTTCATAATATTATATTAATTTTAAGGGTGAATTTAAAGTAAAATAAGTTGAATTTTTCGAATTTACAATAATATTTAGGGGTTGCCTAACAAAAACTATGGATAAATTGACAATTTTTAACATTTTTAGATTTTTACTATAGAATTTGTTCTATAACCCCATTTGTTGGGTAAGAAAAGTTTTTAGAGAATTTAATTATCTATCGAACGCCGTTCTGAACGTAATTCTATCTCATGTGGTTCCCAAGTTATGGTATTTTTCATACAACCCTTATATAAAAAATACAATTTTTTGAACTTTTATTAGTAAAAAATCAACCTTTTTTCAGTTAATTTTTAACGGGGAAATTTTCATAATATGATATTAATTTTAAGGGTGAATTTAAAGTAAAATGAGTTGAATTTTAAGAATTTACCATAATATTTAGGGGTTGCCTAACAAAAACTATGGATAAATTGACAATTTTTCACATTTTTAGATTTTTACTATAGAATTTGTTCTACAACCCTATTTGTTTGATAAGAAAAGTTTTTAGAGAATTTAATTATCTATCGAATGCCGTTCCGAACGTAATTCTATCTCATCTAGTTCCCAAGTTATGGCATTTTCCATACAACCCTTATATAAAAACGAAAATTTTTTGAACTTTTATTAGTAAAAAATCAACTTTTTTCAGTTCAATTTTTAAGGGGTAAATTTTCATAAAATGATATTGATTTTAAGGGTGAATCTTAAGTAAAATAAGTTGAATTTTAAGAATATAAAATAATATTTAGGGGTTGCCTAACAAAAACTATGGATAAATTGACAATTTTTTACATTTTTAGATTTTTACTATAGAATTTGTTCTACAACCCCATTTGTTGGGTAAGAAAAGTTTTTAGAGAATTTAATTATCTATCGAATGCCGCTTTGAACGTAATTCTATCTCATCTGGTTCCGTTAAGTTATGGTATTTTCCATACAACCCTTATATAACAAAGAAAATTATTTGAACTTTTATTAGTAAAAAATCAACCTTTTTTCAGTTAATTTTTAGGGGTTAAATTTTCATAATATGATATTAATTTCTTCACAGAGAATTCAGTCTATCAGTTGAAACTTCAACATATAAAAATAAATAAAATAAGATAATAGAAATAGATAAGAGGAAAAAAAAATTCCTATTTTGGAAATTTAACAATATTTTTTTTCCTCTTATTTTTTCTACTTTCATCATCTATATCTTATATATTATTTATTTTTATATGTTGAAGTTTCAACTGATAGAAATTTACAGTTATATTTGGATGTAGAGCGGGTATCCCCCCCCCTGGATACCCGAGAATATATATACACCAACCATACGGGCAAAAACGCCCGTACCGTCAATGTATATATAAACTTTCGGGAGGGTTCATCGTTGAATGATAGGCATTCTGGGACCAGCATCGGAGGTCTTTGTGGCACCAGTGCGCACACAGAAATGGAAATCAAACGACCATGACCCTCCCTAATTAAAAGCAAAATCTCACATGTAATTTATTACATGTGAGATTTTTGTTTGAAAATCGGCGGCTTCGCTACCAATTCGTCCATACTTGCATTTTAGAAAATATACTCTTGAGTTTTGTTCACATATTGTTCTGTATAACATATTGTTCTGTATTGAAATAAAAAAACAAAAAAAAAAAATAAATGTGATGGTTGAATGAAAATTAATTTCATATTTTTATTTGTTTGTATATACATACCAAAGTTATTTGGAAATTGTATGAAAATTAATAGACATATCAGTAATTACTTTTCTATCAACGCATTCAAATATAAAATATACGATTTTAATAAATGTTAATAAATAACCGTAATACTGATATATTATATTCATTATATTATATTCGCATGCAATCATACACGATCATACATGATCATTATTGTATAATAGAATGATATATATATATATATATATATTATATAATACATTTTCCATTCAGACGGAAAAGCGGTAAATTAAAACTGTACATTTTTTTTTATTATTTCATAATGTTGTCGCATTATATTTTTAGTATATTAAGTTTTCATATAGTTTTTATTTTTTATTTTATTATTTTTTATGTGTGAAAAAAATATTAATTTTTTTTAATTAATACAATAATTTAATTAAATATATTCTTGTAAATGTTGTGTTTCATTAAAAACTATAGAATTGTAAGTATTTTTTTTAATAATTTTCCAAAATATATAAAAGTGTGTGCGTGTGTTAAATCGAAATTTTTGTATAAAAGAGTTTTTAAAACATATTCGATTGTTTTGTGATTTTTATGGGGGTTTTTTTTTCCGAAAATATTGAAATTTGTCAGGTAAATAACAAAAAAATAAAACAAACAACAACAACTATAAATCTATCAATTCTATATAAATAAACTCCTTCCTCCATTCCATTACACAAACAAAAAAACGGATAGATAAATGGTAAAAAAAAAAAAAAAATAAATTATGATAAAGTTTTTTTTTTAGTTTGTTGTTTTTTTTGTTTGTTTAATTTTTTTATGAATATTATCTCTGTTTCACAATTCAATAATTAAAAATTGAATATTTTTTTTATTGATTTCTGCATCAATACCTTCTATTTGAAAAAAAAAAAATGTTGGATTTACTCACTCAGTACGAGGACGTCGTGTGTGTGTGTGTGTGTGTTTCATGAGTTTTTTATTTTTAGATAATAAAATTAATAAACTTTGGCCCCCAATTTGACTGCAAACATTAAGAATTTGAGGGATTTTTTAATGAAATTTGTCTATGACAATAATCAGATTTATTAGAATACTGACGACAGACAGGCGATGATTGATTTCTTCTTCATCAATATTATTTATAGAGTATAGAGTCCGTGGACGGATTATCCTTAGAATTTTAAAGATTTTCCCATGTTTTTGAAATATGAAAATTTTGTCCATATCGAATTCTAATGAAGATTTCTTCAGAATTTGTTGATGAATCATTTTGAAACATTAACCATTTCTTGTTTTGATAATCCATTGAAGATCATCCCTGTAAAAATTATTAGCAAGGGTTTTCATTGAACGGATTACCCTTAGAATTGAGAATTTTCCAACCAATATATTTAATATATGTATTTAGAATTCTAAAGGCAATTTTACACGGCATTGTATAGAGCAATTATGAATAAATTTATAAATAAATATAAATATGAATAAAAAAAAAACAAAAGTAATTGTGTCGTCTATTGATTTGAAGATGATGGCGCGACGATGGCGATGATGAGGGCGATAAGAACTATGATGAAATGAAGGGATAAAATAGCAGAAAAGAATAAATAAAAAACAAATTTAGAATAGTATAATCATAAAAATCTTCATCGTCGCCATCCTCGTCATCATTGTCATTGTCTATAATAATATATATATATATATATATATATATACAAAAGACAAATAATTTTTAAATTGAAGTTAAATAAACAAACAATTTTTAATAAAAATTATTATTATTATTATTATTATATCTACACCGCGAAATAATACCATGACAGGACAGGACTCAAACTGAAAAAAAAATTAAGTAAATAAATGTATTTAAATTGTATATACCAAAAAAAAAAATTGTATATATAATCATTTATGCGTATAATATATTATTGTTTTGGTTCATCTCATTTTCACATAAAAATTGCACACACACTCTTCCTTATTATATATACATATTTATTTATTTATTGTAAAAGATTTTCTGTTTTTATTATCATTTTTATTATTATTATTGTTTAGTGCCTAAAGCTACTAAACTCAGTTTTTGTTTTTTTTTTTTTTTTTTTTTGAAAGGAGCTAATCACTACGTGTATTATTTTGGCATTTCTTATATTACGAATACGAATCAACGAACCAACAAAAATAAAAAAAAAAAAAAAATAATAGAAGCAAATTATTATTATTATTATTATCATTCTACTTATAATTTTTTTTTTTTTTTTTGTATTTATATCAATGTGTTTTTCTGCTGTTGATATTACAAATTGTATATTAAAAATAAGAAAGAAGGCAGAAGAAGAAGAAGTGGTATAGAAAGAATAAAAAAAAAAGGATATGTGTGTGGCTCAATCCTCTATACGTCGTTTTTATTATATATATATATATATACAATATATGAAAAGAAAATATAGAAGAAAACGTATATTTATTTATAAGCGTGATTATATAATAATAATAATGAACAATATCATAGATATATATATATAGAAGAATAAATGGTATAAAATTTTGAAGAAGCAGTAAAAAATTTGAATTTATATCTCTAGATATATATTTATAAAACTTCAATTATATATCGTTGTAAATATCTCTGTGCTTTTATATCTGTTTTTCTTATAGATAGATATGTCTATAGATAGATATTTATTTAAATGTGGCACACGACACAATATATATATATATATATATATATACAGATTTTAATAGGGCTCTTTAACAGAGAAACAGCTTCAACTTTTAATATATATATATAGATAAATATATATATATATCTATTCTATATGGATGGAGGTAGATATTATTTAGATATTTGCGGTATGCATCTTGTAAAATTACTTCTATTTTAAAGTATACTAAAATACAACAATAAGACCGACAGGCAGGCAACGATCATGACGACGACGACGACGACATCGACAAAATATAATGATTCTATATAAATACTTTCTTATATATATAAATATATATATATATTTTGTATATCATTTCAATTGCATAATAAATGGTATTCATTGTATTGTATATATACATATATACAATATACATAAAAACCAAAAACAAAACGAAAGGATATTGTACTGTGTTTAATAGAAGATATTTTATTTTTTTTTCTTCTTCTAATAACAATGTTTATTATATATTTCATTTGGTTAGTTGGTTGATTGCCTCGCTGTATTATTATTGCTATAAAAAAAATTTGCTGCCACTAATAAATATATATAGAGAAATAAATGGTGATGTCTTGGGGTTTTTGCCTGTGGTTTTTCATTCATTCATTTTTGTTGGTTTTGTTTTGTTTTATACGTGCGAATGCTTTATTTTTTTTTATTTTAATAGACAATTTTTAATATTGTAATAATAATAATAAAATAAATACAAAAAAAAAAAAAAAAATTAAACATAAATAAATATTGCTTAAGCGCAATTGTCCTTCGTTTTCTTATCCTTGTTTTATATATATAGAAATTTTTTTAAATAAAAAAATAAGAAACTAAACCCATAATATTTAGATTAAGATTGTTCATTCATTTATGCAGATGTATAGAAGAGGAAGGAGGATTTCCATTTTAACATTATTAAATGCTCGTGGTATAGATTTCTTTATTTATTTATTCATTCATTCAAATTTATTTATTACAATTGTTTGAATATTATTATTATTATTATTATATTATCCTCTATCAGGATTTAACGTTTTTTGAATTGAATATTTTTGAGTTCCATCAGCAAGGGTTTACTAAAATCTCTATAAAATCTGAACTAGTTAATGGATTTTTAAGTTTAGGGTGTCATTGGAAAGGTATTGAAGTCCTCTTTAAGGATAACGAAGGATTAAATGGGGTTGTCTGAAAAGTTCATGCGGAAAATTACGAATATGTTTGAAAAATCATCATAACTTCATATTTTTGTATGAAGACCCCAACTTTTTTTTGCATATTCGTAAAATTTGATCGATTTTGAATAAAAAACGTCCCCATAATTTTTTTTGTTTTCATGGAAATTTTCCGAGAAAATTGAGTTTTAAAAACGGGTGATTTTCCCTCAATGAGTATTAAAAAAATTTCATATCTAAAAAGGAGGTCTACAAAAATCTCCATAAAATCTAAACCACTTAATGAATATTCAAGTTTAGGGGCTTGTTGGAAAGGTATTGAAGTCCTCTTTAAGGATAACGAAGGATTCGATAGGGTTGTCTTGAAAGTTCATGCGGAAAATTACGTATATTTATGAAAATTCATCATAATTTCATCTTTTTGTATGAAGAACCCAACTTTTTTTTGCATATTCGTAAAATTTAGACAATTTTAAATAAAAAACATCCCCATAATTTTTTTCATTTTCATGGAAATTTTCCGAGTAAACTGAGTTTTAAAAAAGGGTGATTTTCCCTCAATGAGTATTAAAAAAATTTCATATCTAAAAAGGAGGTCTACCAAAATCCCCATAAAATCCAAACCAGTTGATGAATTTTAAAGTTTAGGGGCTTGTTGGAAAGGTATTGAAGTCCTCTTAAAGGATATTCGGGGATTCGATAGGGTTGTCTTAAAAGTTCTATCGGAAAATTACGTATATTTATGAAAAATCATCATAATTTCATCTTTTTGTAGGAAGACCCCAACTTTTTTTTGCATATTCGTAAAATTTAGACAATTTTAAATAAAAAACGTCCCCATAAATTTTTTCGTTTTCATGGAAATTTTCCGAGAAAATTCAATTTTAAAATATGACTTCTATGGTCTTTAGGGAAAACATTTTTGAGTTCCATCAGCAAGGGTTTACTAAAATCTCCATAAAATCTGAACCAGTTAACAGTTTTTTTTACATGAACTTGTTACAAAAAATATAAGGTTTCTTTGAATGAGAATTGACGAAATCTCACCCCCCTTCAGGGAAGATAATTCCATAGTTGTTTTTTCTTAAGGGTTAATATCAATCTATATATGTATATCCATATATACAATACAAATATTTTATCACTTTTTAACATTTTCTATATTATATTTATGCGTATATGTTTTTTTGTTATTTCCTATTCTGAATATACATATCTTTGAGCACCAGCAGCAGCAGCAGTAGCACAAACAGCTTAAGACAATTATTTGAGTGTATGGTATATACGGGGGAAAGTTTTAAAAAGTCATAACTTTATATTATATAAATAAATATATCTATATATATATTTATGTTTATTTTGAAATTAAGGGTTTAATTAAAGGTTTCACTTACACAAACACACGATAATATTTAAGTAAAATTTATATAATATCCTATATATGGTATATATAAATTTATATATAACCCAAAAAAGTAGTAAAATAGTAATTGTATTGTTGTATATACAAAACTGAAAATTACACATTCATTACAGCATATGGTTATATATTTAAAAAAAAAAAAAAAAACATTTTTATTATAATAAATAGTAGATTCTCTAAACACAAAACAAAAATCATCAAGCAAAGCATAAAATTTCCCCAACCAATCCCCAGCAATTGCCAGTTTTCTTTATGTTATGTTGTATATTTTTGAAATGTATTTTATATTTATAATATATATATAAAATATATGATATGAATTTAAGGATATTTATATTTATATATACAATATGTATATAAGAAGAGGAACATTTAAATGTTTTGCTCAGGTAATTTTTATCATTTATTATATATATATGTATATGTATATATAATAAAAGTCATCAATTTGTGCTATTTTACACAACAAACGATTCTTATATATACAACACCAAAAACACACATAAGATATTTAAATAATAAAGGTTTATTATTTCATTCAATATATATACTTAAACCAAAAAAAAAAAAAAAAAAAACTAAACTTATTCTTGAATAAAGTATTAAACTTTTTTGTGTTGCTGTATGTATGGTGTGTATGTTATGTGTAATTTATAATTTTCCCAAAATCTTAACATTTAAGATTGGTCCTTAAGGAATTCATTTTATTCCATCATGTATATATATATATATATATATATATATATATATATTATTATTATAAAGTATAAATGCGAGAAGAAGATGAGATATTCTTATACATATAATAATAAAATTGTTATTTATCAATCCTCAATTTTGTATACTATAATAAAAAAAAACTAATAGCGATACGTTTTGGTTTGTTGGTATCGTAATGTCGTTGAAATATTTTTCACATATGAAATGTTTTTTATTATTATGTATATATCTTATTTATATATACAAATTATAACTATACTATAGAAGATAAGATTCGGTTCGTATATTTTTCATATGGTTAAAAAAAAGGTTATAATTACAAGAACACAAACAACAACAATAATTAGTACAATTAAAACTTTATAAAGAAGAAGAAGAAATGTAATTTTAGTGGAATTGATAGTCGTTTAAGACACTTATTCAAAAGGATATTAGCTTTTCGTTTCTTTCATTATCAGCAGCAGCAGCAGAAAACCTCATAGTCTTTTAGTAATAAAAAATTATGTGTCTTGAATAGATTCAAAATGATTTGTGGGCTTATTTAAGGGTTTATTAAAATCTCCATAAAATCTGAACCAGTTGATAAATATTAAAGTTTAGGGTGTCATTGGAAAGGTAATGAAGTCCTCTTTAAGGATAACAAAGGATTTGATAGGGTTGTCCTGAAAGTTCATGCGGAAAATTACGTATATTTCGGAAAAATCATCATAATTTCATCTTTTTGTATGAAAACCCTAACTTCTTTTTGCATATTCGTAAAATTTAGACAATTTTAAATAAAAAACGTCCTAATAAATTTTTTTGTTTTCATGGGAATTTTCCGAGAAAATTCAATTTTAAAAGATGAGTACAATTTAATGATTTTTAATGGAACAAATTTTTGAGTTCCAGCAAGGGTTTACTAAAATCTCTATAAAATCTGAACCACTTGATGAATATTTAATTTTAGACACTCATTGGAAAGGTATTGAAGTCCTCTTTAAGGATAACGAAGGATCCGATAGGGTTGTCTTGAAAGTTCATGCGGAAAATTACGTATATTTCGGAAAAATCATCATAATTTCATCTTTTTGTATGAAAACCCTAACTTTTTTTTGCATATTCGTAAAATTTAGACAATTTTAAATAAATTTCGTCCCCATAAATTTTTTTGTTTTCATGGGAATTTTCCGAGAAAATCGCATTTTAAAAATTAAGGATTTTTCCTAAAGTATTTAAAAAAATGTTATATCTAAAAAAAGGAGATTACAAACATCTCTATAAAATCTGAACCACTTGATGAATATTTAATTTTAGACACTCATTGGAAAGGTATTGAAGTCCTCTTTAAGGATAACGAAGGATCCGATAGGGTTGTCTTGAAAGTTCATGCGGAAAATTACGTATATTTCGGAAAAATCATCGTAATTTCATCTTTTTGTACAAAGACCCCAACTTTTTTTTGCATATTCGTAAAATTTAGACAATTTTAAATAAATTTCGTCCCCATAAATTTTTTCATTTTCATGGAAATTTTCCGAGAAAATTCAATTTTAAAAGATGACTGCAAAAATTTAATGATTTTATTGAAAAACAATTTTTTATTAATAATAACTTTATTTTTATCTTGGATAGATTCAAAAATTTGACACAACCCCTCTGTTTTTTTTTTGTTTTTATTTTTCTTCTTCTGTTATTAACGATAAGGTAAATTTAAATTTAATCCATATAAATGAATTTGTAAAAATTTTGTTACAATTACTAAAAAAAAAAAAAGAGGAATGAAGACGACACAATAATATGCACACGTAAAAGAATGCCGTGTGTTCGCTTCAATAGAGAATAAATCCCAAAAAAAAAACAAATTTAGGAAACAAAAATATGTATATATATATATATTTAGTTATATTTAAATGAATGCGAATATGAATGAATGGATGGATGGATTCGAATAAATAGAATATTTATATATCGTATTACATATAGAGATTTTTATATGTATATAGAAAAGAATTTTTGAGAAGAGGAATAATGAAAAGTGCCGCGTTTTATGTTAATAATAATAATAATAAAAAAAAAAAGAAGAAAATCGCTATCAAAGGGCAAAATATATATATATAGTAAATAAATGATTGAGGGTGAATAAACGCTGCTGCTTGCTGCCGTGCCTATATACTTTATATATACATACATTTCAACCAAACCCAATCAATATAGAATTATCAATATACTATACTATAAAAAGAAGAAAAATAAATAAATTTTATTGAGTGTTTATGAATTGATTAGAGAAAAATATATGTGTGGTGGTGGTGGTGGTGGTTCGTGATGAGTATATTTAAATTTTTCTTTTGTCTTTTCTTTTTTGCGGCGCGATAATCTTGAAAGGGATTTTTTTTTTTAATATTCATTTGAATATAATATATCATAATATATTCATATAACAAAAATCATCTTTATTTAATATAGATATATAGAAAGTGGGGTCGGAAGAGAGTTTTAGAAAATAAAAAATAAACTATATATTACTATATAATAATAATAATGATACTAAATTTATCTTTAAAATTAATTTCCATTAATAATCGTACGTAATCGGAAAGGTATTGAAGTCCTCTTTAAGGATATTTGAGGATTATGTGGGGTTATCCTAAAAGTTCTGTCGGAAAATTGCGTGTATTTAAGGAAAATCATCATAATTTCAAATTTTTGTATGAAAACCCCACAATTTTATTGCATATTCGTAAAATTTAGACAATTTTAAACAAAATTCATCCCCATAAATTTTTTCGTTTTCATGGAAATTTTCCGAGAAAATTCAATTTTAAAAGATGACTGCAATTTTATGGATTTAAGGGAAAACATTTTTCAGTTCCAACAAGGGTTTACTAAAATCTCCATAAAATCTAAACCACTTAATTAATATTCAAGTTTAGGGGCTTGTTGGAAAGGTATTGAAGTCCTCTTTAAGGATAACAAAGGATTCGATAGGGTTGTCTTGAAAGTTCTATCGGAAAATTACGTATATTTATGAAAAATCATCATAATTTCATCTTTTTGTATGAAGACCCCCCAATTTTATTGCATATTCGTAAAATTTGACCGATTTTAAACAAAATTCATCCCCATAAATTTTTTCGTTTTCATGGAAATTTTCCGAGAAAATTCAATTTTAAAAGATGACTGCAATTTTATGGATTTAAGGGAAAACATTTTTCAGTTCCAACAAGGGTTTACTAAAATCTCCATAAAATCTAAACCACTTAATGAATATTCAAGTTTAGGGGCTTGTTGGAAAGGTATTGAAGTCCTCTTTAAGGATAACAAAGGATTCGATAGGGTTGTCTTGAAAGTTCTATCGGAAAATTACGTATATTTATGAAAAATCATCATAGTTTCATATTTTTGTATGAAGACCCCAACATTTTATTGCATATTCGTAAAATTTAGACAATTTTAAACAAAATTCATCCCCATAAATTTTTTCGTTTTCATGGAAATTTTCCGAGAAAATTCAATTTTAAAAGTTGACTGCAATTTTATGGATTTAAGGGACAAAATTTTTGAGTTCCAACAAGGTAATTGACTTTATTTTCTATTTATATACCATCCGAAATATCGCTATATTATTAAATAATAAATAAATGAATGAATGAATAAATTTTGTACCTTTTTAACACTGTTTTTTTTTTTCTTTTTGTTGTTCATTACTTTAAAATCCTTGTGTTATTATATGTTATGTTATGTTATGTTAAATCCTTTTTCTTTTCTTAATTCCACCAACACATATATTATATCCTTATTTACAAGCACACGATTTGAAAAGCTTACGTTTTTTTTTTTTGTACACGTTATAAATTTATTATTATGTATTATTATATTACATGACATGATAAAATATCTTTATATATAAGAGACGTCGACGACGACGACGACGATGAGGACGACACAGACAACGTCGACAATAATAATATATAAATATAAATATAGAAAAATGTTTTATAAATAAATGAGGAAAAAAAAAACAAAAAAAAATGGATTACCATAAATTAGCAAGTTGGCGTTTTGTTGATTGAAAATATATTTCACAGATTATGTTTTAATTTGGTCTTTATAATCCCCAACCTCCCAACCAAAGCATAAAAACCCCTTCGCTTGCCTGCCTCCACCTTCACATATAAATAGAATATATAAATGGCTTTTATAGTATATAGTATTCTTCTTCATCATCTTGTGTAATTCTTTTTATGTAATAATTTACATCATGTTACATGTTTTTTTTAATCTTTTTTTATATATATATTTTATGGTTTTTGTTATTCGTTCGTTGTTTTTTTTTTATTATTATGGGAATTTAAATGAGGAATATAAAATAAAAGGTTTTTTAAATATTTATATATGTATATAGAAAAGTTTATTATTATTATTTAATTTGTTAATGATTAAAAAAAAAAGAGTATGTAAGCGAATAAATTCTTATAAATTGACACGGTCATATGGATGTCAATTCGGGCTGTATTGTTTTAAAAGAATGTTTTTTTTTTTGTGCGTGATTGAAATCAAAGACTAATATTTCCCAATATTTCACAATTCACAAGTCAATTCAAATTTTGTAATATATTCTGTAATATATTCTGTAATAATAATATTATTGTTTACATATTTTTGATATTCAAATTTTTATTTACTTTACAACAACCAACAAAAACCCCCAACCAACCAATCAACCACCCATTTATAAACCACCCCAAAATAAAAAAAAACAAAATAATTTGCATGGAAATTGCATGTTTTCTATATCTTCTATATATATTATTTGGTCGTATATCTATACTATCTGTTTTGTATTTATATTGTAACCATAAAAAAATAAATATATTGTAATATTTATATAGACAGAAGAAATGTAAATAATTACAATAAAAGAAGTGAATAAAAAAAAATACATAACACCGTGTGTGTGTGTGTGTGTACGGATTTGTTAAGCATTTACACGCGGTGTAATCATACGGTGATGGATTAGTTTTTGTTTATAGGTTTGTCAAAATACGATTGATTTTGGAACAAATCATTTCTATGCATTTTGTAATTATTAACTTCTTTTCCAATGTATTTTAAGGAACTTTTGTATTGAGGGGTTAGGACAATTTATTCTAATCTTATAACTTCTCATCTGTTTAATTTTCTACATAGTAAAATTTTCTCTATCAATTTTTCATTCATCTTTATCATTTCGAATGGAACATCCTTTCCATTTCATGTATTCGTTCATGCCCGTTCAATATTTTTTGTTAATACTTTTTCGGTTATTTATATATTTATATTTGTCGTTTGTCAATTGAGAGTTTTAGTTGTTATACATACAAACACGCATGGTGTGGATTATTAAATTTATTGAAAGTGTGATTTCCTTATATCTTCTGAATGCAAATAAAAAAAAAAAAAACCAAAAATATCCATATCAAACCAAACCACTAAAAAAAATATATATTATTTGTTTTGTTCAGATGTTGGTTCAGAATGGTGATAGAAGAAATAGAAGGGTGAGAACGACAATTTTTGTTCTTTATTTTATTGTTTCTACTATTTTTTTTTTTTTTTTTTTGTTTACTGAATAAATAAATACAATTTAATAATAATATATATAGATTGTTTCTGTTGTGCGGTGTGTGGTATTTGGTATTTTATAATTTTTCAAATACGTATATCTATGTCTATATCTATATAAAAATAAAAAAAATAGCATTTAATTTTATTCACATTCGCTCCATCGGTCGTAATTTATACAATAACAAGTTTTTTTTTGTTTTATTTTATAGATAAAACCATAGCACATCTTCGTCGTCGTCGTTGTCAATTTATATTTACTATACACAAAACACAATATATGCAATAATAAAAACAAAAACAGCACGTCAACTTTATTAATTTCAATTTCAATATAAATTTGTTTTTGTTTTTTTTTTTTTATTATTTATTTGTTATTATTTCGGTTTTTATTATTAGTTTTGTTTTGTTGCATCTGGTTTTATTAATAATTTTGTTTTTTCTATATATATTTGAATATATAATAAAAATTTGAAATGCTGATGAGTCTATATATATAGAATGTATATATTTACATCATTCAAAGGCATAAATTAGAATCTATATATTCTTATACATTCTGTTATATATATAAGAAAACTTGTGCAAGAAACTCCTATATTTGACCTTAGAAGACATTCTTAAAAAAGAGAATTTTAAAATACCATTCCAATGAGCTCCTAAAATTGAATACTTTATTTTAATTTAATATGCTTTTTGAAATGAAATTATTTTTAATAACAATTTTTCTATTTTCTCTAATCATTAGAATCATCATTCCTATGAATAATTCAACGGAAAATGTGTGGTAAAAACAAAACCACCATCCATATAATGAATTCATCCAAAGCATCATCAGCAATTATTTCTACTGATTAACATTATCATTGATTGATCATCAATTGATCATCAATTGAATTTGAAAGTGTTGACAAAAAATAACAGCGGCAGCTTCATCACAACAAATAATGGGGTGAGTAGAAACATTTTATTTTTTTAATTTAATTATTATAGATTTGTATTGTTTGTTTGTAACATATATTAAAATATAACAATAAGGGTGTTTGTGTGTGTTTGTGTGGGGTAAGGGAAAATTTTGTTTTTCTCAATGTAAAAAAAAAAAACTTGAAAATTAAAAAATTGATTATAATTAAAATCTCCATAAAATCCTAACCAGTTAATGGATTTTTAAGTTTAGGGTGTCATTGGAAAGGTATTGAAGTCCTCTTTAAGGATAACGAAGGATTGGATAGGGTTGTCTTGAAAGTTCATTCGGAAAATTACGTATATTTATGAAAAATCATCATAATTACATCTTTTTGTATGAAGACCCCAACTTTTTTTTGCATATTCGTAAAATTTGATCGATTTTGAATAAAAAACATCCCCATAAATTTTTTCATTTTCATGGAAATTTTCCGAGAAAATTCAATTTTAAAATATTACTGCAATTTAATGATTTTAAGGGAAAACATTTTTGAGTTCCAACAAGGGTTTACTAAAATCCCCATAAAATCTAAACCGGTTGATGAATTTACGAGTTTAGATACTTATTGGAAAGGTATTAAAGTCCTCTTTAAGGATAACGAAGGATTGTATAGGGGTGTCGTGAAAGTTCATGCGGAAAATTACGTATATTTATGAAAAATCATCATAATTTCATTTTTTTTGTATGAAGACCCCAACTTTTTTTTGCATATTCGTAAAATTCAGACAATTTTAAACAAAATTCATCCCCATAAATTTTTTCGTTTTCATGGAAATTTTCCGAGAAAATTCAATTTTAAAAAATGACTGCAATTTAATGATTTTATGGGGGAAACATTTTTGAGTTCCAACAAGGGTTTACTAAAATCCACATAAAATCTGAACCAGTTTATGAATCTTTAAGTTTAGGGTGTCATTGGAAAGGTATTGAAGTCCTCTTTAAGGATAACAAAGGATCCGATAGGGTTGTCTTGAAAGTTCATGCGGAAAATTACAAATATTTATGAAAATTCATCATAATTTCATTTTTTTGTATGAAGACCCTCCAATTTTATTGCATATTCGTAAAATTCAGATAATTTTAAACAAAATTCATCCCCATAAATTTTTTCGTTTTCATGGAAATTTTCCGAGAAAAATCAATTTTAAAATATGACTGCCAAAAAATAATATTAGAGAAAAATACAAAGTCAAAAGTTTAAAAAGTATCAAAAACACAAACTCGCCTCTCATTAAAAACATATTTAAATATAATTTAATGTAAATTTTCAGTGTTGTGGTTTATTTATATTGACACCAAAAAAGAAACAACTATCGCCGCCGCCGCCGCCGCCACCCCCCTTTACAGAAAATATCTCTTAAAACTTAAAAGATTTTAATGTTATTGAGGGTTTTTTTTCTATATATACAAATGATTGAGTTGGTTTTTTTTTATCTTAATTCTATAAATATATATAAGTAATGTTTTAATCTCTTGCCCCCCAAATATTTATTTTTATTTTTTTTTTCGCTTAGTTATAGACATATTTATTATACCTTAAAATAAGAAAATTTTTACCTTTAAGGTGTATATAAAATATATATTTATATTATAATTCTTTTGTCCTACATATAAAATTACAAGAATCGTTTTCTCTCTACATATTTTGATTATAATATATATTTTATTTAACACACTTGAAGGTGTTTAAAAACAAAAAAAAAAAAGTAAAAAATTAAAGTCCTTTAACACAACAGAAGATATGATGAAGACCTAATAGAACAGAAAAATCTTTTGGGTGTCAAAAAATTATACCTTTTATTCACCCTCGATTATAAAAAAAACAACACAACACAACAACGTTCTTATTTTTTTTATTGACTGTATATTATAAAGGATATTTATTTATATATATATATATATATATATATATATTTAGATATATACCATTTAGTTTGTTATAAAGTATGTATATAATATAAATGTGTGGTGTTTTTTTTTTTCTTCATCTTTTTAAAGGTGTATTATATAAAAGAAAAACCATCAAATTTTCTACTGCAGCACACATTTATAAGAGATCTCAACCTACTATTGTACATATAACAAATATACCTTTTCTTTTTTTTTTTGCGTTTTAAAGTAGATGATGAAAAAATTTGCTATATATTTCAGAAGAAGGTTCAGTCATCTGTATCTAAATGTATATTATAATGTATATATAAATATAACTGAATGAGTGTATAATTTTGGTTGTATCGTCGTCGTAATCGCGTGTATTATTTTTATATATAGTTAAAATAACTTTTCCACAAGATATATAAAGATATATGTCTAAATATATATATAGATATAAAGAGAGATTCAGAAAAATTTCATGTGGTGTGTACGGTGGCGGTGGCGGCGATGGTAATAATAATAATAATAATATATATTTAAATGCGTGTGTTTAGAATTTATAAAATCAAATTCTATATATATAAATTTTATATAGTATTCAAGTATAATGTGGAAGCAATTGCAAAATAAAAAAAAAATCATCATAGAGCTAATAAAAAGGCAAAAAAAAAAAAGCAAAAATAAATAAAATAACCCCCATTTAATCGGTTGGGGTTATATAATGAAATTATTTGTAAATAAATATATCTATGCGGTATATATATATATATCTATATAGAGATATAATATAGGTTTTGAATGAGCCGTCGTACGATTCTTGTTGTTGTTGTTGTAAAAGAAAATAATAATAAAAGCTGTTTTATATAAGATATAGATATACGTGTCGAGGAATCGTACATAATGCGCCTATAGTCTTTTTATTTAAAATAAAAAAAAAAAGAAAAGCGAGCGCCCTTATCATTATTTATATTTTATTTTATAAATAATAATACACTCTAAACTTTTTTTAACAAAAGTTAAAAAAAAAAAAAAGGTAAAAAATAAAACTGTTTGATAATATCTTATGTGTCGTTTATTATTTTTTTTTTTTTATTTGATAATTTCTTTTAATGTCGCGGGTAATTATATTGAAATTTAAATAAAACACACACGGGGATATAATAGAATATAAAATATCTATCTTTGTGTTTGTCCTTTATTTTAACGCGTTGTTTCCGAATGTTAATAAATCATTTTGTAAATCACAAAATCATCATTTATTTCCAATTCCAGGTTACCACAATTTTCACATTTTTAGATTTTTACAATAGAATTTGTTCTACAACCCTATTTGTTTGATAAGAAAAGTTTTTAGAGAATTTAATTATCTATCGAATGCCGTTCTGAACGTAATTCTATCTCATCTAGTTCCCAAGTTATGGCATTTTCCATACAACCCTTATATAAAAAAGAAAATTTTTTGAACTTTTATTAGTAAAAAATCAACCTTTTTCAGTTCAATTTTTAAGGGGTAAATTTTCATAAAATGATATTGATTTTAAGGGTGAAT
Organism: Dilophus febrilis; assembly: GCA_958336335.1. NCBI lineage: Eukaryota > Metazoa > Arthropoda > Insecta > Diptera > Bibionidae > Dilophus > Dilophus febrilis. The sequence continues at coordinate 710,663 of OY284473.1, forward strand.
TTAAAGTAAAATGAGTTGAATTTTAAGAATTTACCATAATATTTAGGGGTTGCCTAACAAAAACTATGGATAAATTGACAATTTTTCACATTTTTAGATTTTTACTATAGAATTTGTTCTACAACCCTATTTGTTTGATAAGAAAAGTTTTTAGAGAATTTAATTATCCATCGAATGCCGTTCCGAACGTAATTCTATCTCATCTAGTTCCCAAGTTATGGCATTTTCCATACAACCCTTATATAAAAATTAAAATTTTTTGAACTTTTATTAGTAAAAAATCAACTTTTTTCAGTTAAGTTTTAAGGGGTAAATTTTCATAAAATGATATTGATTTTAAGGGTGAATCTTAAGTAAAATAAGTTGAATTTTAAGAATATAAAATAATATTTAGGGGTTGCCTAACAAAAACTATGGATAAATTGACAATTTTTCACATTTTTAGATTTTTACTATACAATTTGTTCTACAACCACATTTGTTGGGTAAGAAAAGTTTTTAGAGAATTTAATTTTCTATCGAATGCCGTTCTGAACGTAATTCTATCTCATCTAGTTCCTAAGTTATGGTATTTTCCATACAACCCTTATATAAAAAATTAAATTTTTTGAACTTTTATTAGTAAAAAATCAACCTTTTTCAGTTCAATTTTTAAGGGGTAAATTTTCATAAAATGATATTGATTTTAAGGGTGAATCTTAAGTAAAATAAGTTGAATTTTAAGAATATAAAATAATATTTAGGGGTTGCCTAACAAAAACTATGGATAAATTGACAATTTTTCACATTTTTAGATTTTTACTATACAATTTGTTCTACAACCCCATTTGTTTGATAAGAAAAGTTTTTAGAGAATTTAATTATCTATCGAATGCCGTTCTGAACGTAATTCTATCTCATCTAGTTCCCAAGTTATGGCATTTTCCATACAACCCTTATATAAAAAATTAAATTTTTTGAACTTTTATTAGTAAAAAATCAACCTTTTTCAGTTCAATTTTTAAGGGGTAAATTTTCATAAAATGATATTGATTTTAAGGGTGAATCTTAAGTAAAATAAGTTGAATTTTAAGAATATAAAATAATATTTAGGGGTTGCCTAACAAAAACTATGGATAAATTGACAATTTTTCACATTTTTAGATTTTTACTATACAATTTGTTCTACAACCCTATTTGTTTGATAAGAAAAGTTTTTAGAGAATTTAATTATCCATCGAATGCCGTTCCGAACGTAATTCTATCTCATCTAGTTCCCAAGTTATGGCATTTTCCATACAACCCTTATATAAAAATTAAAATTTTTTGAACTTTTATTAGTAAAAAATCAACTTTTTTCAGTTCAATTTTTAAGGGGTAAATTTTCATAAAATGATATTGATTTTAAGGGTGAATCTTAAGTAAAATAAGTTGAATTTTAAGAATATAAAATAATATTTAGGGGTTGCCTAACAAAAACTATGGATAAATTGACAATTTTTCACATTTTTAGATTTTTACTATACAATTTGTTCTACAACCCCATTTGTTTGATAAGAAAAGTTTTTAGAGAATTTAATTATCTATCGAATGCCGTTCTGAACGTAATTCTATCTCATCTAGTTCCCAAGTTATGGCATTTTCCATACAACCCTTATATAAAAATTAAAATTTTTTGAACTTTTATTAGTAAAAAATCAACTTTTTTCAGTTCAATTTTTAAGGGGTAAATTTTCATAAAATGATATTGATTTTAAGGGTGAATCTTAAGTAAAATAAGTTGAATTTTAAGAATATAAAATAATATTTAGGGGTTGCCTAACAAAAACTATGGATAAATTGACAATTTTTCACATTTTTAGATTTTTACTATACAATTTGTTCTACAACCCCATTTGTTTGATAAGAAAAGTTTTTAGAGAATTTAATTATCTATCGAATGCCGTTCTGAACGTAATTCTATCTCATCTAGTTCCCAAGTTATGGCATTTTCCATACAACCCTTAGATAAAAAAGAAAATTTTTTGAACTTTTATTAGTAAAAAATCAACCTTTTTCAGTTCAATTTTTAAGGGGTAAATTTTCATAAAATGATATTGATTTTAAGGGTGAATTTAAAGTAAAATGAGTTGAATTTTAAGAATTTACCATAATATTTAGGGGTTGCCTAACAAAAACTATGGATAAATTGACAATTTTTCACATTTTTAGATTTTTACTATAGAATTTGTTCTACAACCCTATTTGTTTGATAAGAAAAGTTTTTAGAGAATTTAATTATCTATCGAATGCCGTTCCGAACGTAATTCTATCTCATCTAGTTCCCAAGTTATGGCATTTTCCATACAACCCTTATATAAAAAAGAAAATTTTTTGAACTTTTATTAGTAAAAAATCAACCTTTTTCAGTTCAATTTTTAAGGGGTAAATTTTCATAAAATGATATTGATTTTAAGGGTGAATTTAAAGTAAAATGAGTTGAATTTTAAGAATTTACCATAATATTTAGGGGTTGCCTAACAAAAACTATGGATAAATTGACAATTTTTCACATTTTTAGATTTTTACTATAGCATTTGTTCTACAACCCTATTTGTTTGATAAGAAAAGTTTTTAGAGAATTTAATTATCTATCGAATGCCGTTCTGAACGTAATTCTATCTCATCTAGTTCCCAAGTTATGGCATTTTCCATACAACCCTTATATAAAAATTAAAATTTTTTGAACTTTTATTAGTAAAAAATCAACCTTTTTCAGTTCAATTTTTAAGGGGTAAATTTTCATAAAATGATATTGATTTTAAGGGTGAATTTAAAGTAAAATGAGTTGAATTTTAAGAATTTACCATAATATTTAGGGGTTGCCTAACAAAAACTATGGATAAATTGACAATTTTTCACATTTTTAGATTTTTACTATAGAATTTGTTCTACAACCCGATTTGTTTAATAAGTAAAGTTTTTAGAGAATTTAATTATCTATCGAATGCCGTTCTGAACGTAATTCTATCTCATCTAGTTCCCAAGTTATGGCATTTTCCATACAACCCTTATATAAAAAATACAAGTCTTTGAACTTTTATTAGTAAAAAATCAACCTTTTTCAGTTCAATTTTTAAGGGTTAAATTTTCATAAAATGATATTGGTTTTAAGGGTGAATTTAAAGTAAAATAAGTTGAATTTTACGAATTTACAATAATATTTAGGGGTTGCCTAACAAAAACTATGGATAAATTGACAATTTTTCACATTTTTAGATTTTTACTATACAATTTGTTCTACAACCCCATTTGTTTGATAAGAAAAGTTTTTAGAGAATTTAATTATCTATCGAATGCCGTTCTGAACGTAATTCTATCTCATCTAGTTCCCAAGTTATGGCATTTTCCATACAACCCTTATATAAAAAAGAAAATTTTTTGAACTTTTATTAGTAAAAAATCAACCTTTTTCAGTTCAATTTTTAAGGGGTAAATTTTCATAAAATGATATTGATTTTAAGGGTGAATTTAAAGTAAAATGAGTTGAATTTTAAGAATTTACCATAATATTTAGGGGTTGCCTAACAAAAACTATGGATAAATTGACAATTTTTCACATTTTTAGATTTTTACTATAGAATTTGTTCTACAACCCTATTTGTTTGATAAGAAAAGTTTTTAGAGAATTTAATTATCTATCGAATGCCGTTCTGAACCTAATTCTATCTCATCTAGTTCCCAAGTTATGGCATTTTCCATACAACCCTTATATAAAAAAGAAAATTTTTTGAACTTTTATTAGTAAAAAATCAACCTTTTTCAGTTCAATTTTTAAGGGGTAAATTTTCATAAAATGATATTGATTTTAAGGGTGAATTTAAAGTAAAATGAGTTGAATTTTAAGAATTTACCATAATATTTAGGGGTTGCCTAACAAAAACTATGGATAAATTGACAATTTTTCACATTTTTAGATTTTTACTATAGAATTTGTTCTACAACCCTATTTGTTTGATAAGAAAAGTTTTTAGAGAATTTAATTATCTATCGAATGCCGTTCCGAACGTAATTCTATCTCATCTAGTTCCCAAGTTATGGCATTTTCCATACAACCCTTATATAAAAAAGAAAATTTTTTGAACTTTTATTAGTAAAAAATCAACCTTTTTCAGTTCAATTTTTAAGGGGTAAATTTTCATAAAATGATATTGATTTTAAGGGTGAATTTAAAGTAAAATGAGTTGAATTTTAAGAATTTACCATAATATTTAGGGGTTGCCTAACAAAAACTATGGATAAATTGACAATTTTTCACATTTTTAGATTTTTACTATAGCATTTGTTCTACAACCCTATTTGTTTGATAAGAAAAGTTTTTAGAGAATTTAATTATCTATCGAATGCCGTTCTGAACGTAATTCTATCTCATCTAGTTCCCAAGTTATGGCATTTTCCATACAACCCTTATATAAAAATTAAAATTTTTTGAACTTTTATTAGTAAAAAATCAACCTTTTTCAGTTCAATTTTTAAGGGGTAAATTTTCATAAAATGATATTGATTTTAAGGGTGAATTTAAAGTAAAATGAGTTGAATTTTAAGAATTTACCATAATATTTAGGGGTTGCCTAACAAAAACTATGGATAAATTGACAATTTTTCACATTTTTAGATTTTTACTATAGAATTTGTTCTACAACCCGATTTGTTTAATAAGTAAAGTTTTTAGAGAATTTAATTATCTATCGAATGCCGTTCTGAACGTAATTCTATCTCATCTAGTTCCCAAGTTATGGCATTTTCCATACAACCCTTATATAAAAAATACAAGTCTTTGAACTTTTATTAGTAAAAAATCAACCTTTTTCAGTTCAATTTTTAAGGGTTAAATTTTCATAAAATGATATTGGTTTTAAGGGTGAATTCAAAGTAAAATAAGTTGAATTTTACGAATTTACAATAATATTTAGGGGTTGCCTAACAAAAACTATGGATAAATTGACAATTTTTCACATTTTTAGATTTTTACTATACAATTTGTTCTACAACCCCATTTGTTTGATAAGAAAAGTTTTTAGAGAATTTAATTATCTATCGAATGCCGTTCTGAACGTAATTCTATCTCATCTAGTTCCCAAGTTATGGCATTTTCCATACAACCCTTATATAAAAAAGAAAATTTTTTGAACTTTTATTAGTAAAAAATCAACCTTTTTCAGTTCAATTTTTAAGGGGTAAATTTTCATAAAATGATATTGATTTTAAGGGTGAATTTAAAGTAAAATGAGTTGAATTTTAAGAATTTACCATAATATTTAGGGGTTGCCTAACAAAAACTATGGATAAATTGACAATTTTTCACATTTTTAGATTTTTACTATAGAATTTGTTCTACAACCCTATTTGTTTGATAAGAAAAGTTTTTAGAGAATTTAATTATCTATCGAATGCCGTTCTGAACGTAATTCTATCTCATCTAGTTCCTAAGTTATGGTATTTTCCATACAACCCTTATATAAAAAATTAAATTTTTTGAACTTTTATTAGTAAAAAATCAACCTTTTTCAGTTCAATTTTTAAGGGGTAAATTTTCATAAAATTATATTGATTTTAAGGGTGAATCTTAAGTAAAATAAGTTGAATTTTAAGAATATAAAATAATATTTAGGGGTTGCCTAACAAAAACTATGGATAAATTGACAATTTTTCACATTTTTAGATTTTTACTATACAATTTGTTCTACAACCACATTTGTTGGGTAAGAAAAGTTTTTAGAGAATTTAATTATCTATCGAATGCCGTTCTGAACGTAATTCTATCTTATCTAGTTCCCAAGTTATGGCATTTTCCATACAACCCTTATATAAAAATTAAAATTTTTTGAACTTTTATTAGTAAAAAATCAACCTTTTTCAGTTCAATTTTTAAGGGGTAAATTTTCATAAAATGATATTGATTTTAAGGGTGAATTTAAAGTAAAATAAGTTGAATTTTAAGAATTTACCATAATATTTAGGGGTTGCCTAACAAAAACTATGGATAAATTGACAATTTTTCACATTTTTAGATTTTTACTATAGAATTTGTTCTACAACCCTATTTGTTTGATAAGAAAAGTATTTAGAGAATTTAATTATCTATCGAATGCCGTTCCGAACGTAATTCTATCTCATCTAGTTCCCAAGTTATGGCATTTTCCATACAACCATTATATAAAAATTAAAATTTTTTGAACTTTTATTAGTAAAAAATCAACTTTTTTCAGTGGTAAATTTTCATAAAATGATATTGGTTTTAAGGGTGAATTTAAAGTAAAATAAGTTGAATTTTACGAATTTACAATAATATTTAGGGGTTGCCTAACAAAAACTATGGATAAATTGACAATTTTTCACATTTTTAGATTTTTACTATACAATTTGTTCTACAACCCCATTTGTTTGATAAGAAAAGTTTTTAGAGAATTTAATTATCTATCGAATACCGTTCTGAACGTAATTCTATCTCATCTAGTTCCCAAGTTATGGCATTTTCCATACAACCCTTATATAAAAAAGAAAATTTTTTGAACTTTTATTAGTAAAAAATCAACCTTTTTCAGTTCAATTTTTAAGGGTTAAATTTTCATAAAATGATATTGATTTTAAGGGTGAATTTAAAGTAAAATGAGTTGAATTTTAAGAATTTACCATAATATTTAGGGGTTGCCTAACAAAAACTATGGATAAATTGACAATTTTTCACATTTTTAGATTTTTACTATAGAATTTGTTCTACAACCCGATTTGTTTAATAAGTAAAGTTTTTAGAGAATTTAATTATCTATCGAATGCCGTTCTGAACGTAATTCTATCTCATCTAGTTCCCAAGTTATGGCATTTTCCATACAACCCTTATATAAAAAATACAAGTCTTTGAACTTTTATTAGTAAAAAATCAACCTTTTTCAGTTCAATTTTTAAGGGTTAAATTTTCATAAAATGATATTGGTTTTAAGGGTGAATTTAAAGTCAAATAAGTTGAATTTTACGAATTTACAATAATATTTAGGGGTTGCCTAACAAAAACTATGGATAAATTGACAATTTTTCACATTTTTAGATTTTTACTATAGAATTTGTTCTACAACCCTATTTGTTTGATAAGAATAGTTTTTAGAGAATTTAATTATCTATCGAATGCCGTTCTGAACGTAATTCTATCTCATCTAGTTCCCAAGTTATGGCATTTTCCATACAACCCTTATATAAAAAAGAAAATTTTTTGAACTTTTATTAGTAAAAAATCAACCTTTTTCAGTTCAATTTTTAAGGGGTAAATTTTCATAAAATGATATTGATTTTAAGGGTGAATTTAAAGTAAAATGAGTTGAATTTTAAGAATTTACCATAATATTTAGGGGTTGCCTAACAAAAACTATGGATAAATTGACAATTTTTCACATTTTTAGATTTTTACTATAGAATTTGTTCTACAACCCTATTTGTTTGATAAGAAAAGTTTTTAGAGAATTTAATTATCTATCGAATGCCGTTCCGAACGTAATTCTATCTCATCTAGTTCCCAAGTTATGGCATTTTCCATACAACCCTTATATAAAAAAGAAAATTTTTTGAACTTTTATTAGTAAAAAATCAACCTTTTTCAGTTCAATTTTTAAGGGGTAAATTTTCATAAAATGATATTGATTTTAAGGGTGAATTTAAAGTAAAATGAGTTGAATTTTAAGAATTTACCATAATATTTAGGGGTTGCCTAACAAAAACTATGGATAAATTGACAATTTTTCACATTTTTAGATTTTTACTATCGCATTTGTTCTACAACCCTATTTGTTTGATAAGAAAAGTTTTTAGAGAATTTAATTATCTATCGAATGCCGTTCTGAACGTAATTCTATCTCATCTAGTTCCCAAGTTATGGCATTTTCCATACAACCATTATATAAAAAATACAAGTCTTTGAACTTTTATTAGTAAAAAATCAACCTTTTTCAGTTCAATTTTTAAGGGTTAAATTTTCATAAAATGATATTGGTTTTAAGGGTGAATTTAAAGTAAAATAAGTTGAATTTTACGAATTTACAATAATATTTAGGGGTTGCCTAACAAAAACTATGGATAAATTGACAATTTTTCACATTTTTAGATTTTTACTATACAATTTGTTCTACAACCCCATTTGTTTGATAAGAAAAGTTTTTAGAGAATTTAATTATCTATCGAATACCGTTCTGAACGTAATTCTATCTCATCTAGTTCCCAAGTTATGGCATTTTCCATACAACCCTTATATAAAAAAGAAAATTTTTTGAACTTTTATTAGTAAAAAATCAACCTTTTTCAGTTCAATTTTTAAGGGTTAAATTTTCATAAAATGATATTGATTTTAAGGGTGAATTTAAAGTAAAATGAGTTGAATTTTAAGAATTTACCATAATATTTAGGGGTTGCCTAACAAAAACTATGGATAAATTGACAATTTTTCACATTTTTAGATTTTTACTATAGAATTTGTTCTACAACCCGATTTGTTTAATAAGTAAAGTTTTTAGAGAATTTAATTATCTATCGAATGCCGTTCTGAACGTAATTCTATCTCATCTAGTTCCCAAGTTATGGCATTTTCCATACAACCCTTATATAAAAAATACAAGTCTTTGAACTTTTATTAGTAAAAAATCAACCTTTTTCAGTTCAATTTTTAAGGGTTAAATTTTCATAAAATGATATTGGTTTTAAGGGTGAATTTAAAGTCAAATAAGTTGAATTTTACGAATTTACAATAATATTTAGGGGTTGCCTAACAAAAACTATGGATAAATTGACAATTTTTCACATTTTTAGATTTTTACTATACAATTTGTTCTACAACCCCATTTGTTTGATAAGAAAAGTTTTTAGAGAATTTAATTATCTATCGAATGCCGTTCTGAACGTAATTCTATCTCATCTAGTTCCCAAGTTATGGCATTTTCCATACAACCCTTATATAAAAAAGAAAATTTTTTGAACTTTTATTAGTAAAAAATCAACCTTTTTCAGTTCAATTTTTAAGGGGTAAATTTTCATAAAATGATATTGATTTTAAGGGTGAATTTAAAGTAAAATGAGTTGAATTTTAAGAATTTACCATAATATTTAGGGGTTGCCTAACAAAAACTATGGATAAATTGACAATTTTTCACATTTTTAGATTTTTACTATAGAATTTGTTCTACAACCCTATTTGTTTGATAAGAAAAGTTTTTAGAGAATTTAATTATCTATCGAATGCCGTTCCGAACGTAATTCTATCTCATCTAGTTCCCAAGTTATGGCATTTTCCATACAACCCTTATATAAAAAAGAAAATTTTTTGAACTTTTATTAGTAAAAAATCAACCTTTTTCAGTTCAATTTTTAAGGGGTAAATTTTCATAAAATGATATTGATTTTAAGGGTGAATTTAAAGTAAAATGAGTTGAATTTTAAGAATTTACCATAATATTTAGGGGTTGCCTAACAAAAACTATGGATAAATTGACAATTTTTCACATTTTTAGATTTTTACTATAGAATTTGTTCTACAACCCTATTTGTTTGATAAGAAAAGTTTTTAGAGAATTTAATTATCTATCGAATGCCGTTCCGAACGTAATTCTATCTCATCTAGTTCCCAAGTTATGGCATTTTCCATACAACCCTTATATAAAAAAGAAAATTTTTTGAACTTTTATTAGTAAAAAATCAACCTTTTTCAGTTCAATTTTTAAGGGGTAAATTTTCATAAAATGATATTGATTTTAAGGGTGAATTTAAAGTAAAATGAGTTGAATTTTAAGAATTTACCATAATATTTAGGGGTTGCCTAACAAAAACTATGGATAAATTGACAATTTTTCACATTTTTAGATTTTTACTATCGCATTTGTTCTACAACCCTATTTGTTTGATAAGAAAAGTTTTTAGAGAATTTAATTATCTATCGAATGCCGTTCTGAACGTAATTCTATCTCATCTAGTTCCCAAGTTATGGCATTTTCCATACAACCCTTATATAAAAATTAAAATTTTTTGAACTTTTATTAGTAAAAAATCAACCTTTTTCAGTTCAATTTTTAAGGGGTAAATTTTCATAAAATGATATTGATTTTAAGGGTGAATTTAAAGTAAAATGAGTTGAATTTTAAGAATTTACCATAATATTTAGGGGTTGCCTAACAAAAACTATGGATAAATTGACAATTTTTCACATTTTTAGATTTTTACTATAGAATTTGTTCTACAACCCGATTTGTTTAATAAGTAAAGTTTTTAGAGAATTTAATTATCTATCGAATGCCGTTCTGAACATAATTCTATCTCATCTAGTTCCCAAGTTATGGCATTTTCCATACAACCCTTATATAAAAAATACAAGTCTTTGAACTTTTATTAGTAAAAAATCAACCTTTTTCAGTTCAATTTTTAAGGGTTAAATTTTCATAAAATGATATTGGTTTTAAGGGTGAATTTAAAGTAAAATAAGTTGAATTTTACGAATTTACAATAATATTTAGGGGTTGCCTAACAAAAACTATGGATAAATTGACAATTTTTCACATTTTTAGATTTTTACTATACAATTTGTTCTACAACCCCATTTGTTTGATAAGAAAAGTTTTTAGAGAATTTAATTATCTATCGAATGCCGTTCTGAACGTAATTCTATCTCATCTAGTTCCCAAGTTATGGCATTTTCCATACAACCCTTATATAAAAATTAAAATTTTTTGAACTTTTATTAGTAAAAAATCAACTTTTTTCAGTTCAATTTTTAAGGGGTAAATTTTCATAAAATTATATTGATTTTAAGGGTGAATCTTAAGTAAAATAAGTTGAATTTTAAGAATATAAAATAATATTTAGGGGTTGCCTAATAAAAACTATGGATAAATTGACAATTTTTCACATTTTTAGATTTTTACTATACAATTTGTTCTACAACCCTATTTGTTTGATAAGAAAAGTTTTTAGAGAATTTAATTATCTATCGAATGCCGTTCTGAACGTAATTCTATCTCATCTAGTTCCTAAGTTATGGTATTTTCCATACAACCCTTATATAAAAAATTAAATTTTTTGAACTTTTATTAGTAAAAAATCAACCTTTTTCAGTTCAATTTTTAAGGGGTAAATTTTCATAAAATTATATTGATTTTAAGGGTGAATCTCAAGTAAAATAAGTTGAATTTTAAGAATATAAAATAATATTTAGGGGTTGCCTAACAAAAACTATGGATAAATTGACAATTTTTCACATTTTTAGATTTTTACTATACAATTTGTTCTACAACCACATTTGTTGGGTAAGAAAAGTTTTTAGAGAATTTATTTATCTATCGAATGCCGTTCTGAACGTAATTCTATCTTATCTAGTTCCCAAGTTATGGCATTTTCCATACAACCCTTATATAAAAATTAAAATTTTTTGAACTTTTATTAGTAAAAAATCAACCTTTTTCAGTTCAATTTTTAAGGGGTAAATTTTCATAAAATGATATTGATTTTAAGGGTGAATTTAAAGTAAAATAAGTTGAATTTTAAGAATTTACCATAATATTTAGGGGTTGCCTAACAAAAACTATGGATAAATTGACAATTTTTCACATTTTTAGATTTTTACTATACAATTTGTTCTACAACCCCATTTGTTTGATAAGAAAAGTTTTTAGAGAATTTAATTATCTATCGAATACCGTTCTGAACGTAATTCTATCTCATCTAGTTCCCAAGTTATGGCATTTTCCATACAACCCTTATATAAAAAAGAAAATTTTTTGAACTTTTATTAGTAAAAAATCAACCTTTTTCAGTTCAATTTTTAAGGGGTAAATTTTCATAAAATGATATTGGTTTTAAGGGTGAATTTAAAGTAAAATAAGTTGAATTTTACGAATTTACAATAATATTTAGGGGTTGCCTAACAAAAACTATGGATAAATTGACAATTTTTCACATTTTTAGATTTTTACTATACAATTTGTTCTACAACCCCATTTGTTTGATAAGAAAAGTTTTTAGAGAATTTAATTATCTATCGAATGCCGTTCTGAACGTAATTCTATCTCATCTAGTTCCCAAGTTATGGCATTTTCCATACAACCCTTATATAAAAAATACAAGTCTTTGAACTTTTATTAGTAAAAAATCAACCTTTTTCAGTTCAATTTTTAAGGGTTAAATTTTCATAAAATGATATTGATTTTAAGGGTGAATTTAAAGTAAAATGAGTTGAATTTTAAGAATTTACCATAATATTTAGGGGTTGCCTAACAAAAACTATGGATAAATTGACAATTTTTCACATTTTTAGATTTTTACTATAGAATTTGTTCTACAACCCGATTTGTTTAATAAGTAAAGTTTTTAGAGAATTTAATTATCTATCGAATGCCGTTCTGAACGTAATTCTATCTCATCTAGTTCCCAAGTTATGGCATTTTCCATACAACCCTTATATAAAAAATACAAGTCTTTGAACTTTTATTAGTAAAAAATCAACCTTTTTCAGTTCAATTTTTAAGGGTTAAATTTTCATAAAATGATATTGGTTTTAAGGGTGAATTTAAAGTCAAATAAGTTGAGTTTTACGAATTTACAATAATATTTAGGGGTTGCCTAACAAAAACTATGGATAAATTGACAATTTTTCACATTTTTAGATTTTTACTATACAATTTGTTCTACAACCCCATTTGTTTGATAAGAAAAGTTTTTAGAGAATTTAATTATCTATCGAATGCCGTTCTGAACGTAATTCTATCTCATCTAGTTCCCAAGTTATGGCATTTTCCATACAACCCTTATATAAAAAAGAAAATTTTTTGAACTTTTATTAGTAAAAAATCAACCTTTTTCAGTTCAATTTTTAAGGGGTAAATTTTCATAAAATGATATTGATTTTAAGGGTGAATTTAAAGTAAAATGAGTTGAATTTTAAGAATTTACCATAATATTTAGGGGTTGCCTAACAAAAACTATGGATAAATTGACAATTTTTCACATTTTTAGATTTTTACTATAGAATTTGTTCTACAACCCTATTTGTTTGATAAGAATAGTTTTTAGAGAATTTAATTATCTATCGAATGCCGTTCTGAACGTAATTCTATCTCATCTAGTTCCCAAGTTATGGCATTTTCCATACAACCCTTATATAAAAAAGAAAATTTTTTGAACTTTTATTAGTAAAAAATCAACCTTTTTCAGTTCAATTTTTAAGGGGTAAATTTTCATAAAATGATATTGATTTTAAGGGTGAATTTAAAGTAAAATGAGTTGAATTTTAAGAATTTACCATAATATTTAGGGGTTGCCTAACAAAAACTATGGATAAATTGACAATTTTTCACATTTTTAGATTTTTACTATAGAATTTGTTCTACAACCCTATTTGTTTGATAAGAAAAGTTTTTAGAGAATTTAATTATCTATCGAATGCCGTTCCGAACGTAATTCTATCTCATCTAGTTCCCAAGTTATGGCATTTTCCATACAACCCTTATATAAAAAAGAAAATTTTTTGAACTTTTATTAGTAAAAAATCAACCTTTTTCAGTTCAATTTTTAAGGGGTAAATTTTCATAAAATGATATTGATTTTAAGGGTGAATTTAAAGTAAAATGAGTTGAATTTTAAGAATTTACCATAATATTTAGGGGTTGCCTAACAAAAACTATGGATAAATTGACAATTTTTCACATTTTTAGATTTTTACTATAGCATTTGTTCTACAACCCTATTTGTTTGATAAGAAAAGTTTTTAGAGAATTTAATTATCTATCGAATGCCGTTCTGAACGTAATTCTATCTCATCTAGTTCCCAAGTTATGGCATTTTCCATACAACCCTTATATAAAAATTAAAATTTTTTGAACTTTTATTAGTAAAAAATCAACCTTTTTCAGTTCAATTTTTAAGGGGTAAATTTTCATAAAATGATATTGATTTTAAGGGTGAATTTAAAGTAAAATGAGTTGAATTTTAAGAATTTACCATAATATTTAGGGGTTGCCTAACAAAAACTATGGATAAATTGACAATTTTTCACATTTTTAGATTTTTACTATAGAATTTGTTCTACAACCCGATTTGTTTAATAAGTAAAGTTTTTAGAGAATTTAATTATCTATCGAATGCCGTTCTGAACATAATTCTATCTCATCTAGTTCCCAAGTTATGGCATTTTCCATACAACCCTTATATAAAAAATACAAGTCTTTGAACTTTTATTAGTAAAAAATCAACCTTTTTCAGTTCAATTTTTAAGGGTTAAATTTTCATAAAATGATATTGGTTTTAAGGGTGAATTTAAAGTAAAATAAGTTGAATTTTACGAATTTACAATAATATTTAGGGGTTGCCTAACAAAAACTATGGATAAATTGACAATTTTTCACATTTTTAGATTTTTACTATACAATTTGTTCTACAACCCCATTTGTTTGATAAGAAAAGTTTTTAGAGAATTTAATTATCTATCGAATGCCGTTCTGAACGTAATTCTATCTCATCTAGTTCCCAAGTTATGGCATTTTCCATACAACCCTTATATAAAAATTAAAATTTTTTGAACTTTTATTAGTAAAAAATCAACTTTTTTCAGTTCAATTTTTAAGGGGTAAATTTTCATAAAATTATATTGATTTTAAGGGTGAATCTTAAGTAAAATAAGTTGAATTTTAAGAATATAAAATAATATTTAGGGGTTGCCTAATAAAAACTATGGATAAATTGACAATTTTTCACATTTTTAGATTTTTACTATACAATTTGTTCTACAACCCTATTTGTTTGATAAGAAAAGTTTTTAGAGAATTTAATTATCTATCGAATGCCGTTCTGAACGTAATTCTATCTCATCTAGTTCCTAAGTTATGGTATTTTCCATACAACCCTTATATAAAAAATTAAATTTTTTGAACTTTTATTAGTAAAAAATCAACCTTTTTCAGTTCAATTTTTAAGGGGTAAATTTTCATAAAATTATATTGATTTTAAGGGTGAATCTTAAGTAAAATAAGTTGAATTTTAAGAATATAAAATAATATTTAGGGGTTGCCTAACAAAAACTATGGATAAATTGACAATTTTTCACATTTTTAGATTTTTACTATACAATTTGTTCTACAACCACATTTGTTGGGTAAGAAAAGTTTTTAGAGAATTTAATTATCTATCGAATGCCGTTCTGAACGTAATTCTATCTTATCTAGTTCCCAAGTTATGGCATTTTCCATACAACCCTTATATAAAAATTAAAATTTTTTGAACTTTTATTAGTAAAAAATCAACCTTTTTCAGTTCAATTTTTAAGGGGTAAATTTTCATAAAATGATATTGATTTTAAGGGTGAATTTAAAGTAAAATAAGTTGAATTTTAAGAATTTACCATAATATTTAGGGGTTGCCTAACAAAAACTATGGATAAATTGACAATTTTTCACATTTTTAGATTTTTACTATACAATTTGTTCTACAACCCCATTTGTTTGATAAGAAAAGTTTTTAGAGAATTTAATTATCTATCGAATACCGTTCTGAACGTAATTCTATCTCATCTAGTTCCCAAGTTATGGCATTTTCCATACAACCCTTATATAAAAAAGAAAATTTTTTGAACTTTTATTAGTAAAAAATCAACCTTTTTCAGTTCAATTTTTAAGGGGTAAATTTTCATAAAATGATATTGATTTTAAGGGTGAATTTAAAGTAAAATGAGTTGAATTTTAAGAATTTACCATAATATTTAGGGGTTGCCTAACAAAAACTATTGATAAATTGACAATGGTTCACATTTTTAGATTTTTACTATAGAATTTGTTCTACAACCCTATTTGTTTGATAAGAAAAGTTTTTAGAGAATTTAATTATCTATCGAATGCCGTTCCGAACGTAATTCTATCTCATCTAGTTCCCAAGTTATGGCATTTTCCATACAACCCTTATATAAAAATTAAAATTTTTTGAACTTTTATTAGTAAAAAATCAACTTTTTTCAGTGGTAAATTTTCATAAAATGATATTGATTTTAAGGGTGAATCTTAAGTAAAATAAGTTGAATTTTAAGAATATAAAATAATATTTAGGGGTTGCCTAACAAAAACTATGGATAAATTGACAATTTTTCACATTTTTAGATTTTTACTATAGAATTTGTTCTACAACCCTATTTGTTGGGTAAGAAAAGTTTTTAGAGAATTTAATTATCTATCGAATGCCGTTCTGAACGTAATTCTATCTCATCTAGTTCCTAAGTTATGGTATTTTCCATACAACCCTTATATAAAAAATTAAATTTTTTGAACTTTTATTAGTAAAAAATCAATCTTTTTCAGTTCAATTTTTAAGGGGTAAATTTTCATAAAATGATATTGATTTTAAGGGTGAATCTTAAGTAAAATAAGTTGAATTTTAAGAATATAAAATAATATTTAGGGGTTGCCTAACAAAAACTATGGATAAATTGACAATTTTTCACATTTTTAGATTTTTACTATACAATTTGTTCTACAACCCTATTTGTTTGATAAGAAAAGTTTTTAGAGAATTTAATTATCTATCGAATGCCGTTCTGAACGTAATTCTATCTTATCTAGTTCCCAAGTTATGGCATTTTCCATACAACCCTTATATAAAAATTAAAATTTTTTGAACTTTTATTAGTAAAAAATCAACCTTTTTCAGTTCAATTTTTAAGGGTTAAATTTTCATAAAATGATATTGATTTTAAGGGTGAATTTAAAGTAAAATGAGTTGAATTTTAAGAATATACCATAATATTTAGGGGTTGCCTAACAAAAACTATGGATAAATTGACAATTTTTCACATTTTTATATTTTTACTATAGAATTTGTTCTACAACCCTATTTGTTTGATAAGAAAAGTTTTTAGAGAATTTAATTATCTATCGAATGCCGTTCCGACCGTAATTCTATCTCATCCAGTTCCCAAGTTATGGCATTTTCCATACAACCCTTATATAAAAAATTAAATTTTTTGAACTTTTATTAGTAAAAATCAACCTCTATTCAGTTTAATTTTTAAGGGTTAAATTTTCATAAAATGATATTGATTTTAAGGGTGAATTTAAAGTAAAATGAGTTGAATTTTAAGAATTTACCATAATATTTAGGGGTTGCCTAACAAAAACTATGGATAAATTGACAATTTTTCACATTTTTAGATTTTTACTATATAATTTGTTCTACAACCCCATTTGTTTGATAAGAAAGGTTTTTAGAGAATTTAATTATCTATCGAATGCCGTTCTGAACGTAATTCTATCTCATCTGGTTCCTGAGTTATGGTATTTTTCCAAATATGATCATTTTATCACCTAATCACTGATTATTGTTTTATCATACAGTTCTATCTATCTTTCAACAAACCATAAAAATAGCTATCCTAAAATAGAAATGAAATACAATAAATAACATACAAAATAGAAGTAAATAATTCGGGATAAATTTCAAGAAAATATATTTCAACAATTTATTTTGAAATATTGGGGTACTTATTTTACTTTTTTTCTATTTTATTTTATTTTATTTTATTTGGGATATGAAATATTGAGACGTAACGTATAAAGAAAACAAAAGCTTTTAGTTTTTTTTTTTTACTCTATATATATTATTATTATTGTTTATATATACTTTAAAAAAAAAAACTATTTTGTGTTGTGTGAATGAAAATGAAAATATCATATGAATGCATAAATCACACGGTAAAGGGACTAAAAGGTATATTATATATTAGTTAGACATATATTTCATCGTCGTCGTTGTCGTCTTATTATTATTATATCACATTCAAAACACAGAGTCCATATGTCACACTGAATATCTTTTATTATATACTTTATATTGTTTTTTTTGTTTGTTGTACATACAAACTTGGGGATATTTTTATTTATTTTTTACACCTTTTCACACTCTCCCTTATATTATTATTTATTTGTATCTTATATAAAATACGTTGTTGTTGTTGTTGTTGTTGTTGTTGTTGTTCTTGATGATTGTAATAATTTTTCGAATTTTAATATTATCAATAAATAAATAAAAATAAAAAAATTGAAGAAGTTGATTGAATTGAATTGAATTCCTCAACACTATGTTTTTTATTAAATTTTACCTAAAAGTAATCAAATATTTTTATATAGTATATCGATATAATAAAAGGCATAAAAATTTTGGCGATAGTTTTGGTAAAACAGATATATAGATGATATAAAAACAAACAAAATCGGTATTGATAGAACCAAAACCAAAAAAAAAAACGATATGTCACATTTATTTACATAAGGATGATTGAAAGTGAGATTTTTGCGGTCTTTGTTTTTTTTTTCATATAAAGTCCGTACATAAACAAAAAAATACATCTTTTTTTCATCTTATATATATATATATATTAACTTACACACTCCTTATATAAAGATATATTTCTATAATCTTGTCCTTGTGTCTTTATTTATTTATTTCTTTTTTGCTTTGTATTACATTCCCTCACATATATATATGGTATATTATTGCATATGTTATCTGCTACGATAAATCCATCATTCATATATATATATATATATATATATACAGGATGAGCTTGGATGTAAGGTAAAATAAATAATGTGACAAAAAAACAACGTCAAAATCATTCTTTTTGAGGTCATTGCCGGGAAATCCAGTGTGAAATGAATTGTTTTGAAATCTTTACCTTCTTCACCTTTTGGATCTTTATCAAGAATTTCTAATTTCCAAATCATAATTCCAACAATACTCGATACCCTGTTGCGATTATTTTTTTGTCTTGACACACAAGCACATGAATGGATGGATGCGATGTATATATTTGAATTTGTGAAGAAAAAAAACCGTAGAATGAATACAAAAATCAAAATGCCAACAAACCAACCAAAAAAAAAAAATAAAAAAAATAACATAGAACTTAAATAAATAAAGAGAGGACTATATAGTTTTTATATGTAATTGTCAAATATATAATAATAATAAAATATGCAAGGTGTTTTGTATATCAAAACCACCCCCTACCGCCACCGCCACAATCACACAATCACCAAGCCATATATAAATAAAATAATAAAAATTTATTATTCAAAAGAAAGAAAGAATTTATATTTTGAATAATTTCTTCACACATTCACAGTGATTTCTTCTTATTCTTATTCTTCTTCTTTGTATTCTTTTGGTGTGTTCGATTTTTTCTTCTTCACCTCCTGATGTATATATACCATAATAAATAAATACACAATAAATTTTCTTGTAGATTAATTTCCTCACGTATATATTTATTTAAAGGCATTTTTGCATTTCTTTTTTTTTTTTTTTGCGTTCAGTTATATTATATTCATTATATATAGAGAAGATTGTGTCTTGTTATATTTTTATTTATCTATCTGTCTGTATATTATTTATATATTTATATTTGATGGTGGTGTGTTTGGTTTCTAATAATATTTTATATAGTATAGTAGATGTTGATTTAAATGAGATCTATCTACCATATATATATAGGTATTATAAGCGTGACCTTATATGAATATAAATAATATTATAATTAAAACATTGCTTTTATTTTAAAAAATAAATAAACAAAAGGGTAAAGAATTGATAACTTTTTCTAATAAAATTTTGACTGTGTGACAGTAAATATTTTGATCCTCAAACACTCTATTCAAATTTTGAAAAGGTTTCCTAAAATCTCCGTTGTTTAGATTGCCCAAATTCATAGTTAAATTATTATAGTTAAAAAAATGGTCACCCCGCGCGAGACCTGTATATATATATATATATATATAGAGAAATAACAAGATCATTAGAGGGTATTTTATTTCTTATTAGTTGATAAAGTTTATTTTATTATCCTTTGCATATGACAAAAATATTATTATATATAGATATCTATATATATGAAAACAAAATAGAAACAGAGTATAATAATAATAATAATGAAGAATAGGTGAATCACCCCTCCTCCTCATCCTCCTCCTTATCCTCTGTCTTGCTCCGGTAGAAATTCTTTGACATGTCTGACGTTATTTAAAAACTTTTTGTTTTGTTTTTTATTATACAATATTTTATGGTGGTTTTGCTATTGTTTTGTGGGTGGTTATCAACAACAATCACAAAAGGTTGTTAATTATGATTATCGTTTAATAATTTTATAAAGTTAAAAACTTTATCAATCTCATTGTATAATATATATATATATATATTTGTATATAGAGGAAATGATTTAAAAAATGAATTGAAAAAAATATCTAGAGTTTTGTTTTTGTTTTTAAGACATCAGTAATTGTAATTTCCAATGGATTTGTCTGAAAATTTTTAAATCAGCTCTCGATAGAGATATAAGAAAGGGTATGGTTAAGATTTCAAAATAATCCATTAACAGGATTCCCGGTGGTTATGAGACCCCCTCCGCCAAAGAATGATGATGAAAACTTTCCCAAAAAATTTAACCAATCGAAAAGGAAAGGGAAAAATTACCAAAAAGATACTCTCCCAAAGATTGTGTTGATTGTTAAAAGTTAAAGTAATAAAATTAGTTACAGTTTTCTATATGTTTAAATAAATTACATATAAATGAAACAGTCACAAACCACCCTCGAATCCATCCGAATCCATCCATCCATCCTCATCACCAAAATCTTCTTCTATATACTACTTATTTTATGGTGGGTATAAAAAGCAATCATACAATCGTCGTCGTCGTCGTATTATTTATTTATAAATAAATATTCATCATTTAGATTTACCCAATAATAAAAAAAATTCAGCAGCCGCATTTTTTCAATTGATTTTGTCACACACTTTTCAATATACATCCTTTTTTTTTTTTATTTACTCCTTCATCATCATCCATTTCATTTCACATCAATTCATTCCCATATCATCTCTCTGAATATTAATATGAATATGAATATTATAATAATAATAATCCAAATCTATAATACCTATATAACAAAAAAAAAAAAAAAGGATCTTTTACCTTATTTTTAACTCTTGAAAAAAAAAAACACTTTGCAAATAATAAAAATAAAATATTTTGTTTGACACACAAAAAAAAAAAAGTGTGTGACAATATTATTTTATTTGGAACTAAAAGATATATTTGATGAAGAGAAGAAGAAGCATAAGAAAAGGGCTATTTATTATAAATATTTATATATCAACTCTATTATTATTATTATTATTATATCTATACCGTATCGGTGTCGTCGTCGTCGTCGTCTTCGCCCTCGTCATATAAGGATTAGATTATATATTCCTTTTTTTTCCTTTTTTTTCTTCAGCACACTTCTTATATTAGTTTTTTTTTTTTTTTAAATAATACTTCAATCATCACTTTGTGTTGTTTGGATATTTGGGTGAATGAAAAATAAAAAAAAAAGTAAAAAAAAAAAACTGAAACTTTTCTGTATTTCTGTAACGTGTTTTGAATAATAATAATAATAATTTCATGTTAGGTATATATGTGAGAAAAATGTGATATGATTTGTATATTTTATTTGTGAAAACATTCCATTCCTACGTCCGCTTCCCCCCATCACCACCAAAAAGATTAATAATCTTGATATTCTTTCTTTTTTTTTTTTAAATATTATATAGGTATTTATATATATTTATTTATTTGGGTTATTTAACTTGGGTACTTATATGAATTTATTAAAAATATAACAGATATTATAAAAATGTCGTGTTCCTTATTGGCATAGTTATAGTTAGTTATTGCAATAGAATTTTCAAGACACTCTTATCTAATCCTTCGTTATCCTTAAAGAGGACTTCAATACCTTTCCAATGAGTGTCTAAACTTGAAATTTCATACACTGGTTTGGATTTTATGGAGATTTTTGTAGACTCCCTTTTTAGAAATGAAAGTTTTTTTAATACTCATTGAGGGAAAATCACACGTTTTTAAAACTCAATTTTCTCGGAAAATTTACATGAAAATGAAAATTTTTATGGGGACGTTTTTTATTTAAAATCGGTCAAATTTTACGAATATGTAATAAAAAGTTGGGGTCTTCATACAAAAAGATGAAATTATGATGATTTTTCATAAATATACGTAATTTTCCGCATGAACTTTCAAGACAACCCTATAGAATACTTCGTTATCTTTAAAGAGGACTTCAATACCTTTCCAACAAGCCCCTAAACTTAAATATTCATCAAGTGGTTCAGATTTTATGAAGATTTTAATAAACCCTTTCTGACGGAACTCAAAATAATCATGGACTTCTTTCAATAAAAACTCCGGAAAATTCCCGGTGAAAATGAAAACATTTTTCTTATGAATCGTTTTACGAAAGTTGTACCATGTCTTTATAACCACAATAAGAATGGATGGATGATCTTTTACAAAATGAATTTCCTTTTTGAACGTGGTTTATTAACTGAAAATTTTATCTATAATTTTTCCAATAACAAAATAATAAAAATAGAATTGTTTACTTCTTCTTCTTCTTCTTCATAAACACCAATAACACAATAACAAAAATAAATAATATACTAAACAAAAAGTAACTTTTGTAAGCCAAAATAAAAAACAAAACAAACAAATAAATAAAAAAACAAACCCAGAAGAGAAAACAAAATTAAATTGTCTTGTATAAAAAAAAATAAAATAAAGACAACAAAGTAATAATAATAATAAAAAATAAAGTAAATAAAGAATCTTTGCTCATATAAGAAGCACAGAATTCGTTAGAGAACTAAACGAAAAAGTTTATTTATTGTGTTTTTATTAACCATTTAAAACAGTAAAAACTCTACAGGATTAACCATGATGGCATGGATCTTCTCATAATAGAGATCCATATAGAGTGAAATTTCTTATTTATTGTATTTGTTATTCTAATCTTTTTGAATAGGAAAAAAGTTTGACTTTTGTTTGTTTGTTTTTTTTCTGATTGTGTTTGAATGGTGTTTGTGTTCTTCTGTCAATATACCATACTTATACAATAGAAGAAAAAAACTCTGTCATATTTTACCTGAAAGAACCGCAAAAAAAAATCTTTATTTTTCTTTAAAGTTCCATTGATCCATTAGTGACCGTTTTTTTTTTATTATTTATTTATTTATTATCTTTCTCGTCCATAATAATAATAATAATAATAATAAATTTAGTAATGGAATAAAAAATATTGTGTTTTTTACATCCCAATCCCAATCCCAATTTGTGTGTCGTCGCACGTCCACCCACAAGCAATTGGTAATGTGTCCAACCACCAAATAAATGAATAAAAAACTATTTTCTTCTATATATCATAAACTATATATATACAAAATGATTATTTTTTTTATTTTTTATGGATTGTTTTGTATGTATGAATAGAAAGAGTAATATCAAACACAATGTCGATATATATAAATAAATATATATGGATGGCCATTAAGAAGTGGATATGACGATCATCATTTATACATATAAATTTTGTATGTATACCTACCACCACACTAAATCCTTCTTTTTATATTCTCTATTGTAGTATTTTTTTTTTTTTTTTACTAGAGGGTTTTTTTTTTCTTTTTTTATAAATATATTTTTACTGCAAAAAATATCAACTTTATTGTCCATTCACTTGCTGCTGTGTGACTATTAGTAAAAAATAAAATAAAAAAACCATTCATTCCTGATATATATATATATATATAAGCTCTAGATATACGAAGATATTGATAAACCATCGTTAGGATACATTTTTTATGTTATTTTATATATATCGTTGTTTCAACACCGAATCTATACAGAACTATGTAATATGTATATAGTAAAGTAGTGGAGTTAACACAGCAAAAATGGTTTTTTTTTTTTTTTTGTATTATATGTTCTTATTTATATACATATATGGATATATTTAAACGACAAATTGTTTGAAATAAATGGCAATGACTTTTTATATCTTTTGTTTGGTTTGGGGGGTTTTTTTTTGTACTTTTATTCGGTTTTCTATATTTTGTAAGAAAGTTTTTCATTTTCACCGGGAATTTTTCGAGTTAGTTTATAGAAAGAAGTCACGAATATTTTTTTTAGGTTCAAGCAAGGGTTTATTAAAATCTCCATAAAATCTAAACCAGTTAATGGATTTTTAAGTTTAGGGGTTTGTTGGAAAGGTATTGAAGTACTCTTTAAGGATAACGAAGGATCCGATAGGGTTGTCTTGAAAGTTCATTCGGAAAATTACGTTTATTTTGGGAAAATCATCATAATTTCATGTTTTTGTATGAAGACCCCAACTTTTTTTTGCATATTCGGAAAATTTGATGGATTTTAAATAAAAAACGTCCCTATAAATTTTTTCGTTTTCATGGAAATTTTCCGAGAAAATTCAATTTTAAAAAATGACTGAAATTTAATGATTTTAAGGGGAAAACATTTTTGAGTTCCAACAAGGGTTTACTAAAAACTCCATAAAATCTGAACCAGTTAATGAATTTTTAAGTTTTGGGGCTTGTTGGAAAGGTATTGAAGTCCTCTTTAAGGATAACGAAGGATTGGATAGGGGTGTCCTGAAAGTTCATGCGGAAAATTACGTATATTTAGGGAAAATCATCATAGTTTTATGTTTTTGTATGAAAACCCCAACTTTTTTTTGCATATTTGTAAAATTTGACCGATTTTAAATAAAAAACGTCCCCATAAATTTTTTCGTTTTCATGGAAATTTTCCGAGAAAATTCAATTTTAAAAAATGACTGAAATTTAATGATTTTAAGGGAAAACATTTTTGAGTTCCAACAAGGGTTTACTAAAATCTCCATAAAATCTGAACCAGTTAATGAATTTTTAAGTTTTGGGGCTTGTTGGAAAGGTATTGAAGTCCTCTTTAAGGATAACGAAGGATTGGATAGGGTTGTCTTGAAAGTTCATTCGTAAAATTACGTTTATTTTGGGAAAATCATCATAGTTTTATGTTTTTGTATGAAAACCCCAACTTTTTTTTGCATATTTGTAAAATTTGACCGATTTTAAATAAAAAACGTCCCCATAAATTTTTTCGTTTTCATGGAAATTTTCCGAGAAAATTCAATTTTAAAAGATGACTCTGCAATTTATCGAAGATTCGCCAACAATTATAGTTTAGAATCCCGTTACTATACCCATTTATTTTAAAACGATCAAAATAAAATAAGAACTTAATGAAAATAGAATGAATAACCGATATGAGATATTGTGGTGTGTGGTTTTGTGTGAATTGAGGTACGTTTGAATAGTACAAGTAAAAAAAAAATGAAGAAAAGGAATATTTAAACTATGTAAAATATATCTATTCTATATATACATACATATAAATCATTGTGTTGTATCTGTATATATAGAAATATGTACAGATGAATATTTGGTTTTGGTTTGAGATGTCAATTGTCTTTTCTTCGTGTATAGTAGCACATAAGAAAAAAAAAACACTATGGAGGGATAAAATGAATATTTGCATTGACCAAAACGAAAAAAAAAAACTGAACTGAACTGAAACGAAGAAAAGAATGTTTTTTTTTTGAATGTAAATGACAAAAAATAAAGTATGGTCATGGTTTTCTTTTTGTTCAATGATAATAATAATAATAATAATAAGAAATATATCCTTCTTATATTTATGTATACTATATCCTTATATTATAAAATTTATCAATGTCTTTTTTGTGTGTAATTTTTTTTTTTTTTTATATATATTTTATATCTTTCCCCCAAAATGATAGAATTCTTATATAAAACATTTTCATTGTGTTTTTTTTTTGAATTTTCAACCCCATGTTCTAAATTAAAAAAAAAAACAGAAATTGTATTAATATGAGATTGAATAATTAAATTCTTTTATTATCCCGACAATTTTTTCTTCTACGGGAAAATGTACATAAGCAGGATGTTTTCTTTTGCCAAAATACCTATATATATATATATATATATATATAGGCCGTTCGCAGTCTTCCCGTCAACCGCAATGTATGTACCTCACCAAATATTCTTCGGTATAGTATTTATAATATTAATAGATGAATGAATACACCACCAAAAAATATTATGTCTATATATTAAAAAAAAAAGGTGTTGAAAATGATAAAGAATAACAAATAAACTGAATGTCTCTCTTGGGTATTTTATTTTCAACAACAGCAACAACAACAACATCATCATCAATAATAACAATCAAATAACTTTTCTTTTTGTTTCAAATACGCACAAAATAGACTGCGATAAAATCAAATTGGGTGAATATTATCTTTACTCTATACTAATGTATAAATATAATCCGTATGTGTTATGTTCTGTGTGTATTTACTTGTTTGACGTTGTTAGTATACATTTCACTTGGATAAAATCACATACATACATTTTTTTTTGGTAATATTTTTGCATATGAATAGAGAATTGAAATTGAAAAAAAGAAATTGAATTAAAAAGGTATTAGAAAATTAAGTTACAATGTATAGTAATTCTAAGGCATGGAGTATAATTAAATTACCATCATTTATACCATATATATCTATATCTTACTGCCATCTAATCTAATAATCCTAGACATGTATGTATATACAGTACAGTATATATATGTATATATTAGTCTCGAATGATGTTTTTATAAATTGGGGTGGAGGGTGTTATAATATAATATACGCAGGTAATGAAGAAGAATCTTTTTAAAAAAAAAAAAAGAAAAACACTTTGAAAATCATCAATTTATTTTTCCTATGGATTTTTCCATTAAATTTTATTGTTAATTTGAAAATTTTATACAATTTTTATAGATCTATTCAAATTTTTACATGGAAATTTTCCCCGGGATAGAAAAATCACATTTTTAAATAGTTGTCCAATAACAAATTTATTTCGAGCATTAAGGGTTTATTAAAATCTCTATAAAATCTTAACCAATTGATGAATATTCAAGTTTAGGGGCTTGTTGGAAAGGTATTGAAGTCGTCTTTAAGGATAACGAAGGATTGGATAGGGGTGTCCTGAAAGTTCATGCGGAAAATTACGTATATTTAGGGAAAATCATCATAATTTCATATTTTTGTATGAAAACCCCAACTTTTTTTTGCATATTCTGAAAATTTGATCGATTTTGAATAAAAAACATCCCCATAAATTTTTTCATTTTCATGGAAATTTTCCGAGAAAATTGAGTTTTAAAAAATTGTGATTTTCCCTCAATGAGTATTAAAAAAAATGTCATATCTAAAAAGGAGGTCTACAAAAATCTCCATAAAATCTAAACCACTAAATGAATATTCAAGTTTAGGGGCTTGTTGGAAAGGTATTGAAGTCCTCTTTAAGGATAACGAAGGATTGGATAGGGGTGTCCTGAAAGTTCATGCGGAAAATTACGTATATTTAGGGAAAATCATCATAATTTCATATTTTTGTATGAAAACCCCAACTTTTTTTTGCATATTCATAAAATTTAGACAATTTTAAATAAATTTCATCCCCATAAATTTTTTCGTTTTCATGGAAATTTCCCGAGAACATTCAATTTTAAAAGATGACTGCAATTTTCATTATTAAGAATTTTCCGATTACGATATACTTTAAAATATATTACCATCAAATCGTAAAAACAAATAAATATCTGTACCAATCTCTAATATCAATCAATATAAATAAATATATTTAACAAATCAACAACAACAGCAACAACACAAACAAAAAAAAAAAACATATCCATAATGAAAAACGATTTTTATGAGGTCAATATTATTAATATAATAAATTGAACCAACGAAAATATCTATATATAAAAATCGATCTATATCTTGATATCATACAATACATAACATATAATATAATATATGATATTTGATGGATACAAAGAAAGAAGAATATGAAGAAGAAAAAAAAAACTCTGATGTGTGTGTGTGTGTGTATTTTATTTTTATTATTTTGTTCTTTAATGGTTTTGTGTTGTGTTGTGTGTGCATGGTCAGCTAATTTTTACTGATTTGTTTTTTTTTTTCTTTTACCATATATACAAAAATTGGATTTATTTGTATATAATATATAAAAATAGTATTTAAGTAAAAACCAACCATATACATATATTGTAGTTTTGTGTATATATACAAACAAATGTACGATGGATAAAGATAACCATCAAACATATTGTTAGATATTGGTTTTTTTTTAAATCTGGCCCAATAAACACCAAAAATTTCTGGCAATTGGAACTGGCAATTCAAAAAAAAAAACATATTTGTAGCAAATTGTGTATATTTTTAAGTGAATAAGTGGATGAATCTTCTGTTATGCTCATGGTGAAATTGTTAATTTTGTTGAATTGTCTGCTTAATTCAATTTATAAGTTGTATTATATGAAGAACTTCAGGTGACTGTTTTTCGGTTTATTGGGTATCAAATACAAAATACATATATTTTATTATGTTTTGTTTCTCACTTATTATTTCTTTATTTTCTATATCGATTTACATTTAAGAAGATGTTATTGTTTTATGTTATATCACATTCCATTTAATTTATTTGAAACTGTATATATATATACAATATATTTCGCATTCATGTAATTCTTTTTTATGTATATATATATATATACAATATATATTGATGGTTGATCGCCAATCCACTGCATAACGCAGATATTATATATATTTTTGTATTGAAGAAGAAAAAAACAAGCAGAGTATTTAGTGATTACATTATCAATATATATATATTTATACAAAATGCACGCGATGCCCTTTCTGATCAAATGTATAAATAGATATATAGATAGATAGATAGATAGATATATAAATACAAACCGTGTGTATGTTTGTGTTCAACAACAAAATAAAACAAAATAGTGGACATTTAAGCGATAAATAACTATGTATCGATATATATATATTACCTATATTTATATCTCTCTATATATATATATATTTAGTAGACTATTATAAGTAATATCTTAAATGGGCAGTAGTGCGGATGAGGGTTATATATATATATATGTAATGTATAGGAAAGACCATTTAACGCGAATTTATTTTATATACAATATAATAAAATCCATTTAATATAGACACAATAGTACATATACAAAATACAATACACAATAGAATATAATATAATATTATACAATAAAGCCATTTATAGATAATTTATTTATTTTTTTGTGTGTGTTGTTTGCTTTTTTGTTTGTTGTTTTGTGTATTGTATCGTATTTTATTATTATTTTTTTTTTTTTTTGTGTTTTTCCTTTTATGTGGGGAATATATTTTGCAAAAAATAAAATAAAAGAAAACACATCATTTTTCTTATATGTATTTTCAATATTGTATAGTATATAGTATAGTATTTATTTATAAATCATTTAACAAAAATACTTACAAATAGATTTTTATCTATGTATACAATATATAGATGATTTAAAAAGTGTGACTGCCTATATGGTGATTTCTGATTCTATGATAGGTATTTTCAAATTAAAGTCAGAAGTCTTTAGAAACAGACGTCTATAGAAATCTTCATAAAATCTAAACCACTTAATGAATATTCAAGTTTAGGGTGTCATTGGAAAGGTATTGAAGTCCTCTTTAAGGATAACGAAGGATTCGATAGGGTTGTCTTGAAAATTCATGCGGAAAATTACATATATTTCGGAAAAATCATTATAATTTCATGTTTTTGTATGAAAACCCCAACTTTTTTTTGCATATTCATAAAATTTGACCGATTTTAAATAAATTTTGTCCCCATAAATTTTTTCGTTTTCATGGAAATTTTCCGAGAAAATTGAGTTTTAAAAACGGGTGATTTTCCCTCAATGAGTATTAAAAAAAATGTCATATCTAAAAAGGAGGTCTACAAAAATCTCCATAAAATCTAAACCACTGAATGAATATTCAAGTTTAGAGGCTTGTTGGAAAGGTATTGAAGTTCTCTTTAAGGATATCGAAGGATTCAATAGGGTTGTCTTGAAAGTTCATGCGGAAAATTACATATATTTAGGGAAAATCATCATAATTTCAAATTTTTGTATGAAAACCCCAACTTTTTTTTGCATATTCGTAAAATTTAGACCATTTTAAATAAAAAATGTTCCCATAAATTTTTTCATTTTCATGGAAATTTTCCGAGAAAATTGAGTTTTAAAAACGGGTGATTTTCCCTAAATGAGTATTAAAAAAATGCCATATCTAAAAAGGAGGTCTACAAAAATCTCCATAAAATCTAAACCACTTAATGAATATTCAAGTTTAGGGGCTTGTTGGAAAGGTATTGAAGTCCTCTTTAAGGATATCGAAGGATTCAATAGGGTTGTCTTGAAAGTTCATGCGGAAAATTACATATATTTAGGGAAAATCATCATAATTTCATATTTTTGTATGAAAACCCCAACTTTTTTTTGCATATTCTGAAAATTTGACCGATTTTAAATAAAAAACATCCCCATAAATTTTTTCATTTTAATGGAAATTTTCCGAGAAAATTGAGTTTTAAAAACGGGTCATTTTCCCTCAATGAGTATTAAAAAAAATGTCATATCTAAAAAGGAGGTCTATAAAAATCTCTATAAAATCTAAACCACTTGATGAATATTAAAGTTTAGGGACTCTTTGGAAAGGTATTGAAGTCCTCTTTAAGGATAACTAGGGATTCTATAGGGTTATCTTGAAAGTTCATGCGGAAAATTACGTATATTTCAGAAAAATCATCATAGTTTTATCTTTTTGTATGAAAACCCCAACTTTTTTTTGCATATTCTGAAAATTTGACCGATTTTAAATAAAAAACATCCCCATACATTTTTCCGTTTTTATGGAAATTTTCCGAGAAAATTCAATTTTTCATTATACACACCAAACTAAATATTTTGAAAATTTTTACAATTGTATGAATGTTTATGTATTAGGATTACTTATATATTAATTTTATTTCTTTATTAACATAAATAAATAAAAAACAATTTTTAATTACAGATATACGACCGCAGCAATTTACATCAATGAATATATATGAACAATGTACATATAAAGCGGACAACGGACAAAAGAAGGAAAAAGAAAGAAAGAAAATTAAAAATTAATACATACATAACCATTCGAGTAAAATTATTATTATTATTATTTGGGGGTAAGTAAACAAAATCTTTTCTTCTTTTTTTTTTATTT
Organism: Dilophus febrilis; assembly: GCA_958336335.1. Lineage (NCBI taxonomy): Eukaryota > Metazoa > Arthropoda > Insecta > Diptera > Bibionidae > Dilophus > Dilophus febrilis. Next base: position 741,778 of record OY284473.1, read on the forward strand.
TTTTCAAATTTTATTTAAAAGTTAATTTATACCTATTCGAATATCCATTAATAACCACCCCCACCAAATCACGATAACTTTTATATAAAGAATCCGAAAAAATGAAGATACATACGAAAAGAAAAAGTTTTTGTACACAATTAAAGTGTCTAAAAATCGATTGATTAATTGATTTTACGTATATATAAAAATATAAATTTTTCAACGACGACACAATTTTTTTTTTTTTTTGTATTTTTGTTTTGAAACTTCACTTTACTTTTTAACGGAAGAATCCACTTATTGAAAGAGTATTTATTTATTTATTTTTCTATATATTATATTGGAATTGTTGTTGTGTATATTTAGTTTATTATTACCTCTGCCACCCATAGTATATCTTTCTCATTCCTCCGGTCCCCCCTCCCCTCATCATCCAACAATATAATATTGCATAATATATTCTTTTCATATATAAATCCTTATGATAATATAATAGTATAATAAATGTATCCTTCGTGCTTTTTTTTTTTTTTTTTTGGTGGTGAATTATGGCAAGGATGAATTTTTTTTTTTTTTTTCAGAAAATATAAAATAAATATCATTTTCGCATATCCGCATATCGTTAAAAAAATATAAATATAAATATAAACTATAACATATATTATAAAATGCAAAATATTTGTCTATATAATTTTTTATTCTGTATGTATGTACGTACGTACATACGCAAAGCCACGATATGCATATACACAAACACCAGTCGCATGCATATTTCGCCCTATAAATAAATTGCTATTTTTTTATGATGTGTGCATATAAAAAAAAATACAAAATAACCAAATTTTTCGTAGGTTTTTTTCATTTCATCTTTTAGTATAAATTTTATTTTATGACTATCATCATTTTACCGCAAAAAAATAAAAAAATAAAATACACAACATACAAAAAATATTCACGTCCAATCCATTACATTATATATATATATATATATATATAATATAATAAACGTACATAACATATAAGATGTAAATCACCACCACCAAAATTACAGGAGAAAAATAAAAAAAAAAATAGATATTTATTTATATACCATCCATATAAATATCAAAAATTTATATATATACCAAAAAAAAAAACCCTATAATAATTTTCTTATAATGATATTTTATCTTCCTATCTCTGGCATAATGATAATAATAATAATAATAATAATGATATATCCTTATGTCCTTATACTATATAATGTGATAGACGTCTATTTGTTTCTTTTTTTTTTTTTTTTTATATACTCGTTCGCGTATATGATATTGATATATAAGGAGATATGATTTACAATCATAGGTTTTTTTTTTACTTTGTTGGCAATTGAAAAATTTAATTAGCATTTTTATTATATATGTATATTATATGATGTTGATAAATTGTGAATATAATTTGAATAAGAAAATGGTATATATATTAATCATTTTCTTGTTGTATAGCAATCAAATGAAAAGTTAACTAGAAAATATTGTTTTGGAATTTTATGATAAAATTCTATTAGGTTTTTCCAATTGAACTTTGAAGACAACCCTATCGGATCCTTCGTTATCCTTAAAGAGGACTTCAATACCTTTTCCAATGACACCCTAAACTTAAATATTCATTAATTGGTTCAGATTTTATAGAGATTTTAGTAAACCCTTGTTGGAACTCAAAAAATTTTTCCCTTAAAATCATTAAATTGCAGTCTTTTTTTAAAATTGAATTTTCTCGGAAAATTTCCATGAAAATGAAAAAATTTATGGGGATGTTTTTTATTTAAAATCGGTCAAATTTTCAGAATATGCAAAAAAAAGTTGGGGTCTTCATACAAAAATATGAAATTATGATGATTTTCAATAAATATACGTAATTTTCCGCATGAACTTTCAAGACAACCCTATCGAATCCATCGTCATCCTTAAAGAGGACTTCAATACCTTTCTAAAGAGCCGCTAAACTTGAATATTCATCAAGTGGTTTGGTTTTTATAGAGATTTTAATAAACCCTTATTCAACTTTCAGTATATTAAAAACGTAATATAACAAATTTTCTGATAGAACATTTATGGCAATCAGTATAACAGTTCCTTTGATATCCTTAAAGTGAACTTTTAAATTGCTTTCATAATAAAAATACATAGAGATTATATAAACATGATAATTTAATTGGAAAATTTCCGTTTATATCTCTGTTTTTTGAAGTAGTTATCATCTAATGATTCTTGGTAAACCAAACCAAAAAAAAAATAAAATAAAAACCCCTATATGACACAAATTAACTAAAAACGATTAATAATAAAACAAAAAACGTAAAAATTATTATTCAAAAAAACATAAAATATCATAAACAAGCAATTTCCGGATGGTGTTTCTTATATACACACATACAAATTGTATATTCTGTATATAAAAATAAATGATTTCTTCTTGTTCTTATTGTCGTTTTTTTTTTTTTACCCATAATCATATATACGATGGGGTTCTCTTGTTATTATATTTTCTAGTATTGAGGGTTGATTAATATAAAGTTATTCATATAATATACAAAAAAAAAAAAAGAAAAGGTACCGGCTGTTTGATATTATATTTATTATTTTTTTTTTTTTGTTATGTCTATTCTTTATTATTTTTGCTTAGAAAAAGGTAACAATTTTTCATTTTATTGTTGTACATTTTTATTTTTTTTTTTTGCCCGATTCCAAACAATATTGCATTTAAAATGAGCTTGAGTTTATGTGCGAATATGCCGCCTTTCTATGTTTTGTCATCATTGCTGCTGCTGATGTTATAGAGATAAAAATAAGATAAATATAATGTTAAAATAAAAGAAAGATATTTTTAGTTAGAAGAGACGTTTATCACAAATATACAAAAAAAAAAATAAGTCTATGTAGAAAAAGAAAATGGAAAAATTAAGGAAATTGTTTTCTTAATTATAAAGACTAAAAATAGAAAATAAACCAAGTTACTAATTAAATTTTCATTTTTCATTCATGTATAATTTTTTATTCTTGCTGTTAAAAAAACTTTTATCCCTATAATTATTTATTTTCTTTTTTTTTTTTTTTTTTTTATTTCCGTCCGTTATTGTATATTATTTTTATATTAACCATCGTCGTCGTCGCGTTGTGTCCTTATTAAAATATATATATAAAATGTCCATAATATTTATAAAATAAAATATAAACAGGGGGGTATGGATATGTATGTCGTCACAATGATGAATGAGGAAGGTATTTTTATAAATATCTATTTTATTTTTAATTAATAAATTTATTATTAAATTCTATATTTTATAATTGAAGTTAAACAGCCGGTCGTCTGCCAATCAATATAACATACATATATGTATATAATATACAATTCCTACAAAAATTTCATGGACATTTTCCGAGAAAATTCAATTTTAAATTTGTACTGCATTTTAATGATTTAAAGGGAAAAATTTTTTAAGTTCCTCCAACAAGGGTTTACTAAAATCTCTATAAAATCTAAACCACTTGATGAATATTTAAGTTTAGACATTCGTTGGAAAGGTATTGAAGTCCTCTTTAAGGATAACGAAGGATCCGATAGGGTTGTCTTAAAAGTTCATGCGGAAAATTACGTATATTTATGAAAAATCATCATAATTTCATGTTTTTGTATGAAGACCCCCCAATTTTATTGCATATTCGTAAAATTTGATCGATTTTAAATAAAAATCATCCCCATAAATTTTTTCGTTTTCATGGAAATTTTCCGAGAAAATTCAATTTTAAAAGATGACTGCAATTTAATGATTTTAAGGGAAAAAAATTTTGAGTTCCAACAAGGGTTTACTAAAATCTCTATAAAATCTAAACCACTTGTTGAATATTTAAGTTTAGACATTCGTTGGAAAGGTATTGAAGTCCTCTTTAAGGATAACGATGGATTCGATAGGGGTGTCTTGAAAGTTCATGCGGAAATTTACGTATATTTAGGGAAAATCATCATAATTTCATCTTTTTGTATGAAGACCCCTCAATTTTATTGCATATTCGTAAAATTTGATCGATTTTGAATAAAAAAACATCCCCATAAATTTTTTCGTTTTCATGGAAATTTTCCGAGAAAATTCAATTTTAAAAGATGACTGCAATTTAATGATTTTAAGGGAAAAAATTTTTGAGTTCCAACAAGGGTTTACTAAAATCTCTATAAAATCTAAACCACTTGTTGAATATTTAAGTTTAGACATTCGTTGGAAAGGTATTGAAGTCCTCTTTAAGGATAACGAAGGATCCGATAGGGTTGTCTTGAAAGTTCATGCGGAAAATTACGTATATTTCGGAAAAATCATCATAATTTCATCTTTTTGTATGAAGACCCCCCAATTTTATTGCATATTCGTAAAATTTGATCGATTTTGAATAAAAAACATCCCCATAAATTTTTTCGTTTTCATGGAAATTTTCCGAGAAAATTCAATTTTAAAAAAAGACTGCAATTTAATGATTTTAAGGGAAAAAATTTTTGAGTTCCAACAAGGGTTTACTAAAATCTCCATAAAATCTAAATCACTTGTTGAATATTTAAGTTTAGGGTGTCATTGGAAAGGTATTGAAGTGCTCTTTAAGGATAACGAAGGATCCGATAGGGTTGTCTTGAAAGTTCATTCGGAAAATTACGTTTATTTTGGGAAAATCATCATAATTTCATGTTTTTGTTTGAAGACCCCTCAATTTTATTGCATATTCGTAAAATTTGATCGATTTTAAATAAAAAACATCCCCATAAATTTTTTCGTTTTCATGGAAATTTTCCGAGAAAATTCAATTTTAAAAGATGACTGCAATTTAATGATTTTAAGGGAAAAAAATTTTGAGTTCCAACAAGGGTTTACTAAAATCTCTATAAAATCTAAACCACTTGTTGAATATTTAAGTTTAGACATTCGTTGGAAAGGTATTGAAGTCCTCTTTAACGATAACGAAGGATCCGATAGGGTTGTCTTGAAAGTTCATGCGGAAAATTACGTATATTTCGGAAAAATCATCATAATTTCATCTTTTTGTATGAAGACCCCTCAATTTTATTGCATATTCGTAAAATTTGATCGATTTTGAATAAATTTCATCCCCATAAATTTTTTCGTTTTCATGGAAATTTTCCGAGGAAATCGCATTTTAAGGGAAAACATGCTAAAAAAAAAACTTCCCCCAAAATTAAAATATTTAAGTAATCTCATCGTCATCTTCGTTTTTTACCATCATATATAGTTTATAAATTATATATTTAAATTCCCATTCAATGTCTGGTTTTTGTCAGCAAAAAAAAAAAAAAAACTTCCACTATATACGTTTGCATATATTTTTTTTTTTGTGGTATTGAAAATTATCGATACAAATTGAATAATTTTCTAAAAATAAAAAAAAACATAAATTCATTCAATTCTGGATGACACAGCAAACATATCAAAAATTGATATACCTAATTTAATGTATCTCTATACAATTGTATTTTATGTGTTGTGTTGATATACCAAAAAAAAAAAATAAAATAAAATAACGTAAGGTCCATTAATGCAATAACATTTTGAACGCTGTGTAGGTAGGCAGAGTATTGATGATATTATACATATGGAAATGTTGTTTATATGATATACATAGTATATAGAAAAAAATCGAACCGTAAAATTTTTTTACATATTTTATTAATAACATTTTTTTTTTCTATTTTCCGTGTCCGTGTCGTCGACTGTGTTTATTTGTGTTATATATCCTTTCACTGACAAATTTCCGTCTTTTCTATATATAATATATCGATATTTATATATGTGTACATATACTATATTGAATGGTTTGTTATATGGCAGATATTGATTTAGGTTTTTGTTTTTGTGTTTTTATTTATTCCTTTTATTCCCTGTCCTTTACTACAATAATAATAATATAGTGAAGTCTGTTTATTCGAATTGCATTTTAAGCAAAAAAAAAAAAAAAACATTATCATAGAATAATATCTGCGAAAAAAAAAACTGCTACTGTTGTACAAAAAGCAAACAAATGTTTCTTGTTCGATTTTTACTATTATCTTTTATCACCACAAAATAACACCATATTGTTATTGTTAGCAAAATAAAAAAAAAAACTATATAACCGCACATTTGCACGATATACAAAACTAAATTACCAATTGACCGACCACTGACTGAACTTCTATTTAGATATATATATATACACTCTATCCATCTATTCATCTATCTATCTATCTATCTATCTATATATATATTTTATATATCGACACAATAATCCATAAAACATTTTCACAGCATCATCACATATATTATTATTTATCCCATAGGCATGTTTATACTATACACCAATGTACGGTCCAAAAAAACCATATACGGAGTTATATCCAGAGATTACTTACCATATATTGTGTGTATAGAGATGATGTTATGGTTATTTTTTTTTAATACTTTTCCTATATCAAACAAATGAATGGAATGGACATATTCGTACTATATGTGTGGGATATCATAACCATATTATTATTATTATTATTACCATATACAAATAACCATAACAATGCGGTAACATCATTTATTTAAATTAATAATGGATATTGTTGGAATTTTGATCTTAAAAATACAAGAGTTAACTCTTGTACAAATTTTTTTCATGTTGTCCTACGGTTTTTTCATTTTATTACCATGTTGTAGACCATCCCCGAGAATGTTGATTTCAAGAATATGACATTGGTAACTGGTCCAAGAACATCAGCATCTGACATTGAAAATCCCATTTTTTTTTTTGCATTTTCAATCGCACATAACTTTTTATTTTGTTCTGACCAATTCATTGTGATAACTATGATTCGATGGGTACTTTAATTATCTTTCGATTGATGGTACTACCATGAAAAATATTCTCATTGGTTTGGTCAACGAGGCTCGGTTGAAATTTCATGGAAATCTCAAGTATACCATCCATGAATTATTATTATATGAAGTAGTTGCTTCATTTTTGATTTTAAAACGGCAATGGAAAGGTAAATTGAAAGATTGATCTTTCAAATGAAATTGGCCGGATAATTTTCCCATGAAAAGTATGGATTTTCCTTTAACATTGAAAAACATCAATTTTCGCGGAATTTCAAAGGTTAGTTCCAACACGATATGAGGATATGAGACATGTTTAGCCACCATCCCGGTTATTATAACTCAACTCGTTTCCATACAGTGATGGCTCAAAATTTACTCTGCTGGGAAATTTTGAAAATATTCTTTTTACTCTGCTGGGCGTATTCCAAGTGATATAGCAAAGTGGTATAACAAAAGTTTCTTTATTTTACTACCTCTAGTATACATACCACAAGGACAGATCTCTATCTTTAAAAAAAAACGAATTTTCCAATTTTTCCAACTGTTTTGATAAAAAAAAAATAAATACAATTTTCTTTTCAATTAGAAATCGAAAGAGCCGATAATTTGTAACATTTTTGTTATAGCAAATTTTGTTCTAAGTGATTTCGTTTGGCCAGGATCGTTAATCAGGAATGTTTTTCATTATGCAAACATATTGAAAATTTGTATAGATGTATTTTATGAATGTTTATGGACTAGTTTCTGTTATCACTACGTTAAAAATGAAAATTTCAATACGACGAAATGGTAAAAAATGGTTATAAAACTAAAAAAAAAACATATAAAATACATTCATACAACAAAATTCAATTGACGATTCTGCGAAAACGAAATCACCTGGAGTAAAATTTTCTATGGCAAAAATGTTACAAATTATCATCTATTTCGATTTCCGGTTGAAAAAAAAATTTTTTGATTTTTTGTCAAAAAATTGGAAAAATCGGAAAATTCGGTTTTTTTCAAGATAGAGATCTGGCCGTTTGGTATGTGTTAGAGGTAGTAAAATGAGGAAACTTTTGTTCTACCACTTTTCTATATCACTTGGAATACGCCCAGGAGAGTAAAAAGAATTTTTTCGGAATTTTCCGGTAGAGTCAACTTTGGGCCACCACTGTATGGAAACCAGTTGGGTTATAATAACCGGGGTTGTGGCAAAACATGTCTCATATCCTCTAGTTTAACTGCTTAAAATCTGGGAATGATCCTGTACCGGGATCCTGTTGGAACTAACCTTTGAAGTTCATCGAAAATTGATGTTTTTCGATGTTAAAGGAAAATCCACAATTTTCATCGGAAAATTATGGGACCTGATTCATTTGAAAGATCAATCTTTTGCCTTTCCATTGCCGTTCTAAAATCCCAAATGAAGCAACTCCTTCATATTGTAATAATTCACGGAATGAAGGTCTACTTGGGATTTCCCAAATTTCATTCCAGCCTCCTGGCCAAACCAATGGGAATATTTTCATGGGGGTACCATCAATCGAAAGGTAATTAAAATCCCTATCGACTTATGGTTATCCCGATGGATCGGCCGGAACAAAATAAAAAGTTATGGGCGATTGAAAATGCAAAAAATGGGATTTTCAAGGGCAGGTGGTGGGGTTCCTGGACCACCCACCAAGGTCATATTTTTGGAATCAACATTCTCGGGGATGGTCTACAACATGGTAATAAAATAAAATCCCTAGGACGATATGAAAAAAATTTTTACAAGAGTTAACTCTTGTATTTTTAGGCCAAAATTTAGCAAAAAAAAAAGCAAAAATTAATCTTTTCCCTTTTTCCTATATGTGTGATTTCAATTCGATGAATTCACACACATAGAAAAATTTCTGGTCGATGCGGCGGTGAGGATTTGAACCGAGGTTCGTGTGCTGTATGATGCGCGTGCATACCAATATGCCATAATATCGTACGATATGATTATTGTTGTTTAGCGTTCATATGATATTTTCGAATGAAAATTTTTTTTTTCAGCTCAAATTTTCCAAAAAAAAAACGAGAAAAATTAATCTTTTCCAATATATCATACGAAAAAAATTTTTCTTGTATGTGATCGTCATGGGATTTGAACTGTGGTCCGCCAGGTGTATGATGTGGGCGGTACCCAATATGCTAAAATATCATATGATATGAATATTGCTATTTAGCGATCATATGATATTTTAGAATGAAATTTTTTTTTTTTTCAACTCAAGAATTTCCCAAAAAAAAATTAAACTTTTCCTCACTTTCATTCGAAAAAATTTTTCATCTATGTAATCGCATGGGGAATTGAACCGCGATCCATGTGGTGTATGATGTGAGTGCTACCCATTATGCCATAATGTCGTACTATACGAATTTTGTTGTTTAGCGATCATATGATATTTTTGAATGAAAATTTTTTTTTTCCACTCAAGAATTTCCCAAAAAAAATTAATATTTTCCTCCTTTTCATTTGAAAAAAATTTTTGTTCAATGTTATTGTACGGGGGATTTGAACCGTGGTCCGTGTGATGAATGATGTGTGCGCTACCCAATGTTGAATAAACGTATACATTCGAAATGTTGTTGTGTAGCGATCACATGATATTTGACCAGCCAATTTTTAAATTTTTATATTAAATATTTTCTTTAATTTTTTTTTTCCCTCTTTCTCATTGCAAGGTTTTTTTTTATTTTTGGGTATTAAATAAAATAAAATAATAAAAAACATTTGATATTCTTTTTTTAATGAAATAAATAAAATTTTTTTATTGAAATTCTTTTTGGTTTTTTTACAATTTAATTCTTTCTTAATTCTATGTATATATTTCTTTCTTTTTTTTTTTTTTTGTGATTCTTAATTACTATATCTTATATTTTATTATTATTTTGTATAATAAAATTGTGGTTTTTTATGTTTTAAAATAGGATTTCCACAAGCAGCAGCTGTCGAATAATTTTGTTTCTTTTTCACCATCAAAACAAAAAAAAAAGAAAAGAAAAAATCGCAGTCCATCATCCAGCATTTCACAATATTACGATTGAAGGCAATGATTAATTTTTGTCGTTCTTTATATATTCGGGAGATTTGAATAGGACAGCACCAGCAGCAGCAATAATTCCTTTAAATTACATTTTGTTGATGATAACCTACCAAAAATAGAATTAATAATTTATAATTGAAATAAAAATATAATTAAAAATAAATCATTTGTTTGTTTGTTTGTTTTTTTTTTATAATACGAATAATAATAATACAGGTAGAATACAATTAATGGGTAAACCGCACACCATCATTCATTTATACCCACTCACCACACACACTCATTATGGGATTTTATCTTTTTTTAAATGAATTTTATTTTACGGTATTAAAAAAAAAAAAACAAGTGTGTAAACAAGCCAAAAACAAAACCTTTTTTTCTTCCTTATTATTACTATACATACATATTTATTATATAGATATATATATATATAATTTGTATAAAAACGCACTCCATAAAAAGGATATAAAAGGATATAAATCCCCATCATCATCAAGCAGCAGCAGTAGCAGCAAATGCTTTTTGATTTTTTTTTTTTTTTTATTTAGTTATTTATTTATAAAATAGCCGAGTAAAATAAAAAGGTTTTATTATCTAAATAATGAATATGTTTTCTGGTCCAAACAAAAAAAAAAAAAGAAAAAGGATTTCATCGGTTGTGTGTATGTTGTTAATTTTTCTGCTGATATCTCGGGTTTTTTTTTTTTTTTGTGGCTATTTATATAAAGGAATTTTTCCTTTTACATTCATTTTAACAAATTCAAACACAAACACCCTTTTTTTTTTTTATCAAAATCCATATATGATTATTATTATTATAATAAACAATTTGTAATATTCGCTTTGCCTATGCTATATTTAATTTAATTCCTTTTTTTTTTTATGGTTGTTTGTAGGATATAATTTCTATTTTTTTTTTTTTTTGGGGGTTTGTTTACTCTTAAAAAAAGGAAAAAGAAAAAAGGAAAAGTGAGTGAGTGATAATAAAAATCCAACTAGTCTCCCAGTCAATCCTTTTAACGATTTTTCTTAAGTTGTCTACATTCAGAAAATGAATCTTTTCAAGCCAATTTCCTTAACAAGAATTTTTACTATACTAAAAGAAAAAAAATATTCCCTACCATTCTTCAGTCAATTCTGGTCGGTGTTTTATCTATCTATCTATAATTAGACTTTCTTTTTCAATCCTCAGAAGATGGAACTCAACGCCCGTCATAAAGTTATTTTGCCTTCCTCATCAAAATAACATTAAAATAAAAAGATCTTTTGGTGAGTTTATCTTTTTTTTGTTGGTTTTGGTTTTAAATAAATAAATAATGAAATGTTTTGTTTTTTGTTGTTCCAACTGAATGCATTTGTTGAATGTGTATGTAAACACACACAAAATCAACAAACAAACAAACCAAATTAAAAATAATAATAATGAGAAGAAGCAAAAAAAACAGGTATATTATATATGAGCATATATGAGATAATTTTCCTGTATAATAAATTCCTTTTTTTTTTTGTGTGTAATCAGGCAAATGAAATCCTTTTTTTTTTTTAATATATACCTATACTATACGAAACAAACAACAAAATAATAATAATAATAATTAAATAAACACACACACAGCACACATCATTATATGATTCCATTTACGGGCAGTGGTAAAATAGCAAAAATTGTTTTTTTTTTTTAATACTCCACAATTTGAACAAAACCACAAATTTTTAAAACGTATATTCTTACGGCAGGAGTTGAATTCAGTTGAATAAGGAAAGAAAATATCATATTATATTGTAATACTATATAGATATGGGTTTAAATTAACAATAATAATAATAATAATAAAACCAAAACTTTTAAATTGAATCGAATATCTCCCGGTGAAAAAACAATAATATTAAAATAATTACAAATTGATTTTGTATCATATATTCATTTTGAAATAAACATTTGAAATAAAAATATATATATATCAATTACATTAAAACACGCGAGAAGGAGGAGGAGGTGGACGTTTTACTTTTATTTATATCTAAACTAAATCACAAAAAGTTCATTCATTCATAGTTTAATTTATTTTTATTGCCATTTCTTTTTTTTTTTTTTTGGTCTTTAACACCTCGTTTGTTTGTTTACTTAAAACACAAACAAAAAAACAAAAAAAACATGATGAATTATTATTATTATTAGTATTATACAAGAAGTGAGAATATAACATACGACACGAGATACGAACGGCTAAGGAAAAATAATAGGGGGGTGTGAAATTTCCCTATCGTCGTATAAATTCAATTCAATACTCAGTTGTTTTGAAATTCTAAAGATGAGGTTTTTTTTTGTTTGAGGATGGAATTCACCGCCTTAGTAATAGAAAATCAATTGTAAAAACCTTCCTGAAACAGAATTTACGTTTAATTTTAAAGGTTTTTTCTTAACTGGAAATGTTTCTAACAATAGAAATTCTAATTCTGAAAAGTTTTCCCTTTCAAAGACATTTGTCTAAAGTCAAAAATTAATTTTCCAACAAGCCATTTTAAAAAACCGGATTTTCCGAAGTTAATAAGACATTTTTCAGATACTCGCGCAGAAATGCATTCTGCATTCATTCATTCATTCAATTCTAAACGCATTTATCAAAGATAAAACCAACTTTACTAAACAAATAACTCTCGTTACGTGTAGTTGTTTAGTAGCCAACATACCCCGTTCATAAACATTGCTTTTTATATTCTAATTTGTATGTATAAAACATTTACAAACACCAAACACCAAATGAATGTGGTGTGGTTGGACATTCATTCGCGGTCTCCGCATACAATTTTGCAAAAATAGATAAATACTTTGGTTTTTTTTTTTATTTTAAATACAGTCTTATATAATTTGTTTTTTTTTTTTTGTTTTCCAACACCGCAAATTACATTTTATAACCGTAACAAACCGATAAAAAAAAACCACCCTTAAAACGAAGATATAAAAAAAACTCTTACACGTACACGTTTATTACTTATAAATTAAATTGTTTTTTTTTTTGTTTTTACTATTCGGCCGATAATTTATATATCAAATGATATAGAAAACAGAGTAAGAGGACCATTTAATAATAATAATAATAATAACATCATAATCAAAACTGCTGCCACTGCCACTGACGCCGACCGACGATAATAGCAACAAAAATTATTAGTACCATCACCACCAACAAAGACCAGAGACCAGACAAACCAGAGAAAATAATAATAGAATAGAATAGAATAGATAAAAAAAAAAAAGAAAGGAAATGTTTTTAAAAAAAAAACACGATAAATTAGGGTTTGGTGGATAATAATAATAATAGCAAAGTACAAACTGGCTGGTGCTTTTAAATGTTTTTTTTCTTTTACTTTTTTTTCCATTTTTAAATATAAATCAGTTTGTTTATTTATGATGGGTGGTGTTGGTGGTGGTGATGATTATTATTGTGTTGTTGTTGTTGTTGTTGATAATCAAAATACAATCTTTTCTTTAATGTTATTTATTACATTTTGTATGTTTTTTTTTTGGTTGGGATAGGATTTAGAATTCTTCTTGACTTGATTTTTAGAAATATATAATCATTATTAGTTTGAAATTCTGTTTGAAGGGGTTTATTGGCCAACACGAAGAAATCTTTCTAAGGTTAAAACAAAACGAATGAATCCTCAGTTTGAATTCTATTCTATGAAAGGGATATTTTTCTATTATCAGTGTATGAATCGCCATTCAATTTTGAAACGATTTTCTTGAACTTTATCATCAGAAAATGAATTGCCAGTCAATTTTGAAATGATTTTCTCAATTCTCAAACGATCTATCATCAGAAAATGAATCCTCAGTCGATTTGAAACGATTTCCGTGAACTTTACTATTAAAAGACATTTTTCTATCATCAGAAAATGAATCCTCAGTCGATTTGAAACGATTTTTCTTAAGAGAAAACTTTTCTATCATCATAAAATGAATTCTAGTCAATTTTGAAACGATTTTCCTTAACTTTACTATTCAAAGATATTTTTCAATCATCAGAAAATGAATCCTCAGTCGATTTGAAACGATTTTCCTGAACTTTTACTATTAAAAGACATTTTTCTATCATCAGAAAATGAATCGTCAGTCGATTTGAAACGATTTTCGTGAACTTTTACTATTAAAAGACATTTTTCTATCATCAGAAAATGAATCGTCAGTCGATTTGAAACGATTTTTCTTAAGAGAAAACTTTTCTACCATCAGAAAATGAATCCTCAGTCAATTTGAAACGATTTTCCATACGAGGAAATTGTTCTAAGGTCAGATAATCAATCGTCAGTCGATTTGAAACGATTTTCTTGAACTTTTACTATTCAAAGACATTTTTCTATCATCAGAAAATGAATCCTCAGTCGATTCTGAAACGATTTTCTTGAACTTTTACTATTCAAAGACATTTTTCTATCATCAGAAAATGAATCGTCAGTCGATTTGAAACGATTTTCGTGAACTTTACTATTCAAAGACATTTTTCTATCATCAGAAAATGAATCCTCAGTCGATTTGAAACGATTTTTCTTAAGAGAAAACTTTTCTACCATCAGAAAATGAATCCTCAGTCAATTTGAAACGATTTTCCATACGAGGAAATTGTTCTAAGGTCAGATAATCAATCGTCAGTCGATTTGAAACGATTTTCTTGAACTTTTACTATTCAAAGACATTTTTCTATCATCAGAAAATGAATCCTCAGTCGATTTGAAACGATTTTTCTTAAGAGAAAACTTTTCTACCATCAGAAAATGAATCCTCTGTCGATTTGAAACGATTTTCCATACGAGGAAATTGTTCTAAGGTCAGATAATCAATCGTCAGTCGATTTTCTTGCACTTTACTATTCAAAGACATTTTTCTACCATCAGAAAATGAATCCTTAGTCGATTTGAAACGATTTTCGTGAACTTTACTATTCAAAGACATTTTTTTATCATCAGAAAATGAATCGTCAGTCGATTTGAAACGATTTTTCTTAAGAGAAAACTTTTCTATCATCATAAAATGAATTCTAGTCAATTTTGAAACGATTTTCGTGAACTTTTACTATTCAAAGACATTTTTCTATCATCAGAAAATGAATCCTCAGTCGATTTAAAACGATTTTTGTTAACTTTACTATTAAAAGACATTTTTCTACCATCAGAAAACGAATCGCAACTCAATTTGAAACGATTTCCGTGAACTTTTACTATTCAAAGTCATTTTTCTATCATCAGAAAATGAATCCTCAGTCAATTTGAAACGATTTTCCATACGAGGAAATTGTTCTAAGGTCAGATAATCAATCGTCAGTCGATTTGAAACGATTTCCGTGAACTTTTACTATTAAAAGTCATTTTTCTATCATCAGAAAATGAATCCTCAGTCGATTTTCCTGAACTTTTACTCAAATATATTCAAAAGACATTTTAGGACTCAGACCAGACCAGTCTACTGAATGAAATTTTCCTTTTAGATGAAACAATTATGCCAATCGCAATCTCTTATATGTTATGATTCTCTTATAATATACAATAATTCTTAAAAAATATAAATTAAAAAAAATTGTTTCAACACTCACCCCCAGAATTTGTATATTTAATTTTTGTGTTTTTCCTTTTTTGTTTGTTTGTCCTCTTGTATTTTGTATTTGTGTATAGACTTTTCTTCTTCTGCTTCATATATATTCATTATTATAATATTATATTATATTAACTTTCACTTTGTGATTGAATAAATTTTTTGTCTTCTGGATACAATCAAAAACTTGGTTTTTATTTTGTAATTACTGCTACTGGTTGTTGCTGCTGCGGCTGCTTTCTGTCTTTCTGTCGACTTTGATACAATTTTAAATGCATCATAAAACCTTTTTTTGTTCAGATCTGCATCGATGATGATGACGATGATGACGATGATGACGACGACGGACATTGTTTAAATATCCCCCGTGACGTGAGATTGTTTATAACTCATCAAATAATAATAATGATAATGATAATGATAATAAAAACAAAACGAACGACGACGACGACAATTGGCAAAACCAGCAAACAACAAAAAAATTTTAAATAATAAAATAATGCAGATGTAAAAACCAAAATAAATTATAACTGTAAATAAAATAAACAAAATAAATAAAATAAAATTAAAATAAATAATAAATAAAATAAATTAAATAATAAATAAATAAAATAATAAATTGAAAATTAAAAATTAAATTAAATGCTTTTTTAAAATGTATTTTTCTTTTATTATTTTTTTAAAGTTTTCAATTTAATTTTTTACTTAATTAATTTTTTCTTAAATTTCATTTCAATCACTTGGTGATTTTCCTCATTTTATTTTCTTAATTTAATTTATTATATTAATATAATTATTATTAATTAATTAATGTTTTTTTTTATATAGAATTTTATTAAATATAGTTAAATATTAATTAAAGAATAATTAATTAAATAAATAAAAATAATTAAATAAATAAATAAATAAATAAAAAATGATAAAAAATAATTAATAAATAAATAAAAATATATTTTTCATTTTTTTTGATTTTATTTATTTATTTTTAATGTGATTATTTTAATTTTAATATTCTATTATTAATTATTACTGTTTGATTTGATTTTTGGATGGGGGGATTGGGTTTCGTTTATATAATTACTATTTTGAAAATTTGATTATTTTATAGAATAAGATTTTTTAATTATTATTAAAAATTATTATTTTAATTAAATATGATTTTTTATTTTATTTTTTTTTTTTTTTGTCCGTGGAGGTTTATTGAGATGATGTTTGGAGAATTGAATTTGGTTTTTGAAAGGTATTTTGTTGATTGATGGAGGAGGAGGAGGAGGAGGAGGAGGATGGATTGGATTTGATAGGGATAAGGAAAGGGATGATGATGATGATGATGAGGAAAAGAAGACAAAGGATTCTCTGTATTTTGATGAGTTTACACCACGACAATATTCTTTTATTTATGTATTCGCATCTAAATATATTATTTTTATAGTTTTATTTAATAATTGTTTTTTTTATTTTTTATTTAATATTTTTTTGATATGAACTTGTTACCCTCAGAGATATATTAATTTTTAATAATAATAATATTTAATACACTTTAAAATGTATTTATTTTTTTTTTTTTTTTTTGATATATAATAATTCAAAAGAAAAAAATATCTATACAAAAAAAAAATGAATGTGATTAATTTTGAAAGATGAGGGTATTTTTTTTTCATTATTATTTATAGAATTTAATTATTATTATGATTTTAAAAGCGCCTACCTCCCCCCGTAGAAGAGATAAAGAGTTTTTTTTTTTAGTATTCTTAAGTAATTTATTGATAAAATAAAAAACAAAAAAACAAGGACATTTTTAAGGAAAATAATTTGTTTTTCATAATATAATATGATATGTGATTTTGGGTAATTTTAATTTGATTTGATTTTACAAACCCCCCCCCGCCAATGGTAGTGGTGGTGGGGGGTGGGCGGGATGAAGTCGTCCAATAATAATAATAAAATAAAATAAATCAAATTCTTGAAAGGGAAAAAAATTAAAAAAATTACCGAACGACTAAACAAAGAAAGAAACGAACGAAAGGAAAGGATTCAACACTATAAAAAGAGATTATTTTCTGAATGTTATTTAATTAAAATTTTTGATTGTTAAACTTAAATAAATAAACTTAAAATAGATAAAATAAATTTGTTTATTTGCTCACCTTATTTTTATGTGATTTTTTTCCAATTTCCATTTCAATTTCCAATTTCCATGAGAGAGAAATTGATTTTCGTTTGGTTTTGGTTTTGGTTTTGATTTTGATTTTGATTTTAATTTGGTTTGATTGGCTATGACAAAATTATTTATTGATGAAATTTGATTTGAAAATGATTTTGAATTTAAATCAATCAATCAGTTAAAGAAGAAGAAGAAGAAGGTTATGCTATGTGAATGATGAATAGATGGATGAATGGATGAATGGATGAATCACACACCAATCAATGAATAAATAATAAATAAATAAATCAATGTTTTTTTTTTGATTAATTTTGCTTAACAAAATCCTCTGGATTGCGTGTATTAAATTGGATTGTTTTTGGATCTTCTTCTCTATGTAGTTTTTTTTTCTTTTTATATTCTAACGATGATTAGTTAATATTTAAAATATATATATATATAAAAAAAAGCCATATTAAAATTTGTTTTTTTTCTTTCTATGATGATGATGAGTTGAATTTTTTAACTTTTTATATTAAATAATTTATAATTATTATTAATTTTTTAATGTTTTTAATCGATTAATTTTTAATATATATGATATTTATTATTATTAATATTATTATTATTATTATTAATATTAATTTATTTACACAATTGTTTTTTTTTTTTTATTCTTTTGGATTGTTTGTTTGAAAAAGTAATTGATTTTCCAACCACAACACTTTTAAAAAAACACTAAGGTTTAACATAGGTTCTTTTTAATAAACTTTTGGTTATTGCTGCGGTTGATGTTGCTATTGATGTTGATGTTGCTGATGATCATTCATCGCTAATATAATTGAAGAATGATTTTGATGTTGTAAATGATTTTTTCCAGAATGATGAATATTTTGTAATGAAATTGATGATTGTTCATCATTGTTCATTGATAAATCTTCAGCCATTATTGAAATATCTGCTGTTTCATCATCATTATTATTATTATTATTATTTTGATGATGATGATGAATTAAATTTTCATTAATTATTTCATCATCATCCGCATCCGCATCATTGTGGACATTGTGGCCAGTAATACAATCATTATCATCACAATGATCATTCCTGTTGCCATCCACAACCATTGATGATGATGTTGATGATTCAGTAGATGATTGCTGATGATGTTGATGTTGTTGATGATTTAATAAATTATTTTGTTGTTCAATTAACATTGAATGAGATTCAGATGATTGAATATCATCATCATCATTATTATTATTATTATTATTATTATTATTATTATATTCTTGATCATCACAATCATTTATCAAATGATCATTGATAATTGTTTCACGTTTTATCATATTTGAAATGGAATGATGATGATGATGATGATGATGATGGGAATTTAAATGATGTTCTTGATGATGATATGCATTTTGTTGTTGCTGTTGTTGATGATGATTTGAATGATTTGAATGATTATTATTCAATTGTTGTTGATTATTACCATTAGGTGGTATTGATTGAGAATCTGTTGTTTCCAATTTAATTGAATTAATTAAATCAAATCGTGATGCTGATGCAGCAGCAGCAGCAACAGTAGCTGCAGCAATTGGAGTATTAGAAGTTATGCTTCCACCTAATGATGATGATGATGATGATGGGGTCATTAAACGATGACCACCACCAACAATTTTATTTGGTGAATCAGACAATAAACGTGTTGGCGGTGGTGTTGGTGTTGGTGTTGGTGTTGGACTTGCCGAATGACAACGTAATTTATTATTATTATTATTATTATGTCTCTGTTGTAAATACTGATTATTATTGTTATGATGTTGATAGTGATGATTTTGTTGTTGTTGTTGTTGATGTTGATGCTGATGATGATTATTATGATTGTGATGTTGTTGTTGATGATGATGATGATGATGTAGTTGTTGCTGTTGCTGTTGATTATGATGATTATGATGCGGATGATGTGGATGTTGTTGTTGTTGTTGTTGTTGATGATGATGTTGATGATGATTTGTTAAAAAACTATCATCTAATAAATTAGGTGGACATGCCCAAAAATTCTAATGTTGATTTGATGGATTGGATGAGGGAAATTAAATACAATAAATAAAAAATAATATTTTTGATATTTATTCTACCGGTTAAAAAGCGACCGCGTAAAAATTATTCTACCGGTTAAAAGGCGACCTTAGATATTCTTCTACCGGTTAAAAGACGACCTCATAAAATTACCCTACCGGTTAAAAGACGACCACCTAAAATTACTCTACCGGTTAAAAGACGACCTTTGATATTCTTCTACCGGTTAAAAGACGACCACCTAAAATTCAATACCGGTTAAAAGGCGACCTTTGATATTCTTCTACCGGTTAAAAGACGACCACCTAAAATTACTCTACCGGTTAAAAGGCGACCTTTGATATTCTTCTACCGGTTAAAAGGCGACCAGCTAAAATTCACTACCGGTTAAAAGGCGACCTTTTTATATTTTTCTACCGGTTAAAAGACGACCTCCTAAAAATTACTCTACCGCTTAAAAACCGACTTTTTACAATTTTCTACTGGTTAAAAACCGACCATAACCGATTTCTAAAGATAATATCACATAAGAAGATTGAAGATTTCACAGAATTCGATTCGATTCAACAATGGAATTCTTAAAATATAATATATATTTTTGTAATCTTACCTGTAAATTTGCATGTAACATTTCTGTATTATACATTGCAGCGGCTGCTGCTGCAGCTGCTGCTGCGGCCGCTGCAGCTGCCGTACTTGATGCTGTCGTTACTATTCCTCCTCCTCCTCCTCCTCCGGATGATGATGATGATGATGTAATTGTTGTTGGACTGTGCATTATTGAATTTTGCATACCCCTACACGTTTATTTGTTAATTCAACGATGTGAATTGTGAATTGCAGGCACGTACGTACAAAATCAATCAAATCAAATTGATTAATTGAAAAACCATTCAATTAATTATAAATAAAAATAAATAATATTAATATATTTTATTTTATTACGTTAACAAAAATTAAATAAATTAATTAATAAATTGATTAACAAAAAAAAAATTGATTAGTAAAAAAAAAAATTAGAATTGAAAAAGAATTTAAAAAAAAAAACAAGTTTCCAAGCGCATTCTATATAAATAAATTCTATTATTATTAATTATTAATTATTATTATTGAATTGGAAAAAAGAGTTTTAAAAAAAGAAAATGTTTTATTTTATTAGTTAAAAAATTCTAAAAGTAGAAAAAAAATTTTAATTAAAAACACAAAAAGAGTATTGAGAGAAAAAAAATGAAGCGCATTCTATTTTAAAATTAAATAAATGATGGAAAAAAGAGTTTTTTTTTTTTTTTAAATTTGTAAAATATGGGATTAAAAAAAACTAATTATTTATTATTATTATTATTATTATTATTATTATTTTTATTTTTATTAAAAAGATTGAATGAATAAAAATAGTCATGCAAAAAAAGTAAGTTGAAATAGAAAATTGAATTGAATTGAAAAAAAACAATTAGATTTTAACAAAAAAATAAAAATATTTATATTATTATTATTATTAGTATTAATAAAATATATAGGCAAAAGCTTAAATTCTGTTTTTTGATTATTTTGAAAAAAATTTTGTTTGAATAGCAACCAAAAAGAATTAAACTAATAAAATAAATTTATAAATAATTTTATCAACTACAAAACTAAACATAAAAAAAAAAAACAACCCAAACATTTATTTTTCTTATTTACCCTTCCAACGCATTCACCGTCAACAAGTTTGTAATCTAATACACAAACTCAAAAACACACACAGACAGACAGTTGATGATTCCGGTTTTTTGTAATAATTAAATTAAATTCCCGTATATCATCGCATAATAACAATAAATTTAAGCGATCCCACGAAACATTTATTCATTCATCACAAACATTTGCCGTATTTCAAAATCTCTCATCCATCAACAATCAAACAAATTAAAATAAACCCAAAAAAAAAAAAAAAAATTTTGATTGATCATGCAATTTTTAAATTGAATATAAATCAATAAAAAAAAAATTAAAATAGATTATGAAAATATATAGAAAAACAAAGCATTTCCAAATTTTGATTATCATTAATAATAATCAATAACAATTTATAATATAAGAATGAAAACAAAAAATATGCTGCTCTAAATTTTTGTTTTTTGTTTTGTTTTTTTTTTGCTTCTTAAAACTATAATTAATTAATTATTTTGATAACACCACAATTAAAATTAAAACTAAAAATAACAATCTAATAAAACATTATGGAGCGCGAGCCAATTTTTATTTATTTTTTTTTTCCATTATTATTTCTATATAGTTTGTATAGTTCCCAAAAGTATAGTTTCTTCACTTTTTCACTTTCTTTCTTACAACAAAAACAAAAATAATAACGACGATATTTTAAATTGCCACACTAATTATAATAATAATTATTGAAATCAAAATTCATATTTTTGTATCGCTGTATTGCGATTTCAACCCCCCCATTCCCTTTTCCCTTTTCCCATTTCGTTGCTAAACTCTGCTAAACTAATATACATAGAAAAATTATTTTTTTCTTTAATTTTATTTTATATAAATAAATAACACACACTTTTTTTTCCGTTTTTTTAATAAATAAATGGATTTAATGGATTTTATTTTTGTTTTCTCTATTTCATATAACAAAATAATATTAATAATAGTAAAAAATTAGAGGAGATTGATAGAAAATGATAAAGAAATGATTTTCTTGTAAAGCGGAACATTTTCTATTGAAGAAAATTCAGTTAGAAATCGAATTTTGAATGATTTCCTTTCAATAGAAAAGTTTCCACTTAAGAAAGTTCATTTAGAAATCGAATTTTGAATGATTTCCAATCAATAGAAAATTTTCCACAGAAGGAAATTCATTCAAAAACGAATTTTGAATGATTTTCTATCAATAGAAAAGTTTCGATTAAGGGAAATTCATTCAGAAATCGAATTTCGAATGGTTTTCTATCAATAGAAAATTTTCCACAGAAGGAAATTCATTCAAAAATCGAATTTTCAATGATTCCTACCAATTGAAAATTTTCTACTCAATAAAAATCAATCCAAAATCAGTTTCTGAATGATTTTCTTTAAGTAGAAAATTTTCTACAAAAGAAAATTCAGTTAGAAATCGAATTTTGAATGTTTTCCAATCAATAGAATATTTTCCACTGAATGAAATCGTTCAGAATCGAATTTTGAATGATTTCCAATCAATAGAAAATTTTCCACAGAAGGAAATTCATTCAAAAATGAATTTTGAATGATTTTCTATCAATAGAAAAGTTTCGATTAAGGGAAATTCATTCAGAAATCGAATTTCGAATAGTTTTCTATCAATAGAAAATTTTCTACTCAATATAAACATCATTCAGAAATCGAATTTGGATTAATTTCAATGATTTTGTTTGGATAAAAACTTTCTACTTACTGAAAATGAAATCCCAATTCGATTTCTGAATGATTTTCTTTCAAGTAGAAAATTTTCTACTGAAAGAAATCGATTCAGAAATGGATTTTGAATGATTTCCTATCAATAAAAAATTTTCCACAGATGGAAATTCATTCAGAAATCGAATTTTGAATGATTTCCTATCAATAAAAAATTTTCCACAGATGGAAATTCATTCAGAAATCGAATTTTGAATGATTTCTGATCAATAGAAAATTTTCCACAGAAGGAAATCGATTCAGAATCGAATTTTGAATGATTTTCTGATCAATAGAAAATTTTCCACAGAAGGAAATTCATTCAAGAAATTGAACGATTGAGATTGATTTTCTATCAAAGGGAGGATATGATAAAAAATAAAATCCATTAAAAACCCTACAAAAAAAAAAATAATACAAATAATTTCTCTATGAGACAATCATCAAAAAATAAAAACAAAAAACAAACCGAAAACTATTCCTTAAATTCCTTAAAGTCCTTTTAAAATCTTCTTCCTTTTGTTTGTTTTTGATTTTTCTCAATCAAACAATAAATTAAATTAAAATTATCAATATAATAATAAATAATAATAATAATTAGAGTTAATAAAACGAAAATCACATTCACATTTTCTATGATGTGTTTCTTAATTTTGTTTTGTTGCTTTTGCATTTTCATTTTTTTCGTATGTCTTTGATTTTGTGGTGTGGTTTTTGTTTATTTTTAAGGGTTTTTTTGGGGGTTTTTTTTTTAAAATAATAACAATAACAAAACAAAAAAATAGGGAAAATAATTAAAAAAAAACAAAAAAAAATTAAGCGCGTTTTTTTTTTTTAAACAGAGAGGTATGTGTTTGTGTTGTGAATTGTTTTTTTTTTTTTTTTTTAGCACAAATTGCTTACTGTGATGAAGACGAAGAAACGGAAGCAGTTGATGATGATGTTGAGGATGTTGTGGTGGACGCAGTTGATGTTGATGTTGAAGATGATGATGATGATGATGTGGACATGGTGGTGGTGGTGGTGGTGGTGGTCGTGGTTGTTGTTGTTGTTGTTGATAATAACGATGATAATGCTGTTGGTAAATTACTTGAAAAGTAATTGTTTGTTGTTATTGTATTATTATTATTTAAATACTGGGATGGTGATGATGATTGATGATGATGATGATGATGATAATTAATATGTTGATGTTGACCATAACCGGATGAATTTATTAATCCATTAATATTATCCATCATTCCATTATTGATATCCGAAGACATTGACGATTGTAAATGAGACGACGATTGATGATTATGATTATTATGATGGTGATGGTTATGATTATTATTATTACTATTTATTACGTCTGTTGTTCCTCCACCAGCCATTGTTACCATGGCCGTCATTGATGTTTGTTGTCCAGATCTCGTAGAACCTCTCGATGATGATGACGATGATGATGTTGTGGATGATCCACCCGAAGACGCTGACGATGATGAAGATGATGATGATGAAGATGATGTTGGTGTTGTTCCTGTTGTTGACGGCGGCGGCGGCGACGACGACGGTGATGGATCATATTTTCTTGGTCGTCCTCTTGATAAATGACGACGTTTTACAAATTCATTATCATCAACCATCCAAAATGATCCAAAATCATCTTCATATCTTACAAAACATTTATGCAGTGATAAATTCGTACGTATTGCATTCTATTTTATTAATATTATATATTTATTTGATTTTTTTTTTTTGTAGTAGTTTAACCAAAGTTTTTTTTAAATTTGTTTATTTGTTTGTTATTTTTTTTTTTTAGAAGAAGACACAAAAATTATAATAAATAAAAGGATTTGTGAATCTCAATTTTCAAGTAAGAATTAAAAATAATTTTTGTTTGCCCTTTCCACAACAAAAAAAACATCTTTTACGTTATTTTTTTTTAAGTCATCGCACGCTTTTACCTTTTTGTTTTTTTCTTTGTCTATTTAATAATAATTTTATAATATAACTCTTAATAATAATAATATTTTATATAAATATAATAAAAAAATATGTATTTTATTTTAGCGCCACAGCAGAGATAGAGTAAAAAAAGAATGTTGTATAAAAGTAATGAATAATCATTAAAAAAAAAAAAAATGAATCATGCAATTTTCAAAAGTAAAAATCAATCATAAAAAACAGAATATTATTATAATAATAATAATAATAAAAAATCAAATCAAATCAAAACAAAATCAATCAATAAAAATAAATAGAAAAAAAAAACAAAAAACAGTCACTCGCCGCAGTAACGCAACGCACCCTCCACCCACAAAACAAAACAAAAAAACCAAATAAACCAAAAAAAAAAACCAAAAAAACCAAAATAAATTTAAAAAATCTACCAAAAAATACCAAAAAAATAATTAAATAAAAAAGCGAAAATTAATTAAAAAGAAATAGAAATAGAAAAACAAAAAATCTATTGATTGAAGAATTAACAAAAAAAAAAGGAAATAGAAAAAAAAGAAGGAAAAAAGATTACAAAAATAAAAACCAATCTATCTACCAACCAAAAAAAAAAAAAAAACAAACTAAAATACATAAAATTTAATTTTTAATTTAATTATAATAATAATTAATATAATAATAAAATAGACAATAAAAAAATTGTGTGTGAATTGAATGATCAACAAGAATAAGAAGAAAAATAGAGAATAAAAAGTGAATAAAATTAATTAAATATAAAAAAAATGGTTTTTTTTAAGCAGATTTTTTTATAATAAGAAAATTCTAATCTATTTTTTTTTTATTACAATTTTAATTATTATTATTATTAATATTATTATTATTATTAAAAAAATAGATGTGAAAAAAGTGGAAAAAAAATTAGCTAAAGAAAATAAAAAAAAAAAAAAAAACAAACAAACACACAAATTCAAAGATGAAGAGAGGACGACGACGACGATGAAAAATAGGAGGATAGAATAACAAAAAGATTAGAATCTTTCGATGGAGACTGGAGAGAGATCAAAAAAAAAGGACGACTAAAGCCGCAAGGAATACAAAAACAAAAAAATCTTCTATTACAAAAGATTATTTTTTAAGTGTTTTAAATTATTATAATTAAAAAAAAAATTATTTACCGACAGTTTTTATTAGACAAAAATTAAATTAAAAATGTTTTTTGGTTTCGTACGTGTGTTTGTTTGTTTGTTTGTTTTTTTTCTTTCTTTCTTAATTATTTTTTTTTTATAATATATAAATATTTATAATACAAAAAATTTATAGAATTAAAAATATTTAAGTAATGAAAAAAAATTGAATGAATATAAGTAAAAAAATATTTATAATAAAAGTAAAAAAAAAAAAAAAAAAAACAGAGAATACACGCAACAAGTATATTTATTTTAAGAGTAAAACAGATATAGAAAAAGATTGAATTTGAGAGAGACGTACCCCAATGACGACATAACAATATGAGGGAGTCCGCCTGAAACAATTGAACCCATTTGTTGTTGATTGTGGTGATTGTGGTGATTATGGTGATGGTGGTTTTGGTGTTTGTTTTGATGTTGATTGGACGTCAATAATAATCGATCTGTTCCTCCAACAACAGATGATGGATTTGATGATGGCATTCCAATAACAGCTGCAGCAGCGGCAGCAGCAACAGCAGCTGCCGATAATGCAGAGGATAATGAAGATGATGACGACGACGACGATGAGGATGATGAGGATGATGATGAGGAGGATGAAGACGATGAAGATGACGACGATGATAAGGAAGACGTTAATGAAGCCATCGTTGATGAAACATTATTAATATTATTATTATTATTATTATTGGAGGACAACAACGACGACGATGACGATGATGACGAAATCAGTGTCGTTGAACAGGTAGACGACGACGACGAGGATAAGGACAATGATGATGATGAGGAGGAGGACGTCGTAGATGATGATGATGATGATGTAGAGGACGAAGATGCTGATGATGAAGGTGCTGAACATCTTTGTGGTCTTCTTTTATAAAATTCAATTTCATCAACTGTCCAAACGGCACCTTTAACATTTTCCACTCTCATAAAACATTTATGAAGTGATAAATTATGACGTACAGCATTCTATTTATTTATATATATTGAGTGTGGATGGTTTATTTATTGTTTTTTTTTTTTTTATTAGTTCGTCGTCGTGCACCGCACACACACACACACAGGATTGTAGAAATATTTAGAATTTAAACTGAAAATCTCAAAAAAAAATCTCAAAAGCCCTTCAATTTTCTAATAAATGAATCAGTCATAAAAGGGACTTAAAAGATTTTACTTAAAAGATTTTTGAGCAGAAACCCCCACCACATAATAATAAGATAGAATTTTATATATAAAATAAAGAATGGAAGAATTATTTTGTAATAAAAACACACCTAAAAACTTAATAAAAAAAAGTAAACAAATTGTTTTTTTTTTCTTCAATATAAAACCTCGCACCGACGACGGCGGACTTTTTAAAATACCCGGAAAGTAAAAAACAAATTGTACAACGACAAGAAGATAATAAAATAACCACAAAAAAAAAATAAAGGAATTTTTTTTAAATAAAATGTATCTTATTATAGAAAGAAGGAAATTAAAAATAAAAATTAAAATTAAGAAACATAACACATACCTTCCAAGTTGCCGCATTACGACGAAAATAACAAAATGTATTTTGAAACCAATTATAGATTTCATTTAATGTTAATTGTTTATCGGGTGATTCAATAATTGACTGAATGAAATGAAAATAATCCAAAAAAAAAGAAAAAAAAACGATTAAAATCAACATTCAGTTTTTTTATCGATGGATTGATTGATGGATTGATGGATTGATGGATTGATGGATTGATGGATGGATTGATGGATGGATTGATGGATGGATTGATGGATGGATTGATGGATGGATTGATGGATGGATTGATGGATGGATTGATGGATGGATTGATGGATGGATTGATGAATTGATTAATGAATGTTTTTGACAACAAATCATCGTATTAAAATTTTAATTTTACTCACTTGTCTTATTAACGATGCATATGTAAATGGTGGCCGTACATCAGCATTCTTATAAAATTCACGATTACGTTGAATTTCTGAAAACGCGCAGTGCGAAAAGTAAAACAAATCAATTAAAATTTTATTCTTATTATAAATTTAAATTTAAAGATAGATCCGATTTATCGATTAATTTATTCTATATATAGAAAATGAGGAGGAGGAGGAGGAAGAGCGAATTGAATTGAACAATAAAGATACAAAAATTGAATATTGTCTAACCTTGTTGAACATCTAAACCAGCTCGTTCTAACATATACGGTAATCCTATGATGGTCATTAATTATTATTATTAATTTATTAATTATTATTATTATTATTATTATTATTATTATTTGTGCAAGGATATTTTTTTTTTTTTGGTATATGTGCAGCATTAAAAGAAATAAAGAAAGAAAGAAAAAAATATACGTAAAGGACGATTTAAGATTACGATTATTATTTTATATCTTCTTATAAATATAGTGTGAGAGAGAGATAAATTAAAAAACAGAAAAAACCAAAACCACCACAAATATAAAAAACCTACCACCTGCTAATGATAATGCTGATTTATCAGTTATTCGTCGTCGAATTGGTCCAACATTTGATGAATTTAATAATACCGGTGAACGGACGACACGACACGATGATGATGATGATGATGATAATGACGATGACAATGAATTTTGTAACATCATTTGCTGTTGTTGTTGTGAATGTGGATGTGGATGACCATTATTATTTAAATAATTATTAACACTTTGTCGACCATCAACGACACTCAACATTAAACCATTAACAATTGGTGTACAATTATTAAGACCAGGAATACCATTTAAATTTGCTGTTTCTCCCAGTCCAATTCCCATCATTCCCATCATTCCTCCCATTCCTCCCATTCCTCCTCTATTATCCAATGATAATTGCTAAAATAAAATAATTAGTAAAATACAATGAGAAATTCTACCCTATACAACAGAAATCATTCATTTTTTATTAATTTTACCTTATTGCTGCTGTTGCTGCTGTTATGAATATTATCACCTTTATTATCTAAATTTGATGAATTTAATGTTGATGATGATGATGAAACAGCCATTGCTAATGATGTGGATGATGATGAAGATTGATGGTGATGATGATTATGTGGTTGTTGTTGTGTCATTGATGCTGCTGATGATGATGTAGATGATAATGTTGTTGCTGTTGTTGTTGATGATGAAGATGAAGTCGTCGTCGTCGTCAATAATTGATTATTATTTTGATTAACTACATGATGTTTTGATAAATATAAATGATGCATCATTGCCTGAAGTCTATCTCTCTCTTTTTGTAATTGAATTTCTAATTGAGTGACAACTTGCATTTGAACACGTGCCTGGGCTGCTGAACGATCATCCAGACAATGTTCTAAATTTAAATGTCTATTTAATAATAAAATAATAAAATTAATATAATTAAAACAATTTTAAACACTTTTCAAACAACTAAAAAATCAATTCAAAACATACTTTAAAAATGATTGTAAATCGTCCAATATCAATTCACAACCGGGCCATTTACAAATACCATGACCATATAATGAATGTCCC